>CM035416.1:48108497-48320997 GCA_020310875.1 Ceratopteris richardii | reverse complement strand
CACATCATCTTATGTGGACAAGCATATACGCATAGGCATACACATTTTTATGTAAAACAAAGACATATGCATAGATATACACATGCACACATACATCAAAACATGCATGCATACACACATACATACATACGTATGTAACTTTCATACGTACATACATACATACATACATACATATGTACATATGTATGTACGTAAATACGTGCATACATACATGCATGCATTCTTACATACCTACATACTGACTGACTGACAAACAGAGATGTAAATGCATTTACGAATGAACAGAGACCATTTTCGCGTTGCCCTATGCCATCAAGCATAAAAGCATAGACATAAACATTCTTATGTGGCATCAAAAATATGCAGACATGCATGCACCCATACACCGCAACATAATCACATACAGACAGACAGCCAGACAGACAGATGATCAGCAATGTATATGTATCTATGTATATACACATGTATGCATCTACAACGTATAAACATGCATGAATACATCTACATAAATGTGTGTGTATAGATGTAAATGTATCTATGTATACACACATATATGCATATACATGTGTAAGTATGTGTGCATGTACATATGTACCTGTGTACACACATATATGCATATATGTATATGGTATATAGGGCTCATCAAACCAACCAACTGTTGACCTATTAGAATTATACAACTTTAGGATCATCATTCCCCACTATGGCACTCGGTCTTCCTTTGAAGGGTCCTGGTAGATGGTCTCAATGCATCAATACAGACTTCTTGGACCACATAACTAGGAATGTCCAATTGTAGAACATTCAACAGAAACTTCTTTGAAGATGATAACACACAAATAGCCAAGTCCGATTATCAAAGGTTGGACAGCTTGCATGCATCCAGTCAAACACTATGTGGCCCTCAATTGCTGATTTTTACTGTGTGAATTCCACGACTTGTCGAGATTAAATTGCTAATATAAAACATACGAATGGTGACATAAAATCATCAGAAGTTTTTAGAATAAAAGTTTACCTTGCTGAGCACAAGAGGTACCTACTCAAGCCGAACCATGAAAAACAACTACAACGTCACTTGTCTCTTATACGTACCAATGAAACGATATGCAAGATAGCGTGTTGTTTAATAATGGAGTCGTCGAGTGTACCGCAGCACGCTGAAAGGAAGCCTATTAATCACAGTGACGAGATATGGACACACGTACTTCGCCGTCTAAGAACTGAACATAGGAAAACGGGGACTCGGATGGTGGAAAGTCCAAAAAGCGTGGGCTTTGCCCCATGAAACAAGTTCAACATTGGAAACTCCCATGTTGCACATACAAGTGATACGTTAGTTGGCAAGAGACTACACTAGCAAGCATAAGAAAATCTGGATAGAATTTTAATTGGGCACAAAAAGTAAATCTAAGAACTTAATGAGAAGATGTCCCAGGCCGTTAAGGCAGCTGGTTGGGCCTCTCGCCTCTTGAGGCGGGGGCAAGGGTTCAATCCCTGACGGCCACATGTAAGGGACATGTATAATCTGGAATGATGAAGTATATGGCTGATGTGCCACTGTTTGACTAGCCCTGCGGTAGTCGTGACCGCCATTCAACCCAGTCTTGTAAACCCATGTTCTTGTGGGATAAGGGGGGTCCCATGGGTACTATGCCCTTCCTTGTACAGTTGCAATTTCAAAGTTAAAGCCCGGGGGAGTAGGCCTCGACCGAACCTCCATTAATAATAATAATAATAATAATAATAATAATAATAATAATGAGAAGATGGATCTCTTGGAACTTAATGAGAAAATGGATCTCTTGGTTGTGATTTATTCTTTTAAAATTACAACTCTAATAAAATATTAGTAGGTGATCCAACTTCCAATATATATGTTGTCTTTGTGTCATTGTTCTATCTGAACAATTAGAGCCCATGGATAGTGTTCAATCAATAACACATAACTTTATGTAAAAATGCACAATATCTTTGTAAAATGAAATCAATAAAGAAACAACATAACTTATCAAAACAATATCATTTTCCATTTTCATTCAGAAACATTAAATACTTGCAAGAGATTAATTACTTGTTAATGAACATTAGTATATTACAATTAAAAAAACATTTTTAAAAATCAATTAAAAATATAAAAAATTTATAGCATGAATTAGGATAGAATCCTACATATGGCATTGAACAAGGAACTTGAATACATTTTCCATACATATCTAGAATCAAACATGGCATTTGTTGTTTAGGGGAGTATTTGACCCTAATCGCCTCCCATGAGAGTGAGAAGCTTTTTCAAGTTAGCTACAAAAGATGCAAGGAATGTGCATGCACGTGCATGTAACAAATGTCTCCAAGACACACGTAATTATGAGCAAATGTGAGCACCTCTACACCCATGCACATCCAAACTAAATCTACACACAAGAAGACTATCACCACACACCACGCATGAACATAGGTGGACAACAAATGGCACTTCATTCTATTCCCAATAGAGGCCATAAGTCCTTCGCCAAGGGACCCCAAATACAAGAAATGCCTCTCCTTATACAAATGAGAGGATGGAGGGAATACAAAGAGACATGTGGTCAAAATAGAGGAAAGACCACATGGGCTGAATCAAATGAAATTTTAAGAGGTATGGAAATAAATAAAGAAGGAATCATGAAGATACAAAAGTGGTGATAAGTGCATGAAGGAAATATATTTATATCTTTCTAAAATCAAAAGTAATCTTTTTTAAAAAAGAAGTTCCTAAATACTAAGAGGTGGGTTTTATGTAGGAATGTTCAAAGAGGGCTAAGGGGTAGTTTCCATGGAAAACCTCATACATAGAGTAACTTTTGGAGCCACCACCAAGGTCACAACACCTTCAAAAATATTGGCACCATAGCCATCCATGCTTTTTCCATGTCTAACCCCTTCAATACTCTCCCTCTTCTAGGATTTGTCATCCCCAACAAAGCTAAGAGAAAGAAGAAGGTTGTAGTAACTTTGTAGAGCACCAAAAAATATGCAAGTAAGAAGTGGGTGGTAGCTAAGGCACTGTAATTTCCTCATGTGATCAATGCAACCCTAAAAAATAATGACTCACTATGTTGGAATGCTTCTTGTGTGAGTCCCAGCACAATCCCATAATTGGGCAATCATTGAACCCACAAAAGAGATTTTCATACATCCCAAAACCTGTAAAATAGAGAGGAGAAACACTACAAGAATAACGTGGGCATAGTGATGCCCCAATTGAAAAAAAAAGTGGGCATCGTCGCTTATGCGATGCTTCTTTAATAAAGTGTCACATAAGCAAAGTCTCAAAAAAAAAACCAAAAAAATCAATGGGTACCATTGCATATGTGATGCCTCGCTTAGCGACGCTTATGCCAACCATCACTATGAGCATCGAAGGCTAGCGACACTTGTATCGACAGGGGCAAACTGCCTACGACGTTGTGGCGTCGCATAAGTGATGCTACAGGAATTGAAAAAAAATATTGCTTTCTTCTGGCACATTTGTGTTGGGATCAAGCATTGCAAAGAGGAAAGAACGATTGAAGAGACCGAAGAGCTAGCAAGCGATCGAGCATTGCAAAGGTACAAATGCATATACACACATGCACATACATACAAACATATGCATACACACGCATACATACACACATACATACACACATATGCATACACACATATACACAAACATACATACATACACACATATACACAAACATACACACATACACACATATACACACACATATATACACACATATACATACACACACATACACATATACACACACATATACACACATATACATACACATACATACACACATATACACACATATATACATATATATATACACATATATACACACACATATACATACATACACATACACACACATATACACACACCTACATACACACATATACACACACATATACATACATATATACACATTTACACACATATACACACACATACTGACACACATATACACACACATACATACACACATATCGATACACACACACACATACACATACACATACACATACACATACACATACACATATAGATACGTGCACATATACATACATATATATACATAGACACACACACATGCACTCACATGCATAATACACATGCATACACACATATGCTTACACACACATGCACATACATAGACACATATGCATACATACATATGCATACACACATATACACACACACATATACATACATATATACACATATACACACATATACACACACACATACATACACACAGCTACATACACACATATACACATATACACATATACACACACATATACACACACATACATACACACATATACACACACATATACACACACATACATACACACATATACACACATACACATATACACACATATACATACGCACACATACACATACACATATAGATACTTGCACATATACATACATACACATAGACACACACACATACACTCACATGCATACATACACATGCATACACACATATGCTTACACACATGCACATACATAGATACACATACATATAGACATATGCACATATACACACACAAACACACTATACAAACACATGCACACACACACATACAAAAGCATGAATACACACACATGCATACACACACATACATACACACATATGCACACACAAACAAACTATACAAATACATGCATACACACACATACATATACACACACACATACACATACACACACAAACATACATATGCATACATACATACATGCATACACACACATACACATGTATACATACATGTATACACACACATACACACATATACACACACACACTATACATACATATGCATACACACGCATACACATACACACACATATGGATACTTGCACATACACACATATACATACACACACATATAGATACACCCACATTACACACACAGAGATACACACATACACATACACACACATACATATGCACACACAAACAAACTATACAAATACATGCATACACACACATACATATACACACACACATAGAGAGACACACACATACACATACACACACATACACACACACATACATATGCACACACAAACAAACTATACAAATACATGCATACACACACATACATATACACACACACATAGAGAGACACACACATACATATACACACACACAAACATACATAATGCACATGCATATGCATACATACATACATGCATACACACACATACACATGTATACATACATGTATACACACACATACATACATATACACACGTATACACACACACTATACATACATATGCATACACACACATGCACACACATACACACACATACACATACACACACATAGATACTTGCACATACACACACATAGATACTTGCACATACACACATATATACATACATATGCATACACACACATACACATACACATATAGATACTTGCACATACACACGTATACATACACACACATATATACATACACCCACATTAGACACACATATACACATACACACACATAGAGATGCACACATACACACACACATGCATACACACAAATGTAGACACATATACACATAAAAACACACATATAGATACATAAACCCACATATACGTACACACAACGTCATAGAGACATAGATACATACACCCACATATACATACATACACATAGAGACACACATATGCATACACATACACATAGAGATAGACACATACACATACACATACTGTTGTCAGGATCTTGTTCACACGCACATAGAGGTTACGAATGCAGAAGACGCACAAAAAAATAGAGACAACAAGAGACGAGACCGAACTCAAGATTGGGTGCAATCTCCCTCCATGCACTTTGTTTCGACAGTCCACAAAGTGCATGTATTTATAGGACTTTTTTATTACATCGAAAAGAGTGGTTACATGAGAGCGGTTCCGAAAAGCAAGCGTGAAACTAAAAGTTGATAACTTTTACAGAAAGCCATTGCTTTAAATAACAAAAACTGCGGTCTACAATGACCCTTATTCTAAACCATTACTTTTCTAACTATTTCTAACAATAGAACCTTCTATGCAGGTTTATTTACAAGCTAAATAATAATTATTCGGATTATTGATATCCGCCCTTTCACGCCTTGCACACTCCTCACGAACCTTCAGCTGCTATACCAAAAACATTAGAAACACATTAATACATTAATAATTTAACACTCTAATAATGCATTGTTCAATAATAGTTTAACACTCCAACAATGCATTGTTCAACATATTCCATGTTACAATCCAACAATGCATTGGCCAACATATTCCATGTTACACTCCAACAATGCATTGGCCAACATATTCCATGTTACACTCCAGCAATGCATTGTTCAACATATTCCATAAGTTATAACATGCCCCTCAGTTGAAAAAGCAACTGACCTCAGTTGATAAAATAATAAACATGGATGGCCAGTCACATGTTTCATCACTGAATAAAAAAAAAATAGGCATGTGCCATGTAAAAACACATGCATAGAAATGTTCATGGAGCTGTTACTTTTTACGAAAAACAATTTCAAAAGGTGCACGACCAGTAGTGGTGTGTGCAGTGTTATTGTAAGCAAATTGAAGAAATGGCAACTTTTCATCCCAATTATTATGATTATCTAATGAATAACAACGCAAGAATAGTATTGTTTGTAGCCTCACTTTGTCCATTACTTTCAGGATGAAATGCAGAACTAAAATCTATTTTAGAACCAAAATGTTGAAATAAGGCAACCCAAAAATGATTACAAAATCTAACATCACGATCAGATAACATTACTTTAGGAAATCCATGATGTGGAAAAATGCATTTAATGAGTAATTTTTCAGCTTGAGGTGCAGTCAAAGTTTTTCTACATGGAATGAAATATGCATATTTACTAAACCTATCAACTATTGTCCAAATCATATCATTATGTGATGAAGTGATAGGACGACCTGTGATAAAATCTATAGAAATTTGTTCCCATGTTCATTTGGAATGGAAAGTGGCATTAATAATCCAAATGGTTTACCATGATGACGTTTGACACGCTGACATACAATGCATTGAGAAACATAATGTGCAATATCTTTTTCCATATGTGGCCAAAAGAAGAAATCTTTGCAAGCAGAAATGGTGCTCTATATGCCTCTATGACCCATGTAAGATGGTTCATGCATTTCTTTCATGACAAAATCTTTAAAATCTTGGGTTATGCACAATCTATGTTGAAAATAAAGAAAACCATTATGAAATGTATAATGTTCATCAGATGCACTATTGTTGAAGTCATGCCATGCACGTGAAAAATACAAATCAGATGCATAAGTGGAAACCATTTCTTGAAAAGAATGTATTTGGATGGCAGAAATATTATTCAAAACAACAGAATGCGAAGGAAAACGACTAAGAGCATCAGCTACAACATTAGCTTTACCATGCTGATATCATATCATGGGTTGGAAATTTTGAATGAATGATGCCCATTTAAGATGCCTATTAGAGATTAAAGGTTGACTTAATAAATGCTTAATAGCTTGCTGATCGGTTTTGATTAAGACCTCAGAGCCCATAAGATAGTGTTTCCAAATTCGCAAAGCATGCACAACTGCTAACAATTCTTTATCATACGTACTATAATTATGTTCTGAGGGCTTATCATACGTACTATAATTCTGTTCTGAGGGCAATGGGATGGTCATTTTGCATTAAAACAGCACCTATTCCTGAACCACTAGCATCAGTAACAACATGAAAGGGTTGTGAAAAATCAGGTAATTGTAAAACAGGTGCATGTGAAAGTGCTTGTTTCAGTTTGTCAAAGGACTGTTGTTGGGTAAGTCCCCATGCAAATTTTATTTTCTTTTTCAACAACAAGGTAAGAGGCAAGGCTAAATAAGAAAAAATTTCGAACAAACTTCCTATAGAAACTAGCCAGCCCAAGAAAAGAACGAACATCATTGATTGATTGTGGTGTAGGCCATTCTACTATAACTCTAATCTTTTTCGGATCCACATGCACACCTTCACTTGAAATAATATGTCCTAAATATTCTAGCTTACGTTGAAAGAAGTAACTCTTTTTAGGATTAGCATAAAGTGTGTTCTCTCGTAACAAATGAAAAATTGTTTCAAGATGCTTTTCATGTTCACTATCATTCTTACTGTAAACAAGTATATCATCAAAGAATACAAGAACAAAAGCTTGATAATCAAGAAAAATATTGTTCATCATTCGTGCAAATGTAGCAGGGGCATTAGTAAGTCCAAAGGGCATTACCATAAATTCATAATGGCCGGTTTGAGTTCGAAATGTAGTCTTAAAAATATCACTTTGTGTCATATGAATCTGATGGTAACCCGATTTTAGATCAATTTTACTAAAGACACAAGCTCCTCGTAACTTATCTAAGATATCATCTATTCGAGGAATAGGATATCTATTCTTTATTGTGATCTTGTTATAGGCTCTATAATCAATGCACATTCGATAAGTTTTATTCTTCTTCTCAACTAAGAAAACTGGTGCTCCAAATGGGGAAGAACTAGGCCTTATAAGTCTTTTTTTTTAGTAAGTCTTTTACTTGGTTTTCTATTTCCTTTTGGTGTAGTGGGCCATGCCTATAAGGTGCTTTATGAGGAGGAGAGCTACCAGGGACTAAGTCTATGCTATGGTCAAAGGATCCTCGAGAGGGTGGTAGTTCAGAGGGATACTCAGACATAAAACAATCCTTATAAGTACTCATGAAAGGTTTATATGCATCAGGAAGTGTATGAGTATAATCATTGATGACATTGACAAAAACAATGCATGAGTTGAATCCTTTCCTAAATGCACGTTTTACTTGAGTGTGACTAATCAGTGGAAATGACTGAAAATCATGCCGTGCAGACAAACTAATGACGACCTTTGAATTCAAAGTTAAAAGTATGCATATGGTAGTCAATACGTGCGTTATAATGGTGACAAAAAGGCATACCTAATATAACATCGTAAGATTGCAAAGGTGCAATTAAAAATGTTCGTGAATCAATATATGGGCCTATGCTAATCGTAACATTTTGCACTTCTCGTGTTACATTATAACAACTACCTTGAAATGCAGCTTTCACTTTATACAAGGAAGGAAACGTTTCTAATTTAAGTTCTTGTACTAATAAATGTGAAATGAAGTCATGTGAACTACCATCGTCATGTAGAATTTTAACTAGTTTATTATTTATTGTACCCCGCATGCAAAGTAGAGAGTGAAGAGAGATATCGTTACCCAAGGTACTTAAGTCTTTCTCCACTGATTCCTCTGTCCAAATAGGAGGAATTTCTTCATTATGGACCTCCATGTTATGCAATTGAGCTATAGCCGATTTCATGTGAAGGGGTCGCAATCTGCATCTTGTTTTTGTATGTCCAGGTTTACCACAATTCCAACAAGTGATTTGTGGTCGCTTCTGTTGGGCATCCACCGCTGAAGTTTGAAGGGTAGGTGGTTTGGTTGGTTGGAGAGATGAAGCAACAGGTGGAGTTGAGTAACTAGATTGTGGAGGACGAGGAAAACTAGGGTAAGATGGGGCATTAAAAGTACGCTTCATAGGAAATGCAGGTTTAACAGAAAGTGGTCGTTGGCGTAGTTGTTGTAGACGGATTGACTTGGTTATGGACTGGAATTCTTTTTCTGCATCATAGGCAAAAGATATAGCCTTGTTGAGGGTTGTAGGTCGTAAGGTGTGAAGTTTAGCTTGGATTCCCACCTCCAAACCAACTACTATCGTAAGGTTGTCTGCCTCAGTTTGTATCTTTTGGAGGACTTCATCACGTTGCCTTATCTCGTTCTGAGCTCCTAGAAGCTCATGCCGCAAAAGCTCTAGTTGTTGTTCAAGTGTTGCCTCAGGTAGAGGTGAATTACTATAATCCTCCATGGTGCTCTTTGACCCTTAAGGTAGTGATTTCTTCTCGGGATGTACCCTTAGGAAATGTACCTTAACAGAATGTACCCTGTCTAGATGTACCCTGTTGTACCTTGACAGGATGTACCCTAGGAAGTGTACCCTGAGAAGTGTACCCTGAGAAGTGTACCCTGAGAAGTGTACCTTGAGAAGCGTACCCTGACAGGATGTACCCTGAGATGCGCCGCGTCGCGTCGTGCCATGCCACCTTCAAAAGTAAAAATTGAAAGTTATGTTAAATATAAGAGGAGAGAACTTGAGTGACAACTCCAAGAAAGATTGTAGTGGTAAAAGTACTTCCCTTGAAAGTAGGAGGTTGTGGGTTCAAATCCTCCTACCTTAGGGAATCTAAACCTCTCTATTGCCACTCAAAAATTAAAATTGCCTCGCGTGTAGCCAACGGTCGCCAAGGGAGCCTTGGGTGCCCATGTTGTCAATGTATTGCCTAAGTTATTGCCTAAGTTCTCTGCCTTAGTCGACGCCTTGGAGTAAGCCGAAGGAGCAAACATAGGAGCAAACGTAGGTGAAAACGTAGGTTCTGGTTATGGAACTGGAACAGAAATAGAAACCGGAACAGGAACAGGAATCGGAAACAAAAACGAAAACGGAAACATAACCCTCCATATTGACGCGTGCAGAGCTCTGATACCACTGTTGTCAGGATCTTGCTCACCTGCACATAGAGGTTATCGAAGGAGTAAACGTAGGTGTAAATGTAGGAGCAAACGTAGAAGCAAACGTAGGTGAAAACGTAGGTGAAAATGTAGGTTCTGATTCTGGAACTGGAACAGAAACAGAAACCGGAACAGGAACAGGAACAGGAACAAGAAACGAAAACGAAAACGGAAACAGAACCCTTCATATTGACGCGTGCAGAGCTCTGATACCACTGTTGTCAGGATCTTGCTCACGCGCACACAGAGGTTACGAATGCAAAAGACGAACAGAAAAATAGAGACAACAAGAGACAAGACCGAACGCAAGATTGGGTGCAATCTCCCCCCATGCACTCTGTTTCGACAGTCCACAGAGTGCATGTATTTATAGGACTTTTTGATTACATCGAAAAGAGTGGTTACATGAGAGCGGCTTCGAAAAGCAAGCGTGAAACTAAAAGTTGATAACTTTTACAGAAAGCCATTGCTTTCAATAACAGAAACTGCGGTCTACAACGACCCTTATTCTAACCATTACTTTTCTAACTATTTCTAACAATAGAACCTTCTACGCAGGTTTATTTACAAGCTAAATAATAATTATTCGGATTATTGATATCCGCCCTTTCACGCCTTGCACGCTCCTCACGAACCTTCAGCTGCTATATCAAAAACATTAGAAACACATTAATACATTAATAATTTAACACTCTAACAATGCATTATTCAATAATAGTTTAACACTCCAACAATGCATTGTTCAACATATTCCATGTTACAATCCAACAATGCATTGGACAACATATTCCATGTTACACTCCAACAATGCATTGGCCAACATATTCCATGTTACACTCCAACAATGCATTGGCCAACATATTCCATGTTACACTCCAACAATGCATTGTTCAACATATTCCATAAGTTATAACACATACACACACATATACATACACATACGCATACACATACACATACACATATAGATACTTGCACATACACACATATACATACACACACACATATACATACACCCACATTTCACACACATATACACATACACACACATAGAGATGCACACATACACATGCATACACACAAACATACACACATATACACATAAAAACACACACATAGATACATACACCCACATATACATACACACACATAGAGACACACACATACACACACACATATATATACATATGCATACACAATGCACATGCATATGCATACATACATACATGCATACACACATACACACCCAGGTACACATATACACACATACATATACCCACATATATACCTACATGTGCATACACACACATATACATACATACACATATACATATACGCATATACACACACATACACATATACATACACACATACAAATGCACACACACACACACACACACACATATATATATATAATGTACATATATTATGGATCATAGTAGAGAGAGAAAGTCAAAAATAAATCTCATAAAGAATCTCATGAGAGGGAAAGTTCAACCAGATTCCTTAGGGGCTGTCATGCATGAATATGCAGACATGCCCGATGAGGAACTAGACTTCACTATACAGATGCTTACCCAGCGGCTAGAGGAAGGCTCCTCTGAGGCTCCGTATGCACGAAGAGACTTATGTGCCCATATCTATGTTTCTTTTCATAAATTAATATTTTTAATGATATTATAGCACATGTTTTTATTCATTTTTATCTATTTGTTTTCAAGAAACCTATACCACCTCTAGCTCGTGAGAGCACAGCAGAGCTGCCTATGAAGACATGCATAGGTAGCCTAGGGCTAGAGTGCAATATAGGCCCTGAGGGGAGTATATTGTACATGAGGCATGGATTGTAACTTTAAAAGAAGAATGAAAGCTTTATGTGACTCCTACCTATGTTTTGAAATGGAAGTAAGTATAAGTTTTACATATAAATTGAGATAAATATTTAATGTCTTACTTATATGATTTTTTTTTTCTTTTTGCAATGAGTGTGATGAGAGAGACAAAAAATATGTTCTTAGTTCACTCGAGACAGAATTTGGCACTCGCTGGTCACATAAGTGGTGCCTGAAAGAGATGTGAATACTTATGGCACATCGTCATGATAATGCACGATATGCATTGCTTTTATTTGTTATATTTAGCGTTTAGGGTTTACACACACACACATATATATATATACACACACACATAGACACACACACACACACACACACATATATATATATATATATATATATATATATATATATACATACATACATACATACATACATACATACATACATACATACATACATACATACATACATACATACATACATACACACACACACACACACACACACACACATATATATATATATATATATATATATATATATATATATATATATATATATATATATATATATATATATATATATATATATATATATATGCATATATATACACATATATTTATATAAATACACATATATATACACAATAACTCGACCTAAGCCTTGAAAAAAAAGCACAATCAAGAAACCTTATCTGACGTGGTAGTTAGGTACAAGTAAGCAAAGTCAGGAAAGGGGGTTCCTCATGGGTCAAGAACCAACCCTACACACATGCACGTATATATATACATATATGCATGTATGGTATTTTCAACCATACGTTTTTCGTACTTCCATTTCCATATGTGTTTGTTGTATGGCTGAAGTATATATACACATTGCATCGAGTCCTCCCACCACATACTAGAGAGATGTCTCTCCTCCAAACTTATGACTCTATATATAGCTATTTGAATCAATGAGGACCATAATACATATAAAGATAATTACACACCATGTAAATACACATACATATATATAAAACACACATGTAGATAAATACACATCACACATAGATGCCTACATGCACACATGTATACATATACATGCATACACAATTATAAACATACTTGCATATATCACACAAATGCACATGCATACATACACGTGTACATACTAACATATGCATACATATATCGCACACATGCACACACATATATACACATGAAACACACATATGTGCATACTAACACATGTATACATATAACACACATGAATACACACACATGTACATACACATATGCATACATACATGAGAGGAATTTCATCCTCGAAGATAAATCTATATACAAAATTTTAGGCATACCCTTGAGCTTCATGTTCTAACTTAAAAGAGTGTGTTTTCATCTCTATGGTGGGATTCATCTATATTGTAGTTGAATAAAGGAGAACCTATTGTCTGATACCCATTCAAATGATTCAAGTTAACGATCGATAACTAGAGTAGGATCTACTATTTAATCTACTCATGTGTTTTCATTATTAGCATCATTTTGATAAGACATCAATATAGTCTCATCTTCATTATCCTTATTGACTTCTATTATTTCTTCTATTGTTAAATCTGTATTATCATAAATGACATCGTCTATTGATGGATTATTATTGATTTTTGATAATTCTCTTCATCATCAGTAGAATCAACATGTAGAGTATTATCTTCTTCATCAAATAGATTATTATCGTTGTCATGTATAACGATTCTAATTTCTCTTTGAGATGTCGATATATCAATATCTGATGATGAATCATCAAGATGAGTTTCTTCGATCTCTATAACAATAAAGTGTTCAAACAATGATTGACCTCTAGGTTGAACATGAATGACTTGCCACCAAGGATGAGCATCAGGGTTTTAATAAAAAAAAAGCTTGATCAATATGCCTAGGAAGAATATATGGTTTTCTAGTTAATTGCATTATTTTTGAAGGATCAATTGCCCAAAAATAATTCCCTTCTCAATGTGGAATTACTACCTTTATACTCAGCTTGAAACCAATCAATATTCAAAATAACCTATATAAAAAAAAAGACTCATTATTATGTGCTTAAAAAAATAATAAAGTATATCATAAATAGTAAAAACTTTTTTTTTTACCTGTTTGAACATACGAAATGATATTTCGTAGATACCAACAACAGTTCATATGTAGCCAAGTTCGATATCTATAAGGTTCATATCTTTTGAGCTAGCACGTGATAGTTGCTTGAAAAAAGCAACAAGCTAGAATCCTCTATTTTACATAAAGAATCAATAATTTTGATTCTAATATGCTATCCAAAAGCCCATATATTTATGAACATTCAAGCCTGCAATAAAAAATCAAATTATTAAAGAGAAACTAATATACATATATGTGAAAAAATAGAATATTATTAAAATTGAATTACCTTTCTTTCATATGCAACCTATCATTAACTCCCTCTGCTCATCTGAGATTTTTTTCATTATTTGCATTGGCTCATTGCATATGAGTATATAACCAATCCGTGAAAGAAGATATATTAAATTCTCATTACCATTGAGATTACGTCTATATCTTTTGTTTCTCCATCTTTCACTTCAAAGATTTTGAAGTTCCTATTCATACTCGCTAACAAAGGCTTGCATGCATTTGCTATTATATGCTACAAAAGTAGAAACATCACTTTTTTCTTGCAATGTAAATTGAAATGGAACTCCCTTATCTGATAATACCTCATCTATTATTTTCGAAGAAGACTTGTTGGTCCATGCACGTGGAGCTTCTTCATGAACTCTTTCAAGGTATTCACTAACTCCTCAAGCATCCATCCCTTTGCTATAGATCCTTCTGGTTTTACTCTTTGTCGCACATAACCTTTTAATATTCCCATAAATCCCTCAACCCAAAACATCCGTCGGGTGTTTACAACACCTGCAATTTCTATTTCATCCATTAAATGGACTAATAAATGAACTTGAATATCAAAAAATGATGTTGGACGCTTTTTCTCCATCAAACATAGTAGTTTCTTGCATTCAAATTTCTTTTGTGGGATCGAGTCTTTGTCAATCTCTTTTGCTGTAATCCACCTATTATTATCATAAATTAAATTATAAAGAAATTATTTCATAAATAAAAGATAAAAAATAGTCTTATATCTTATATATAAAAGTATGATAGTTACAATCCAAGACAATACATCACGTCTGGTACTCCTTTCGTTGTACATCCATTGATAACCAGAGGTAGAATGTCCTTCAAAAAGTTATGCCAATCATGTGTCTTTAACCCAGATAAGCTCCTATCATCCATAGTAAACATGTTTTGGAAAGATGCTCCATATCTTGTAGGTGTTCGAATCGATTGAATCCTATGATTGATAGTTTGTATCTCTTTTGTTGTAAGTATCCAAGGAGCAAGTGCATACATTGTTTCTTGTCGATTTCTATCATAAATTGGCCATAACTTTGGTTTTTTTTTTTGCTCCTTTAAATCATTTCTTGATGCTATTGTGTCTTTCCAAGAAGATATTGCCATAATGAATAACCAATATTCTTGAATATATGCATAGGATCAAGAAGATGACAGATCTTTAACCCTCTCCAATACTCTAAAGAATACCATATCGACATATTCTCTCCTAGCGCCAATTTTCTTTTACCTCAATATTTACATTCTCATCATCTTCATCATCACTGAAGATTTCGGATTGTGGATCTATAAGAGGCCCATCTGTCCATTTTTTATACCAATCCATAGGTGTCATTGGTTTTGGATACTGACCTATTTCAATCTTTCCATTACAATGTATCACTTCTCTTTTCTTAATGGATGATCATCAGACAAGAACCATCGATGTCGAAGATAAATACTTTTATTGAGATTCTTACCATAAACTGATCTCAACCAATCACCACAATAAGGACAAGCCTTATATCCATTAGTAGATACTCTTGCATCATGAAAACCATAAAAATATAATTAGATTAACTCACATATATTGTATACATATTAAATAAAAAAATTACATCATTACCTAAACTCACACCATATCCTAGAAAATCATGTATAGTCCAAGCCACAATTCCATGAACCATAATGTGTCCTTGATTAATGCTTTTTGACACATCAATGACATTAATACATCTCCATAACTCTTGGAGATCATCAATGAGAGGAGCAAGATATATTCATGTCTTTAACTTGTCTTTTTCCTAGGATCAAAAGTGAAAGCATTAAATGTTCCTTTTTAATGCTAATGCATGGTGGGAGATTGTAGTTGATGACTAGCACATTTACTAGATTTCATTGAAAACATATAAACCCCATCTAGTAAATGGTCAACTTGCATTTGCAAGTTGACCATTTACCAGATTTCATTGAAAACATATAAACCCCATCTAATGTAACTCCTAACTTTAGATTTCATGGCTCTTATGAAAAATCATGCCATCTAGAATGAATATGTTGAAAAGTTGCACTATCTACTAGAATTCTCATTACTCCATCAATACTTTTATGACCAAATTCCCATGTCAAAAGCTTTGATAATTCAAGACTTTGAAACATATGTTTAATTTTTGGATCCAATGGAAAATGTCTCAATATATTTTTTGGGATTTTACCCTCTTTGTCTTTATATTGAGGAGATTGACATTTTGGACATGTCAAAGAGTTTGCATATTCACCTCTATATAAAAGACACTCATTAGGACATGCATGTATACACTGATAATATATACCAAGATTTTTTATTATCTTCTTCATTTCATCATGTGATGTAGGAAGAATATTCTTGCTTGGTAAAAACTTTTCAAATAGTAACCTGTAAGTTCATGAAAAAAGGTGATATGCATGAAAATAAATAAATAAATAAACTGATAGATAGAAAATTAAAAAATATACCTTAATAGTGCCGAAACAGATTGGACATTAGCTTCAAGGAGGAAATCTCACAACAGACACCCAAATCATCCATAAAGTGTTTGAGCCAAACATACAAGACTAGTTGCAAAATCTTCCCTATACTGAGCCTCACAACTAAAAGTGGCCAAAATAGGTTGCTTATTCCTCAACCATCATATGCATGAGCTACCAAGCATGAAGTAAAAACACTTGTGGAAACATGAGTGTCATAACAACTAGCCCAATCCAAGTCAAAAAGAGCATGTAAATCTAGCACTCTTGATCCCCCCTTAGGATTAAAAAAACCCAAGTTGATAGATACTAGATAAGTAGTGAAAGATATACTTAGCTTCTTACGATTGCTTAACTCTTGGGCTACACATAAATTTTCTAATCTAAGAGACCATGTTGAAGATTAGGTTGAGTGAGTGTTGGCAATAGTCAAGGAGGCCCAAGCAGACTAATAAGGCAAGGAAGCCTGAGACAGAGGGAGCAAGGGTAGAAGGAAGGCCAAACAAGATTGAGCAGAAAAGGGAGTCAATGCAAATTCGGTGAATAGGCCAAGTTTCTTTTTCCAAAACAAACGTGTAATATGACTTTTATCACTTCACTACATTGTAATCCTGTTTTTGATCAATCAAACTGCATTTTTTTCAAGCTGAGGAGTCCTTGAGCTTGATGAGTAATAGATTTACATACATACAAATTTTCATAATTGTTAGAGCTCATTTGAGCCCCCAAATTAGCTTAGAAACCTAATTTTCAACTAGGTCAAACACTAAGTCTAAACAGGGCCAAACCCACAAAAAACTATAAAAGGACCTAGAGAGCTCATTTTTGAGGTTGTATTGTTGGAGATTGAAGCAAACTCAGAAGAGTGTAAACTTTCTTTTGATGAATTGAAGACTCCATTGCTCCATCTCTTTGTCTTACCATGTATATATGTGTGCGTATGTGTGTGGATGTTAGTGTGCTTTTCACTCATGCACTTGTGTACTCATTTGCTCATGGTTGTCATACCTCCCTCATGTCTCCTTGGATTGACAATTATGAGGTGGATCACCTCACGTTGATACTTATCATTGTGCTGGAGTGACACCAAATTTGGCACCGTTGCTAGGGATCAAGCTTCAAAGATGAGCACGTAATGGTAAGACATAGAGACATGATGTTGGATGCATAGGCAAATGCTTGTATTTTTACTTTTTCATCCCCTTCATCATCACCTCTAACATCTCTACTTCCTCCCTACCTCCATTCCATCTTCACAAATTTTTGTTGATTTTGGTCATATTCACAAGTATGTGTGCTGCATTTTCTTGTGTTTCTTGAGCTTTCTGGCAGGTACCAACATCCACAATAGTAGTAGAAGTGCCAATAGGTAAGGAATCTTTGTGCGTGCACCTTGGGTTGAAGGTCTCTATCAATTTCCACACATAGTAGAAGTGGTCATTTGGTAAAAGAGAGTACACCATAGTAGACTAGATCATGTGCACATCACAAATATGTAAAAATTATCAAAAATTGGGCACTTCTTTTATCAATCACCATAGATAGCATCAATCACGACATACAATTATCAATCACAATTGATAGACCATGACAAACTAGGTGTCCATAATGATGGACTTGTCCATCGAGGTTGACAACCATCCATCATGATGGACAAAGTGTCCATCAAGATTGACACTCCCACGATAGACACAAATTTTGCCCGAGACTTTTATCCATCACAATAAACACACATAGATGATTGATAGAAAATTTGAGGACCTCTATCCATTGTGACAGATACCATCCATCACGCCAAATACCATCCATCACGATAGATACCATCCATCTTGATATACATTATCCATCACGCGATAGATAGGTATCCATCATGGTGGACATGTCCATCACAATTGACAGCCATGATGTACACTCTGTCCATCATGACAGACATACTTTGTCGATCATGACATACAACCATTCTTTTTCAAAAAATTAGTTTTTTTTTTTATCTTTTGAAATCTGGAGCTAAAATTGATATTTGTGCAAGCAATTGGAGCTCTTGGGCAAGGCAAAGGTCAATCACACAACTAGGTCATGGGCTCAGTAGCTCAGTGACTATCCCTATGTGCTAAGCTCTGAGACTAGTGAATCGACAATGTCATTTAGTATGGAAAGGCCTATTGGTAGTTTAAGGGTAGCTTACTTAAAAACACTAGAAGGTCCCTATAAGACTCAATTGGAATATATTTGAACCAATTGATTAGGTACTCGCATCTATGAGGACGATTTGAGAAGATTAGTGGTCCAACTCAAAAACCCAGATCAACCCTTTAGACTTGAACACCCAGTGGTCAAATTTGAAGAGGGTTCATATAGTCATAAGCAGGGAACCATGTATGTCGTTACTAGCTCACCAAACATGATGGATGAGTTCAAAATCATAATGCTCATGTTTGAAATAGGATACCTAGATCAGGAGAACCTTGCAAAAGAACCTAAAACACCTCGTGGCAAATCAATCTTGTCGATAATTACACTAGAATGGATCCTCCAAGATAACAAAAGCATTGAGCTATACTTGAATAGAGACACATATGTAGCCTTTTGGAGATTTAAACTAGATCAACCTAGTGAGGTAGGCAAAGTCACAATATATGAGTTTAAAGACCCTGAGACTCCAGGGAAGGTTGTCTATTTAGATAATGCTTCAGAGACAATGTTCTTAGTGATGGAACATGGTAGGCATGCATGCACTTGGAAGGGTGAGTTAATTTTCCCCCCAAGAATATCTAACATGTCTCATGGTCAACATGGAGTTGGATCATCTCATATTCATGGTAGCCATAAGGAAAGAACTAGAGAAAGTCCAGAAGTAGGCTTTGCAAACCTCTCAGGAAGAGATAGATCGGGATTGGAGAAATATAGAATAGATCAAGTGTGGCCCAAGACATCAAAGAGGCATGGATGAGTTGTATCGTCCAGTATTACAAGGCTTATTGAATAGGTACAATAATGCTTGATGATCCGTGAAGAACTTGAACTTGTTTGCCAACAAATAATGCCTGAATTTATTGACTGCGTAGATCATTCCTAACCCTTCTCGTTTCGTAGTGGTGTAATTTCTTTCTGCTGCGTTCAACTGCCTACTTGCGTAAGCTATGGGGAGATCTACATTACCTTCATTCATAGGTTGTGCCAACACACATCCTATGGCATAGTTGGATGCATCCACATGTATATGGAATGGCTTGTTCCAATCCAGGGTTTTCAATATTGGTGCTGAGCACAAACATCGTTTAAGTTCATTGAATAAATTCTCACATTCATCTGTCCATTCGAACTTTGTTAAAAGATGGTACAAAGCCTTGGCTATGATAGCATACATGTGTATGAATCGTCTGTAATAACCACAATGACCGATGAAGGCTTGTACCTCTTTTATATTATTTGGCCTATGTAGGTCTGCAATTACTTTCACTTTTTCTTCATCTGTCGAAATTCCGTTCTTTGACACAATCTGTCCTAGAATTTTGCCTTGTCTGACCACAAAAACACACTTTTTTGGGTTTAGGAAAACCTGATATTCTCGACATTTGTCAAATACTTGCCTTAGTTCTGGGATATGCGTCTGCCTCATATTCGAATGAGTACATATATCATCGACATAAACTTCCAAATGCTTTTGTAAGAAATCATTTAAAATCATAACACATCATTTCGTAAGAAATCATTGAAAAGTGGCGGGTGCATTTGTCAGCCCAAATGGCATCAAGAGAAATGCAAATATGCCCCATTTTGTGGCAAAAGCCGTCTTGTGTTGATCTTCTGGAGCAATGGCTACTTGATTATAGCCTGAGAAACCATCAAGAAAGTTGTAAACTTCCTTTCCCGCAACTCTTTCCAATAAGTGTTCCGTGATAGGAAGAGGATAACTCTCTCTAATCGTGGTTGCATTAACTTTTTAAGGTTAATACACACACACACAATATCCCATTCTTCTTGGGCACAACCATAATGGGGGATACCCATTCGGTATTCTCAATTTCGTAAATGAATCCTGCTTCTATCAAATGATCTATTTCTTCTTTGATCTTAGTAGCGTAGTTGTCATTGTATGTGTATGGTTTCTATTTCATAGGTTTGGCATCTGGAGTCATAGGGATTCTATGGGAGCATATATTTGGGTCTATTCCCTTCAAGTCTTTATAACTCCAAGCGAACACATCTCGATATTCTTGCAATAGGGCAATTAATTCTTCTTCTTCTTCACTAGTCAAATCATCCCCTATGTATGTACATTTTTCTTCTTCTCCTTCTATGATAACTATGATTTTTATGGTTTTCTCTCGGTTATCATATACTTCTCCAACATCAGCTTTTCTTTTAGGCATTCGTACCATGATTTTTCTATCTTCTATTTCATACTTCTTGAAGTTCTCGGGTACTTCCATGAGTGGTTCTTCTTCTTCTGTCTTAGGTGATTTCTTTCTCTTCTTTTGCTTACTTTTATTTTTTAGGGATGGCTCAAGTTGTTCCATTTGACTTTCCTTTTCTTCCTCAAGGGTTTTGTCTTCTATAAAGTAAAGATATTCCTCTTCTGTGGAATAGAAGGGTTCCATGATGATGGTATCTAGGTCCTTATCGCTACTCTCATCTTGTTCTTGGGTCTCTTCCATGCATTCTTCTAGGATAAAGTCTTCCTCGATAGGTTCAATCATAAAAGCAGAACTGTCATATCCGTCTTTGTCACAATGAGCATTCCATTGTTCTTCATTCATTGCTATGTCCATCATAGCTAAGATTTCTACCCAATCGTGAGGCTCGAATTCCTCGTCTGGAAATACTATAGGTGCATAAGCTCAGTCTTGAAGGGTTCGTGGATGTCATTATGAGCCTAAGGTCCTGACTTCTAATCGTTCTTCCTCTTGTTTTGCTACCTTGCACATCCATAGATGAGTATCCTTGTGCAACCATGAGGGGTCTGATTCCAATGAGTGTACTAATTTTGTTTCTTCTTGTGCCTTATGGATAGTATTCCATTGTATCGGGGGTACATCTCAATGGGAATAGTCTTTAAGATTGACTTTAGTAGTCACTCCTAAATGTTGCAAGTACAAAAGAATTAGTTCCCCAATCTTGTACAATTTGTAACTGACGTAAGAATGGTCGTCCTAAGATCACCTCGTAAGCATGATTTTTCCCAAAATCACAAATGGTGAATGTATGTTCAAACTCCACACCACAAGTGGTGAGAGATATGCCTTCTAGTAAGCCCAATGGCTTCTGAATATGTCCATCAGCCATTTGTAGCTTCATCCTGGTGGGTCTTAATGTTGGTTTACCCCAACATTTCCATAAAGCAGTGGTAGCTATGGCTACTTCGGCTCCTAAATCTAAGATGACTTTGGTGGTGTAGCCCTTGTGGGTTATTGGAAGATAAGTGTTACCTTCCTCTCCTTTGCTCACATCTCCAATTCGTTCTACTGGTATCTCTGGTACCAACTTATGTGATCCTATCTAAAAGGGAGCAATAGCAAGCTCAGGAAATTGATTTGCTACTTGCTTCCACAACTCCGGTTTAAACTTCAACAACTCCTCTAGAGTGAGGTGGCACTGTACTTTGGTGTTCTTGATGACTTTCGTGTTTCGAGGGATTATTGATTCTTCATTCCTCACTATTATCGTGGGTGCTCTCATGCTAATAGACTTGGCTTCCCAAGGTCTTGGGAACTGAGGTAATTCTTGCAAAGAATTGGATTCAAAACCCGTTTGTTCACTCAGTTGCTCTTCCTCTACATCATCATAGATAGAGGGGATGTCTTGGGGAAATTGTTCCTGCAAGTCGTCTATTTCTTGAATAGGAGGATGGGCTTCATGCTCTTTTCTCCACTTCTCTTCTTGGATTTCTCTTAAAAACTCGTGTGAATACCTATGTATGGAAGACAAGTTGTCTTCTATTTCTATATTTGGTACTTGAGACAGGGATGGTGCATTCTTTTCCTTTGTCTCAGAGCCATTAGGGTTCCCTTGCAATCTCTTCTTCTCGTTGTTGTTGATCAAGTATTCTAACCTCTCTAGTAGTCCTTGAAAGTGTAATTCCGGTTTTGCCATGTTATTCCAATTACGATAACGGGAGGCGTCGAACATAGTTTGTGCTAATTCTACCATCTTCATGCAAAGTTTAGTTCTCTCAATTTCGAAAAATCATGTCTAGGTTTTCTGGTATGGGTTCAGCTAAAATTGATCTTGATCTTTGAGCTAGATTCTGTTGATTAGATTCTTGCAAAGTCAATTCTAAGATTTTAGCTCTGGATTCCTTGAGACTTCCTTCCAACTCAGTTATCTTTTTACTCCACTTCCTCTTAATTCTTTCTATGGAATCTTTCCAAGATTTCGCCTTTTTATTACTAGACTCTCCAACTTCACTAGTTTTGGCTACTTTCTCAGGATTAAGCTGTTGATTCCGTAAGAGTGCCTAGGCTCTTGTTATAGCTTGAATAGGAACATATGTAGGGTTGGATCCATCTACGTTATGTATAATACCTATCATGTTGATGGGTGTCACTTTTGAAGCATTAGCAGGGTTCTTGGGACAATCTTTAATGACATGCTCTTTATCACACTCGGCACAAAAACCTTGCATGTTATAGTATTGTGACTGTCCTGCTATAGGAGGATGTGGAAAATCCTTTATGAAATGATCTCCTTGACACCTAAAGCATGGTCCTCTAGGGCCCTGTGGTCTTTGCTGTCTTAATTGGGGTCGTGGATTAGGGTTCGTATACATCACATTAGCATAGTTGGGCTCCCAAATGGGTTCCAATGGTGGACCATCGTATTGATATGTTTCCACATGTTCTGGTGACTCAGTGTAATATGCGGGTGGACTATCTACCTGAGTAGAGTTGAAACTGTTAGAATTAGGGTCACTTTCAGTGATCAGGGGTGAAGAAGGCACTAAAGCCCTATTGAGGTTCTCTTCTACAACAGCGCATTTGATTGGGATGACATTTGCTGGTGGGGGAGGCTGTTGAGCTAAAACAAGTTGTGGTCTCTGTTGAGCCTGATAAGAATAGTTCTAAAGAGGCCTATAGTAATGAGGCTGAGCATTGTATTGACCTTGATATCTACTTGGTTGGTGGTATGCTTGCGGGTAATTCTATCATACCACTTGTTTGTTGTATGGGCAGTCCTGGGCTGTGTGATTTGTGTATCGCCTCTCAATTGTATAGTACTAGCCACTAGGGTTGGCTTGCGGTTGTGTTACATTGGGACACACATTTTCCATATGATCACCAGCACAAGTGTAACAACGCTTGTTTGTTGTTAACTTAGGCATCTGTTTGCTAGAAACTCCTAGTTTTTGGGCCACTTTTTCTGCTAGGTCTTCAATCAAGCTACACAGTTTTGAGGATGCTAGAGATGAACAATCTGAGTCCTTATAGACCTTTGAGATTTTCAACTCATCTCCTAGGTTGTCTTCAATGTCTATACATATTCTTAAATGTTGCTCTAGCGTTTTGGGCTCCTTCAAGTATACATAGGAGCGTAGTTTAGAGCTCAAGAGGCCATCTAAAAACAATGATACTTGCTTGGCCTATGAGGGCAATTCTTGCATCGGACATCTCTCAACATATTTTCTAGACCTACGTCCTACAAGTCTGACTATTTCCTGAGGGGTTTGTTTGAAGCTGTGAATCTATGAAGAAGTATCATGTCTAATTCCACTTTAAGAGAATTCCATGATGAATGACTCTAACAAGTGATGAATATCTCTAAATTGCCTTTGTTGCAATGGTTGGAACCAAGTTAAAGCTGTGTTCTTAAACGTTACTCCAAATGCATTATATTGCATGAACATGTCTTCTACTTGCTCAACTCATAGCACGTTTAAACTCCGCAACATGGGCATAGGGATCTCCTGTCTCATCAAAGTAGTTCTTCATGGACTTTACTAATTGAGTGGGTCTTAGTACCCTTGGGTGTTCACGTGGTCTAGATAGAGGAAATTCATCTCTACCACCTGGTATTCTAGGTTCCCTTTGTCTTTCCAATTTATTGGTGTCCATGGTTGGTCTATCTCTCCCTATGGGATGAGTGAAACTTACTTTCGGTTTTTCTTTGTTCTTCTCTCTTTGAAGGCCATGTGCTGAGGATGTTCTAGCACCCTGATGGCTCATGTTTACATTCGTTCGAGATGGAGGGAATACTAACTTGCCTCTCCATGTGTAGGTATTTCTTGCATGGTCTGGTACTACAAATACTTGTTCTGAAGTATCATCCAGGTATACAACCTTTCCAAGTGTATCTGGTCCTTGAATTTGTAAGCCATGATTGAGCCTACCTCACAAGGTTGTTCCATTCGATAACTCCAAAACACTTCATCAATTTCCTTATTCAGGAATAATTCTATGCTTTTGTTGTCCTGAGGGATCCAATCTAGGATTAGTACTCTTGTTAGTATAGATTTCCCTCTAGGTGTCCTAGGTTCTTCTCCTAGTGGTTCTTTTCCTTGGGATCTCGCTTCCATATCTAGTTGAACTACACCAAACTCATTGGTATGATTTGGCTGAGTACTTATGATGTACACTGTTCCTTCTTTGTCTATGTATGTGTCTCTCTCGAATTTCACCACTAGATGATCCAATCCAATGGGTTGGTCAGGGTTGTGCAATTGCACCACTGATCTTTGCAAACCATCCTCATAGATGTGAGCACCTAACTGGTTGGTTCATACATATTCTAATTGGGTTCTATAGGGTACTTCAGGTCCTTCCAAATATGCTATGTTTAAACCTCCTTTTGGTCTTTCCGTGCTAAAGTCCATTTTTGATTCACTAGTATCTGAGCCCAACTCGTAAGGATAACTATTCAATTGTTGAGCCCACGAACGTGTAGTAGTTCCTACACTTGCTTCTGATGATCTACGGCTTCATCGGTCTGACTTACCTATGTGCTTGCCTGATCTAAGGTTCATGAATTTACTTCCTGTATCACTCAATACACAATCTGATCATCAATGTTTCTTGGTTCTTAATTGCTTGTTCCGTTTTTAGTTCCTTTAGATTCTTGTGTTGTCTCAATGTATATGTCAAGAGTCGACTTCTCGTTGTTCTTTCGAGTTCTCGTTCCATCCGACTTAAGTTCTTTCCTTTAGGTTTTCATATCACACACTTTTATCTTAGTCTTGGACTTGAAAAATTAAGTCTCTTGAACTTGATGCGTTCCTATCGCCGTCCTAACTTAATCCACAATGCTAGACGTTTAGCCTAAGCTAATAATTGACTGAGGGGGTTGAGTATTCTTCCAACCTCAAGTCAGATTTTTTGATTGCTCTGATGCCCAAGGAGTAGCACTTCCCAAGCCTTGCGTTCTTCACTGCCTTGCTTTGGATTACCTTGGATAGCTCTGGATAGCTCTTGCTAGACCTGTCAAAAACCAATGTTTAGACCACTTCTTAAATTAATGATCAAACACTTTGATATATACACCTTTAAGGGTCCCTTCTCTTTTGGCCCAAATTTCTCCAATGCCCCCTTTCTCTTCTAGTCCCAACAAGGGGTCAACCTCAAATTATCTTGTCTAAATATCAACATGTTCTTCTTGAAAAAACCATCGAGATCATGTAGGTCTCGTAAAGCTTTCTAACGAGCTATAAAGCTCAAAAAACGGACTTCAAATGAGAAAGATATGAACATTTAAGCCTTTGGGGGTAAAATTTGACAAACAAGTTTTTTCTTCCTGCATGCACAAATGAGGGGAAATGAGGAGGATAGGTGAATATGGTGAATTTTTTGATTTTTTTGGAGTGGAAGAAGATGATACAATGGTGAAGAAGGAGTGTAGGGGAGATGAGAAACACAAAAAATAATTAAAAACAACAACAAAAACTGATATTTTTACCTTCCAACACACTTCTTGCTATACTCTTACCATCACACATTCGTACTAGACTCGATCCCCGACAATGGTGCCAAATTTGGTGTTGCTCTATCACAATGGTAAGCACCACCTTAAGACGCTTCACCTCCTTAATGTCAATACATGGAAGAGATAGGAGTGATATGAAGATCGTGAACGCGAGATGTAGTGAGAGTGAAGGTGAGAAGCATAGAGATGCACACACACATACACACACACACACATGTAAGAGACAATCAAGACACAATGGAAGATTGAAAACAGATTCTATTATTCAAGACCATTCTTACAGGCTCAAAATAGCTCTAATCTCTTCTCTACTCATACAAACTACTTCAAAAATGAGCTCTAGCTCTCTTTATAGTTTTTTGATTAGTTTTGACAGATTTCACATCTAGTGTCCGACATAGTTAAAAAATAGGTTCTAGGTACTATTTGAAGGTCTAAATGAGATCTAAAAATAGCCAAAATTGGTAGGCTTGTTCTACCTAAGCTCCTCAAGCTTGAGGACTCCTCGGCCTGCAAAAAATGGGGCTACTAATTACAAAAGTGGTTGTTCTATGTTACATATGATACAAGAGTGATGAAAATCACTATTGAGGGTTTTGAATAAGTAATAAAAAATATGTTTCTTTGAAAAAAATAATCCGCTTTGCTCCCCACTACTTCGTTGTAATCCACCTTCACATACTTCCTCATCGTCTGTGCCTATGGCTACTGCCAACACCTTACTTTTCAAACTCTATCCAAAAAACATTTCACAGCCTTATCATCCAATTTTTAGCATTTTTGCACATGCACTAATGCATATGCCGACAACCAAAAACATGTCAATGAGCAACATGGCTTGGAACCATGCCACACCTCATAATCAGTGATAGATTGCAATGCTTAATTGGGATACATGTTAAATACATATATTGCATACATAACAACCTCAAGCTAGAAGTATGTGGTAAAGCTGGCTTTTGACCCTATATCTTTCCATTTCCATGAAAGACCTATTTATCCTCTCAAAAACTATATTTCTTTGAGGTATGTATGGCATTGTACACCAATGTTTTATCCCATTTGCAATCAAGATGCATTAAACTCAAAAGACATATACTCCCCTAGTTGATCATATCAATGGTGCCCATTTTAGATACTGAGAAATTTTCAACCAGAACCAGTAATTTTTTGAAGCACATAAACACTCTGGACTTTGCTTTCAATGAATACATGCATGAATGCTTGGAAAAATCATTTATGAAAGTCAAAAAGTATAGGTAATTCCCAAAGGAAGGTATCTACATGGGACCACAATAGCTTTTAATGTCCCACCTTCGGCAAATGAAGAACATTGCATAGTACCACAAACATGCTTACAAGGTGCCTCAATTTTTGGTAAAGAGGACACGTTTCACATTTCTAGAGGTGAAGTAGACTACCCAAATTGAGATGATTGAAACATGCATGCCAAAATTTCACATATGAAATAGCTTGAGAATCTTCAATTATACATGCAAAATCATTCATAGCTTTGCCATAATTTGTGACCTTATACACTCCATGATATAGTATTCCAAATGCAATGATTTTTTCACCATTGTGAAAGTACCAAACATCTACGTCCATTGTAGACAAACACTGTTCATGAGAAGATTTATCATAACTAAAATAGTGGTAAATGATCGTTCTTCATTCTAAACAAGATTAGCAGACTCAATTTTAGGAGTAGAGGCCTTTGTAATGGCCATTTCAACCTCTTTTTTCTTTTCCTCTTTTGCAACCACTTTAGGACAACTCTTAATGATGTGATCATTTTCTTTAGAATACTTGCAAAATTATTTCTATTTGTTTTGTTTTCTTTGTTGATATATTTAGGTAGTGATGTGTGTGAACACACTAGGATCATCAGGGCACTTTTTTCCCTCTTTAGCAGGTTCCCCCCAGCTTGTATGTATGCCTATAACCCTAACGGGTCACTTATCTTTGTACATTCTCTTGCTAATACATTCAGTATCGTGTGTTATGCTCCAAGCTTCTTTTTCTTCCTTGTGCTATTCACGTGCTTTTGTAGACCTCAAACTCAAACAATTGGTATCAGAACAAGTAGCTCATTTTTTAGGTTAGCTTGAGTAGAAAGCTTGTGAATTGTTAGTAGAGAGAGTAAAGTGAATTGTAAGAGCTATTTTTTGGGTAATACAAGTGTGATTCTCACCTTCCATTGTATCTCCTCTTGTCTCTACCTTGTGTGTGCACTTGTGTGCTTCTCACCTTCACCTTCATGCACATCACTCATTCACAATCTTCATATCACCCTATCTCTTTTGTGGATTGACAATAAAGGAGGTGGAGCTTCTTGATGAGGTACTTGCCATTGTCTAGAACAATAGCAAATTTGGCACCGTTGCCAAGGATAAGCTTTGGGACGAACATGTGATGGTAAGAGTGCAAGACTCTCTTATATAGGTTTTAAAGCTCCATGCAAAAAAATCACAAAAAAATGCTTTATTTTAATCACATCGCTTTTCAAATTGCTTTTGCTTCATTTTAAGTGAGTTTGCTTTATTTTTAAAGTTGCTTTTAGCTAACTTTAAAAATAACTTCTTGACCTACTTTTTCACACTTCTGATTACTTGATGAATGATCTGACAACATTTTTATGATCCTCATGCTGAGAGCTATCATATGAGGTAAAAACCCTAAATCAACAAAAAATTAGGGTTAGGGTTTTCTCCCAAATATGATCTTTGATAACTGAATGTCATATACCATTGGAAAGCTCTCTTCAAGCTCTACAAGATAGGCTGATAAAAGTTTTACCCATTTTTGTGCCAAAAATGACTAAGTACCAAAATTAGGGTTTTTGCCCTAAATGGATTTTGGACTGATGTGACATTGTTTTCCAACAATCCCCCCTGCAATGTCATATTGGTACAAACTGAACTGGATATGCAACTTCATTCATTTGTAATCTGACCTAAACTTCAAACTTGTACTCTCGAATTGACCTTCAAACCTTTTCTTCAAAAGTCTTCTTCGAAATTGAATTTGACTTTCTTCAAACTTTGAAAAACTGAACTTGCTGAATATGAACCATAATATCTAAGAAAATATGCAAACTAGATATCCAATAGTGTATACATCAAGCAATCACTGCTTGACAACATATGTAGCATAAACTGACTCTGAACCTGCTATCTCTTGTCCTCTCAAACCTGTAAACATACACTAGGATCCACATATTTGCATTTACCTTACAAAAGGTTTCTCAATGTACTTCTGCTGTGTCATGTAGATACACTAAACAAAATCAAGAACTGAATCCTAGGACTTATGACTGACAACTCACAACTTAGTGTATTATGAACACTAGTTGGTTCATCTCTGACTATACTCAACTCAACTCAACTCATGAGTCCCATCAAAATTTCATATCTATGATGTCATCTTGTCTTCATCCTTGTTCTATCTGTAAGTCCTTCATACCTCTTTCCTTCAGAATCTGGTATAAACATGAATGTGCACACCTCTTAATTAACATACCTCTCTGAAGTATCAAGCTTCTCTACAATAGAACTCTGGAACTTTCTCCTGAATAGGAACACCATAACAAGAACTTTCTCTAGACATTCTCCTTCTTCGTTCTTCTTTCAAAGCTGGAACATAAAGAGAAACTGACAAAGGAAATATAGGAATACATGTAGGTATGATTTTGCATTCTTTCACATATGGCTGAAAATAAGTCTTCATGTTTCATCACCCCCCTAGATGATTTAACACTAGTATCCTAAATTCTTGAAATTATATCAGACTTTATGAAATCTGGAACATCTTCCTTCTTTCAATAAATATGATATTCAATGATCAATATCTGTATCTGAAACAAAATTTTAGGATCCATAATCTTCTGCAACATAACAAGTATCTTCTTCTTTTTCTCTTCAACACAAATCTGATAGAATCTGAATCTTTGACTTACTTCTTTCAATGCTAAGAACTTTTCAAATAAAGCATAGACAATTGACTCATAAATACTCAAGATCTTCAAGATAATTCTAGATCTATCAAGATCTCTCTAACAAAATACCCGTGTCAATTTGCTTTCATCAAACCTTCATGACTAAATGTTTGATTTGCTACTTGAATGCCTCTAAGTGTCTATGCTTCTCACATAAAGTTGTAAAACTTTTCTTTAACCAAATCCTTCCCAAGAATCTGGAATTTCCTAATGGAACATAAGTGGACAAACTCTCACCTTGAAAACTCCAAAGTTGCAAGTTGATACTTCATCTTTTCATATTCTACCTTAGTGAAATGTGATAGTATCTGCTTGAATTTCTTTGGCTAACTCCACTTCTCAATCAAGTGATAGGATCTAATGGAACACCTTTTTGAAGACAAAACAAACATGGTATATAAATGAAAGTGAACATATAATCATGTTTGACCATCTCCTCATATCTCTGAATCAAAATTTTGCTTCAAATGTGACTGATATGACTGAATTCACCAACCTTTTGGTTGAATGCTAAATTACCTTTCTAGTGTACCTAGCTCAAATTCTGTACCTAGATAAAAAACTTCCAACCAACTTACAACACAAGGTTGGCTGAAAACAAAACTCATCTCATCTCCAAATTCTTCTTCTTAGATGAGCTTTCTTGCCATGAAAGAGATTTATCAAAACTCATCTCATCTTCTTGTTCTTGACAGTTTTGATGTAGCTAATGCTTTTACTTTGAAAAAATGAAAGCACTTCTTGAACCCATCAAATCTTTTCATAACTACTCTTCTAAGATATGACTGTAAATGATAATCTGATAGTAGAAACTAATACCTTTGATTTGATGTTGATTTGGTTCCTTCATCTTCTCCAAACCATTGTTTTTCCTTGAATTTGAAGTAGCCTTCTCTTCATCAAGTCTTGGTCTTCAAACAATACTTCTGTAAAGTATTTTCATACTCTTCCAAAAGTATTCGACTGCTAACAGATCATCAAATTCATACTTCCACACTGATGAATAAACATGTGACTGAATTGTCTAATTCTCAAATCTCTACTCATCTAGATTAAGTGTGTATGTCAAATGTCAAATGTTAGAAGATGCTCTTCAATCATATGTTGTAAACCTTGGATTCTGGGAACCTGGGAGTCTGGGAGCTTGGAAGCTCTGATACCAAATGTTGGAAATTAAGTAGACCCATAACAAATTCCATAGGTCCATAGCTCCATAGGTCTAGGATCTACAACATAGATTCTAGCAATCTTCCAATATTGACAAAACATGAACATACCACACTTAATCATACAAAAGATAGAGAGAGATTAGACAACATGTGTAAAGTGTCATGTAAGCCACTGTGTACTCACACTATCATATATACAAATGTCAATTTACAATGTGGGAGCAAAACTCTCAACCACTCTATGTGAACAGAAATAGATGGAAGAGTGAATGTGCAAAATTTACAAGAATATTCAGATCTAGAGGTAGAAATCTGAATATGTATGAGATGTATGACCTGATAGGTTGTAGAAGAGTGTATATGAGTGACAGAAAGAGGAAAGATCAGTTTGAAACTGATATTCAGCAAACCCTAATCTGATTTTAGGCTATGGAAGACCCTAAATCAGATGTGTGTATGAAAGATCACATTCTTTCAGACTTAGCATAGAATGCTAACATGTTGCTCCCAGAAATCCTCATACTCATGTGAACACACCTTCTCTAACACCTCATCCGAATGCATGTAGCATGCATGTATTGATTCTCCTATACATATGCCGAATAAGACTCCTCCTGATATGGATGCCACTGCCTCCATAAACTCCAAGTAGTACTTGTGTGCATAAAGAGAATATGTACCTGAATTCTTAACATAAGATGCAAATGTTATATTAACCTCCATCCAATGTCTTTGAAGTACACCGAAATCTTCATGTAGAAGACAATCTTCAAATACATTATGTAGATGGCTGATCCACACCACCAAGCTGCTGATGGGTATGTCCTCTCCATAAGCAAGAGTATGAGCACACTCTTCTCCAAGAAGAACTCCATAGCTGCTCCTCAACATGCTCCTAGAGTGCACCATGGTTGCCCGATGTGTGCTAGAGCACCACCTCTAGTGAGGGACCAAAGCTGGCGTTGCAATTGGTGTAGGATATCTAACAAAGTGACCCAAGAATCTCTTATATAGGTTTTAAAGCTTCATGTGAAAAACTCACAAAAAAGCGCTTTATTTTAATCACATCACTTTTCAAATTGCTTTTGCTTTATTTTAAGTGAGTTTGCTTAATTTTTAAAGTTGCTTTTAGCTAACTTTAAAAATAACTTCTTGACCTGCTTTTTCACACTTCTAGCTACCTGATGAATGATCTCACAACATTTTTATGATCCTCATGCTGAGAGCTATCATATGAGGTAAAAACCCTAAATCAGTAGAAAATTAGGAATAGGGTTTTCTCCCAAATGTGATCTTTGATAATTGAATGTCATATACCATTGGAAATCTCTCTTCAAGCTCTACAAGATAGGCTCACAAAATTTTTACCCATTTTTGTGCCAAAAATGACGAAGTACCGAAATTAGGGTTTCTGCCCTAAATGGTTTTGGACTGATGTGACATTGTTTTCCAACAAGAACCACACTTACAAGATGATTTTGGGACATCCTCTGATGCGACAATTGCAAATTGTACAAGATTATGGAACCAACTCTTTGTACCTACAACATTTGGGAGTGACTACCAAAGTCAACCTCAAAGACTATTCCCATCATGATGTACCCCCACTACAGTGGAATACCATCTATAAAACACCCGAAGAAACGGAGTCTGTTCAATCTTTAGAGTCAAATCCTTCATGGTTGCACAAGGACACTCATTCATGGATGTGTAAGGTAGCTAAACAAGAGGAAGAACAACTAAAACCCAAAACCTTAGGCTTCAAATGATTCCCGTGTACCCTTCAAGATCTTGCCTATGCACCTAGAGTATTTCCAGATGAGGAATTTGAGCCTCACAATTGGGCTGAGATCTTAGCCACCATGGACATAGCGGTGAACAAAGAATGATGCACTGTGATGAGGATGGATATATCTCTATCTTTATGATAGAACCCATGGAAGATGAACCTATTTTAGAACAATGTACGGAAGTGACCCAAGAGTTAGATGAGATAAGCGACAGAGACCTAGAGTCCATTATTATGGAACCCTTCTGTTCATTAGAGGAAGAACTCCTCTATTTTGTAGAAGCCAACACCCCCATGTAAGGGAGGGAGACCAAATCGAGCAACTCAATGCACTCCAGAGACCACCGAGAATAAGTAGAAGAAAGAAAGAATGAATTCTCTGCGGTCAGAAGAAGAAGAATCCCTATTGGAAGTACTAGAGAACTTTAAGAAATACTAAATAGAAGATAGAATAATCATTGTAAGAATGCCTAAGAGAGAAACAAGCACTCAAGAAGCATACAATAATTGATAAAATATTAAAAATATTGTAGTGATAATCAAAGAAAGCGAAGAAAAATGCACATATATAGGGCATGATTTGACAGAAGAAGAAGAAATAGAGTTGATAGCCCTATTGAGAGAATATAGAGATGTGTTTGCATGGAGCTACAAGGATTTGAAAGGAGTAGATCCAAATATATGCTCACGTAGAATTCCCACGACTCAAGAAGCCAAGCCTTCAAAACAAAAACCATATACTCATAATGACGATTATGTTGCCAAGATTAAGGAAGAGATAGATCGTTTGATAAAAGCTAGATTTATCTATGAGATTGAGCATACCAAATGGGTATCACCCATTGTGATAGTGCCCAAAAAGAATGGAAAGCAACATGTGTGCATTAACATAAAAAAAGTAAATGCAGCCACTATTAGAGATAACTATCCGCTTCTTAGCATGGAGCACTTATTGGAACGATTAGCAGGCAAGGAAGTCTATAGCTTCCTTGATGGATTCTCTAACTGCAATCAAGTAGCCATTCCTCTTGAAGATCAGCATGAGATGGCTTTTGCCACGGAATGGGGCATATTTGCATTTTGTGTGATGCTATTTGGGTTGACAAATGCACCTCTTGCTTTTCAATGGTTGATGTGTCATGTTTTTAAAGGGTTCTTATGAAAGAACTTGGAAGTCTATGTTGATGACTTATGTGCTCATTCCAACATCATGCAAACACACATCCCTAAATTGAAACAAGTCTTTGACAAATGTTGAGAATATCAGGTTTGTCTCAACCCAAAAAAGTGTGTTTTCATGATCAAGAAAGGCGAGATTCTATGGCACATCATGTCAAAGAATGGGATCTATATAAATGAAGAGAAAGTTAGGGTTATTGCAGATCTACCTAGACCAAAGAACGTTAAGAAAGTACAAGATTTCATGGGGCATTATGGATACTATCAACATTTTATACACATGTATGTGATCATTGCAAAGCATCTATATGCCCTTCTAACTAAGTTTGAATGGATGGATGAATGTGAGAAATCATTTAATGAATTTAAACAATTCTTGTGTATAACACCAATTTTGATGACACCGGATTGGAACAAGACATTCAATGTACATGTGGATGCATCCAATTATGCTATCAGGTGCATGCTAGCACAACCTACTGGTGAGGGCAATATCAATCTTCCTATAGAATACACAAGTAGGCAGTTAAATGCTGCTGAAAAGAACTACACCACCATTGAGCGAGAAGGATTAGGAATGGTCTACATAATAAAGAAATTTAGACATTACCTATTGGCAAACAAATTCAAGTTCTTCATAGATCATCAAGCATTGCTATACCCAGTCAAGTCTTGTAACACGAGAAGATTGATACATTGGTTTCTACTATTAATGGAGTATGATTTTGAGGTGGTAGTTAGAAAAGGAAAGAACCACCTTAGAGCCGATCATCTTTCACAACTTACTAAAAGAGAAACCTATCAAGGGATAGCTGATGACTTACCAGATGCATATTTGTTTAACCTTGAAGTAGTGTAAGAATGGGCCAAACCTATTGTCCCTATTCTCACATTTGGACCCAAGAACCTTAGAATCAAGATCCAAGAATGGGAGATCACTAAGCCACAAAGATATCAAATAATGTCAAGATGTATTTATAAACAAGATAATAAAAAAATCCTTGCTTATTGCATAGATGAATCAGAGCACGTTAAATGGTTGCAATTAGCAATGTAGGTGCATTAGAGCAACATTGTTCGTGACATCGTATGTTATAGACTCTGCATAGATTAGGAGTGTACTAGCCCTCAATGGAAGCACATGTCTATATGACATGCAAGGAATTCCTAGTCTATTGTGTTAGAATACCAGCAAGCATGGGACCTTATATCATGTGTCTCTAACACCAGAATGGAGCGAACCAATGATAAATTACTTGAGGATGAAAATATTCCCTCAAGGAATGATTTTAGTAGGACAAAGAAATCTCGAGCAAGAAACTCAAGACTATGTGGAGAGAGATGGTGTATGCAACCTGAAGATGGTGAAGACTTCAGAGTTGGTTAGTAGACCCTTTGAGCTTCCTAAATCCACAAAAAAATCACCAAGTGCTTTGGAACAAGTACCTCAAAAGTTTGAGTCAAGACAGACTAGTTGCAAAGTGACTAGCTCCCAAAACTTGCTATTTCTGTACATACACCTTCTAGAAAAAATGAATAGTGCTCTCAACTTGGTAAGAATTAGAAAACTTCCTTTTGGACATAGCCAAAAGACTTGTAAAGCTTCCCAATCCAAGTTAAAACACTTCAATTCATTGACTAAGCACTGAGAAAAAGTTTTAGCAAAGTCTGGAACACTCCCGCCATTTTTGGGCTCTGTAGAGATAGAACAGTGAGCAGTAACATGCACATTTCTCACAAATAGTAAATCCAATGGGCATGAAATTTTGTCACCGTACACTAGACATAGAGAACTATCAAATGCACTTTAAAACTCGGAAAAAATCTATGTATAGCTTGAGATATGAGCTTTTGAAGTTTACTATTCTGAGTGAGTATAGCAGAGAACAAATAAGAGAAGAAGTAAATGATGAATGTATAGATTCACATATAATTACAACATCATAGGCAATGAATACTTGCACAATGGGAGTAGAATGATAGAGCTATGGAGTACGCTCTTCAATCTCTACAAATAAGCATGAAATGGGCACGAATCAAGCACTACTTTGGTGACTTCCTTCTTGCTCCTTTTATAGCTACTTTTGGAGGTAGTTTTGAATTTGAATTCAAATGACTTCGCCTAATAAGTGATGCTAGGAATTAGGAAATATTCCCTCAGCTAATGGATTCATGGTTTAGGTAGTTGGAGCCACGAATTTGCTTTTTACATCATGGATGACTTAAGCCATTCTTTCTTTTACAATTACAAGAGATAAAATGTACTCTTTTACAAGAGGTGTTCATATGTCTACACATATGACTACAAATGAACATCATATCAAGCATGTAGGCTTGGGAAAAATCCACCAACAGCTCCCTTAACCTCCAAATAAGTCTTCAATTGTCCTTGATTTCCTGCAAGCCAATCATCAACTTGAATCTACTCAATTTTGTACCATCAAGAGCTTTAGTCAACATGTCTGCACATTGCATATATGTACAGACATAGGATAGTTGAATATCCTTGCTCATTACCTTCTCCCTTACATAATGGTAGTGGAATTCAATATGCTTGGTTCTAGCATGGTATACCGGATTAGCTGCAAGATGCAGTGAGCTTTTGTTGTCACCAAAAATGTGAGGTGTTGAAGAATGAAGTCCAAGATCTGTATACAAAGATTTTAACCACATGATTTCTTGAGTTGCATTAGTCAAACCTCTATATTCGGCTTCAGTAGAAGATAATGCCACTGTTGGTTGCTTCTTGGATGACCAAGAAATGATTTTTGAACCTGCAAATGATACATACCCAGATGTGCTTCTTCTATCATCTCTAGATCTGGCCCAATCTGCATTTGAGTAGGCCTTTAGCTCAATATCTAAAGTAAGTGGATAAAAAAACCTTCATTCATGGTCCCCTTTAGGTACTTGAGGACTCTCTTGGATGCTTCCATATGTGGTCTTCTTGGCTTATGCATAAAATGACTTAATATGCTAACACTATAGCATATATCCACCCTTGTGAGTGTTGCATAGTTCAAACTTCCAACCAAGCTTTGATAGCTTGTGATGTCTTCAATTGGCTCTCCTTCATAAGCACTAAGCTTATGATTTTGCTCCATAGGTGTACCTACACACTTGGTGTTTTCCATCTTGAACTTGATGAGCATGTCATGCACATACTTCCTTTGTGTGATGTATATACCTGAGCCTGTGTAGATTAACTCCAATCCAAGAAAATAAGTGAGTGGTCCAAGATCACTTATTTTGAACTCCTCCTTCATTTGACTCTTTACCTATTTGATTCCTTCAAGATCATTCCCTATGATAATCATATCATCAACATACACACATAGATAGATCACTTTAGATCCATTCCTCTTTATGAATAAAGAGGTATCCACCTTGCTAGCTTTGAATCCTTGGTCCTGCAAATAAATCACCAATCTGAAATTCCAAGCTCTTGGAGCTTGCTTCAATCCATACAAGTCTTTCTTTAATTTGCATACATAGTTTGGATGATGTGCATCCTCATATCCGGGAGGTTGTGCCATATACACTTCCTTAGAAATCCATCCATTTAAGAAAGCATTCTTTACATCAAGTTGATAGAGTTTTCAATTTCTAGATGTAGCAAGACTAATGAGAACCCTAATTGTAGGCATTTTTGCAACAGGAGAGAAAGTCTCCTCATAATCAATACTGTGGGTTTGAGAAAACCCTTTAGCAACTAACCTTCTTTTATGTCTATTTATACTTCCATCTGGATTCCTCTTGATTTTGTATATCCATCAAGATCCAATTACCTTCATAGATGGCTTGTTAGGTACAAGCTCCCAAGTGTCATTCTTCTTCAAAGCTTCCATTTCTTCATCCATTGCATCTCTCCAAGCTTTCTTGCTTTGTGCTTCTTCAAATGTGGTAGGTTGTTCATTGGTTGAATCCTTTGCAATGTAGATTGAGTTCTTGGTGGCCAAAGAAGTATCATAACCATACCTATCTGGTTTCTTCTTCTCCCTTGAAGACCTTATAAGTGGTTGATGTGAGCTCTTGAAATGGGATTGAATCAAGCACTACTTTGGTGACTTCCTTCTTGCTCCTTTTATAGCTACTAATGCTATATACGCCTATAGCCCTAATGGGTTACTTATCTTTGTACATTCTAGTGGTAATACATTCAGTATTGTGTGTTGATATATTTAGGTAGTGCTATGTGTGAACACACTAGGACCATCGGGGCACATTTTTCCCTCTTTAGGAGGTTTTTCCATCGGCTTGTATATACGCCTATAGCCCTAATGGGTTACTTATCTTTGTACATTCTAGTGGTAATACATTCAGTATTGTGTGTTCTGCTCTAAGCTTATTCTTCTTCCTTGTGCTTTATGCATACTTCTGTAGACTTATAACTCCAACGATTGGTATTAGAGTAGGTTGCTGCTTCATCTAGGGCGTCATCGAAACCCCTCCGGTCATAGTCTCATAATTGCACAGAATTTGGTGAGCATACTCAGGGTGATTAGAAGATCAAAATTACTTCACTCTGTGGTGCCAAAATTGCGATATGAGCTCATTTCGGCCTCTGAATGCACTATCATAGTGCTTGTGTAGGCTATTTCATCTTTTTGTGCCAAAGATATATACATGTCTCAATTCACCAGGATAAGCATCTCGAAGTCTACTACAGGTCTAATAGAACTCGTTCAGGATAGTTCTATTCAACTTTTTTAGGGATACAATCATTTTTCTACATCAGGGTATTTTAGTTAGTGGCCATGGTTGAAAGTAGTCATGTATTCCGTATGTTGGTTGTTAAGGATAAGTTGGACAGTCCCAATTACCCATTGTGGGCTTATATGATGCGACATGGATTGGTTGCAAAAGGACTTTGGAACATTGTGCAGGGTGTTGAAAAATGTCTTGTTACACCTACAAATATAGGTATTGAAGCTGATGCAAATGGCATTGAAGATGTTGATATACTTCAGATTCCTGTTCGTGCTATGATTTCTTCTGCACCTAATGTAGAGAAAATTCATTGGATGGCAAAGATGCTCAAGCACATGCATTGATAGCCTTGTCTGTCAAATGTGCCATTATTCCTCATATTCGCTCTTGTAGAACAACTAAGGATGCTTGGGATACACTTACCACATTTTATCAGGCTAGGAATGAGGCTCGTGTTGCTTACCTCTGAAAACAATTGGAGAGTGAGCATATGAATGAAGGTGATTCTATGGATAGTTTTCTAACAAAGATCAAAGACTTGAAGGAACAGTTGACTTTTGCTAATGAAGTTATACTAGATAGCTCACTTGTGCAGACCGTTCTGAATGGTCTTCCTGATTCATATCAGAGTTTTGGTTCCACTCTTTGTTTGATGATGAAAGGTAATCCAAATACCTTGTCATTTGAGGAGTTAGTCTCTACTTTGTTGCAGGAAGATCAATCTAGGTAGAACAGGTCCATTATGTGTGTTGCAGATCAAGCTTTCCCAGCTAGTCAGAAGGGCAAAGGTAAATGGAGCTCATCTATTAGTAAGCAGAAATCAACAAATGCTCCACATTTGAAGAAGGAAGAAAAAGATGAGAAGAAATAAAAAAAGAAGAAATTCTTTTGTAAGTACTATAAAGGAAACGATCATGTCATAAAGCACTATCCAAAATTGGCTACAAAAGAGGCAAAGAAAAAAGAGGCTGGAATGGTTGTTGGAGAGGCCTCTACACAAAAAATAGAGTCTGCTAATTTTGTTCAGAATGAAGAATGGGGGTTTAGTATTGTTTGAAGTTTTGACCCATCTTTTCCTGAATAGTGTATGTCTACAATAGACTCAGATGTTTGGTACTTTGATAGTGGGGCAACCAAACATATTACCTTGCAGCGTAGTTTCTTCACTTCATTCGAGCTTGCCCCTACATGGAATACTGTCACATGTGCCAAAAACTCCTCTTATCCTGTCATGGGAGTTGGTAAGATCATTTTGACTACTGCCATTGGTAGTTCTTTAACTTTGTCAGATGCTTTATTTGTGCCAGGTATCAAGAAAAATCTATTATTAATTTCTGCATTAGCCGAGATTGGCTTGGTTGTGAAATTTTTTGATGACAAATGTACAATTGGTGGTTCAAATCACATGAACAGTCATGCGGAATGGTTTCGTACTTTGCAAAAATTGCCAATTCCTAGATATGTTGAAAGAGGTGATGACACCTCACACCCTATCGAGCATACAAGAAACATAGCATTGTCTATGGAGGATATAAAGGTAAAACATCTTGCTCATGTGGTGCATGTTCCAAATATAACAAAGAATTTGGTTTCTGTTGGACAAATGGTTTACCAGGGATTACAAGTCGAGTTCAATGATGACGGGCTATATGTAGAAGAGTACAAATAGGATGGAAGATTGATTGCCAAAGGAAACAAAGTGGGTAGGATGTTCACCTTAATTGTGAAAATTCCAGAAATGACTGTAGCCATGTTTGCAAAAGGTGCAGGAGTTATTGCTGATATAGAGATCTGGCACAAACGAATTGGACATGCAGACTTGCAAAGGCTAAAATTGATGCAATCAAAGGATATTGTCGATGGACTACCAAATTTCAAAGTTGTAGAAATGCAAAAGGTATGTGAAGCATGTCAATTTGGTAAATAGTCAAGAGCATCATTTTTGCATGACGAGCATGTTAGTGAGAATGTACTAGAAATAGTACATACAGATGTTTGGGGTCCTACAAAGACCACATCTATGGCGGTTGCAAGTTTTATGTTACTTCTATTGATGACCATACAGAGGTGTTCACTCACTTCTAGCACTTTAAGTCCATGGTGGAAAAGGAGATAGGAAAGTATATTTAGACATTAAGGTCTGATGGAGGAGGTGAATACATGTCCAATGAGTTCAACAACTTTCCTAAAAATCATGGAACTCGATGTCAGTTTTCATGAAGGTACACACCACAAAAGAGTGGCATTGTTGAAGGCAAAAATGGATATATTGTAGAAATAGCAAGAGCTTTGATGAATGAGAATAATATGCCTCATTGTTATTGGGTAAAAGCTGTGCATACTGTTGTATACATCATGAGCAGAACTCCGACTACTGTTGTACATCAAGTTACACCTAAAGAGAAGTTTATAGGTAAAAAGCCTAACTTATCACATATGAAAGTATCTGGTTGTATTCCTGTACATGTTCCAGATAAGTTGAGGACAAAGCTTGATCCAAAAGTAGAAAAATGTATCTTTATTGGGTACTCCTTTGAGCAAAAGGGGCATAAACGTTATAACACACTCAAATGACAAGTGAAGATAAGCAGAGATGTGGTATTTGATAAAATGCAAGTTTCTATGCAGATGCCAAAGAAGGACTGAATCTTGAACCAAATGACAAAGAAAATGCTGAAAAATCAAGTGCAGAATCTCAAGTTTTGAGTGGACCTGATGCATCACCATTAGTTCCAACTCAAATCCATGGAGTGCGACACATCATATAAGCCCATAATGGGTAGTTGGTACCATCCAACTTATCCTCAACAAACAACATAGAGAATACATCACTACTTTCAGCCATGGCCGATGACTAAAATACCTGATGCAAAAAATTGACTGTATCTCAAAAAGTTGAACAGAACTTCCCAGACGAATTTTGCCAAACCTGTAGCAGTTAGGTGTATATGTATGTATATATGCGTATGTGTATGTGTATGCATATATGTATGTGTATGTGTGTATATATGTGTATGTATGTATGTATGTATGTATGTATGTATGTATGTATGTGTATGTATGTTATGTATGTATGTATGTATGTATGTATATGTATGTATGCATGTGTAGTTGTGTATATTTGATTTGGTTTTTATTTTTTTTTATATTGTCGTTTGCAGACTTTCATATCTAGACCACTGAATCGTTTGGCTGTCTCCCCTTTTATAGTCAATCTATTACCTGCCTTGCTAACTAAGACTTACATATTTGTTTATAAGGATTAAGTATTAGATAACTATGGAGGTATTAGGTTGTTTGAAAATAAGACAAGCAAATTTCTCTCGACTATTTTGGAAAATGGATGAATAATTCTAAAGTATGGGTGGACATGAAGTGTTCATTCAATGCAAGTTCTTGTTCTTACCATAGCTAAGGTAAAAACAAAAATCTGCACTTAATAAACACTTTGTGTCCACCGATCCTTTAAAATTATTCTTCCATCCTTCAAATTCTTCGAGGTAAATTTACTTCTCCTATTTTTCAAATGACTTAATGCCTCCATAGCTAACTCATACTTAATATTTGTATACAAAGTTCATAAAAGAGTTACCGGCACATGTATTAGGTCGATTGGAATAGGAGAAGCAGATGTGTTTGGAAGATTCTAAAGGTTGGACAAACAATTCCAAATGATAGATGGTCAAAATATCTTCATTCGACACAGGTATGTATAATTTGACTTTACTCTCATAACATGTGTATATGTATGTTTATGTGTATATATACGTGTATGTATGTATGTGTATGTATGCATGTGTAGCTATGTATATTTGATTTCATTTCTAATTTTCTTTTTGTATATTGTGGTTTGTATCCTTTCATATAGATATCTAGACCACTGAATCGTCTAGATGTCTCCCATTTTATAACATGTGTATGTGTGTATATGTGTGTGTATGTTTATATGTGTGTATGCATTCATGTATAATTATGTGTATGTCTATATATGCATGTATTTATATGTATATATTTATGCATGTATATATATATATATATAAATAAATAGAAAATTAAAAATTATACTGTAATAGTGCCGAAACACATACATTACTCCATTTAAAACGATTTTGAAGATTGAGAATAAGTAAGCTCGCACTTAGTCGTGTCAAATGACTTCCTTCATATACATGCTTTAGAAATTCCTCTCGAAGATATTTCTCATTTGTAGAAATATCAATGCTCTCACTCATTTTGATACCAATCCTCAATTAAATCTGCCATGCCATCATCTTCATCATTGTCGCACAAATCTTGTACTTTATCTTCTTTTGAATATAGATCTTTTCAACCTTGCATATTCCACAGGATCACTTTTGTGTAGCCTCCTCATAGAAGCTTCTGATAAATGAGGTCTTACTGGCAATTGTGAATGGTGTGGAGGAATATCATCAACATCATATGTTGGAATCTACACACATGAATAAAAATCATTAGTATTCCATAAATGAATAAAAAGTAAACTTTAAACATAAAACTAAATATATAAGTTATTAAATATGGATAGAAAATTTTCATTCTCGCTCTAGCTAAAAGGTGCTCTACGCCATCCATAATTCACTAATAATTCATCACCAGCATGTAATGTAGTAATAGCATTGACAACTATGTATCTTGATACATCTCTACTCATGTATGGTGATTCATGACTATTTTCACACCCCTCAAATGTGCAATTAGTCCTTGAACTATTATGTAACCCTCGACTACTATTTATTAAACCTGCTATATTTCCATGCGTGCAAGGTCTTCCATCAATATATAATCTTTCATTTTCTACATGTGAAATCCTTCTACTAGTAAGGGATGCTGCATTCAAGCATATTCCATAAGTACTCATGCTTTGAACATAACGTGCAAGTCGATGCCAATCTCCCCATCCATATATAGGACCACAAAATGACATAAGAGTGACTTCAGAGTTCAGAGGCACATACAAATCCTCTACAATAAAGAGACCACGACCATCATCAGTAATAGTGGATGGAGCAATCATATAGCGATTACCCCAAAAGCTGAAAACCTCTCCATCTAAAGGAAGTGGTCCTCTATTCCATCCTCCATATCTTCTTCTATCATATGTTTGTACTAGAGAACGATCACGAGCTGGCAATGGATAATCTCTAGTCGTTTCAGTCTCTAAACCAGGAGGTAGAGGATTTCTAGAAACCTCTGCTTGTAATTGATGAACAGCAAGTCCATGACGTGTATGAGGTATATTAACATTATGAGAAAAATTATCATCATCATCATCATCGAGCAAGTATTCTTGTATATCAACAGTAATTTGATTTTGTATATGGTTTTTAAATAAAATAATGACATTAATTTATAGAAAAAATACATACCCAAACATTATCACATTGACCAAGTGACGATGCATGCTCAAAATTACCATACTCTACCTCATGTTCAATACATTCCAATCGTGGTCTTTGATACGTGCCATAGCAAGAGTTACACCAACATATAATAGGCTCTTGATAGTAAAATTCATCATAACTCCTATTAGAGGACACATGTGAAGCCGTTGCATGGGTAGAAGGTGGTGGAGTGCCCTCTGATTGATCAGAATCTATTTATAACAAGAAACAAAAAAATATATCAGTTATTTATCTATCAAATATATTTAAAATTAAATGTTTGATATACTTACAATATATAATCCTTGCACGATTAGGAGACGGTAGTGGAGTTCCATCTGATTGATTGAAATCTACAAATAATGGTATTTGATATTAATAATCTGATTATTTACATACATAAACATTCACATATACATATTTACACATACACACATATTCAAATATACACATTTGCACATACATACATATTCACATATACAAAAATACACATTATTGTGGGATAAATGCATGTATTTTGTATAAATGAGTGTATATGCATGCATGCATGTGTATGTGTGTACGTATATATGTGGATATGTATTGTGTTTTTATGTTATATGTATGTATATGTGTATATGTATGCATATATGTATGTGTATATGTTTGCATGTATATGTGTATGTGGGTATGTGTATGTGTATATGTGTGTATATATGTGTATGTATTCAAACTCTTTTTTTCTGTTTGAGATTAAATTAACAGGAGATATTGTATGGTGGAAAAAAATAAGAGGCGACCTAACATACCACCTGAGACGTGGCAGTTTTTTTGTAGATAGCTACGTCTTCAAGAGTCATTTCCTCAGCAGAGGGTATACAAATTAATAGTTTATATTTTATAATTTTCATATATTTTAGTAATTTTTTACATTCAATTGATGTATTTCTTTTTTCTTTAAATAAACAGGCTACTGCAAAGAAGAGAGTTGAGTCGGGCCACACATCGCACATAGGCCAAATGGGCCATCATGGTTTTGTAGCTACATTTGTAAGTATATGTGTTATTCGAGTATATTTTTTATTTTAGTTAAAATACAAGAAACTAATCTTTTTTATTTGTTTCAATGCAGTGAAAGGATTATGGCTGATATCCTACGAAACATGAGATCGTGTATGCTACACATTTTGGATATTGGTGTTTGAGCGAGTATATGCGAGATCATCCGGATGCCTTTGTGAGTATTATTAAATTTTATATAATTACTTTATTTTTATGGATGTTTTAATTGTTTTAATTATTTATGTTTGTTATATGTACTACAGGACTATTATGGAGAGGCAGATATGGATGAGGTGGAGAGACAAACATAGGAGGGATGATCTTGATCGTCACCGGGTGATCATGATGATGAGGATGAGGATGAGGATGATCATGATGATGATGATTAGCATTCTTGATTATGACATTGGATATGTATTTACATTGATATATATATATATATTATCTATATATTGTTCATTTCAGTTATGTTTTGAATTGTGCGTATGCTATTAAGTAATGCAAAGTTTTTTTCTATTGATTGTTATTATTGTTTATACTAAGCATGTGTTTTAGTACTTTAATTGTATAATTCATTCATATGTGTGTACGTATGTGTGTGTACGTATGTGCATGTATATGTGTGTAATATGTGTGTGTATATGAATGTATGTACATATGGATATGTGTATATGCATGTATGTGCATGTGCATGTGTAAGTGTATATGTGTATGTATGTGCATGTGCATGTGCATCTGTATGTGTGTGTATATGCATGTATGTGCATGTGCATGTGTAAGTGTATATGTGTGTATATGTGTATGTGCATGTGCATGTGTATGTGTGTGTGTATGTATGTGTATGTATGTGCATGTATATGTGTAAGTGTATGTGTATATGTGTGTATGTGCATGTATATGTGTATATTTGTGTATGTGCATGTGCATGTGTAAGTGTATATGTGTATGTGCATGTGCATGCGTATGTGTGTGTATATGTATGTGCATGTATATGTGTAAGTGTATGTGTATATGTGTGTATGTCCATGTATATGTGTATATGTATGTATGTGCATGTGTGTGTGTATGTGTATATGTGTGTGTACATATGTGCATATATATGTGTGTATATATACATATGTGCATGTGTATAAACATATACAAGTGTATGTATATGCATGTGTATATGTATGAAACATGCATGTGCGCGTGGATGCATTTCCATTTGCATCCATGTGCATGCATGTGGATGTGCATATACATGTATTTATGTATATGTTAATGTGTGTATGTATATATATATATATATATATATATATATATATATATATATATATATATATATATGCAATAATGCATACATGCAAGTCTTTTTATGTGGTTGTAGAAATGTTTGTGCATATGCATGTGTATGTGTGTGTATGTATAAGTGTATGTGCACATGTATGTGTGTGTATATATGTTGTGTATGTGCATGTGTATATGTGTGAACGTGCATCTTCATCATGTATAAGTGTATATGTGCATATCAATAAGTGTGAGTATGCTAACTAATGAAAATAACACACTTCAAATGATATACAAAGAACAAAAATTGTACTTACAATAGTTATCCATATTTTTTGCTTGGTTAGCTTCTTGAATAACCTACAATAGAGAGAGAAAGAGAGAGAGAGAGAGAGAATTCAAAGAAAGAAAGAGGTAGAAAGAGAGAAATAGAGATAGAAAGAGATAATAAGATAGAGATTAGGCAAAACCACAATTCTGCATATACTTGTTTCAGCTCATAAGCACAATGCAATTGTGAATGTTAGAGAGATCTCCAATGTTTTACTTTTTTTCGCCAACAAGCTATCGTGTAAGCGATGGTAAGGTGTCGTAAAAAGCACTGTAATTGGCATCACATAAGCGACGTTATTTACCGTCTCTTATGCGATGCAAAAAAGCATCGCTTATGCGACGAAAAAAAGCATTGCTTATGCGACGAAAAAAAGCATTGCTTATGCGACACTTTTTTAAATCATCACTTTAGCAATGCTCACTGTGAGCATCGCACATCCCGTTGCACCACACGTTAAAAAAAACATCGTTTTGCTCATCGTTTAATCGACGGTCTATGCTTGATGCTTCTTGCGATGCTTTTTGCAATTTTATACCGACAAAATTGTGTGGCCTTAATCGTCGCTATGCGTCCATATTCCTTGTAGTGCTACAAGATGAACGAGACCGATCTGAAGGAACTGAAGCGCCAATTACACGAACTAGAGGAACAGGGATACATCTGACTAAGCAATTATCCATATGGGGCACCGGTCCTCTTCGTGAAGAAGAACAATGGCTCACTATGTCTATGCATCGACTATCGAGCCCTTAATAAAACCACCATCAAAAGCAAGTACCCAGTCCCGATGGAAGAATTTTTAGATCGCCTCGGCAAGGCCAAGTACTTCACATGTATTGACCTTCATTCCAGATACCACTAGATTTGGTTTGCCCATGAACATATCGAGAAGAAGGCTTTTCACACATGCTATGGAAGCTATGAATCACTCGTTATGCTGTTCGGTCTCACAAGGGCCCCCACCACCTTTTGTCGCGAGATGAATGATGGCTTTCGGGACATGCTTGACCTCTTTCTCATCATATACATTGATGAGTTGCTAATCTATAGTCGCACATTAGAAGACCACTACAAACACGTGAAGGCTATCCTACAACACCTACGAGAATGACGTCTCTTTGCTAAACCAAGCAAATACGAATTTGAAATGAAGAAGGTCAAATTTTTGGGATTTTTTGTCTCAGAACTTGGGCTTCACATCGATCCCAAGAAGATAGAACTAATACTCAAGTGGACTCCTCCAACCACAGTCAAAGTTCTAAGAATTCATCGGATTTTGCCAGTTTCCCCATCGCTTCATTCAAGACTTTAGCAAGATTGCCACTTCACTCTTCGAGCTGATCAAAGAGAAGGAAGAATTGAAGTGGGGCCAAGCTGAGGAGGAGGCATTCGAAGCACTCAAGGGTGCGATGTGCAATGCCCCCCCTAGTCAAGCTCCCAGAGTTTGATAAACCATTCGAGATTCATGCGGATGCATCTGACACTGCAATCGGAGGTGTCTTGATGCAAGATGGACAACACATAGCATACGAATCACACAAGTTCACCAAAGTAGAGCTAAGGTGGAGCACACATGAGAAAGAAATGCTCGGAGTTGTCCATTGCCTACATAAATGTGACACTATGTTCAGGACAAGCACACCAAAGTCTTCACAGACAACATCTTACTTAAGTACTTTACCTCCCAACCTAAGCTAAGTTTGAACCAAGCTAGGTGACAGGATTTCCTTGCAAAATTTGACATCAAGATAATTCGTAAGCCCGGGAAGCATAATATCATGCCTGACGCTTTAAGTAGAAGACCTAAAATTCAAGCCTTTTCCACCATCTCCTTCTATCTAAGGGGCAAAATTAAGCAAGCTCAAGAATGTGACACCTGAGCCTAAGAGATCACGCATGAGGTTTGCAATGCCTCGTACTCGGGCAGGTATGCAGTAGAAGAAGGCATCCTCTGTCGGAAAGGCCGGATGTATATCCCCGATGACTTCGAGCTACGCAAGGAGTTTCTTTGGGAAGCTCATGATTGCAAAGTGGCAAGATATGGAAGCCAGAACTGTAACTACGAGCAGCTACATAAACACTTCTATTGGCTGGGTATGAAAGCTCAAGTCCAAGAGTATGTGGAGATGTGCTCGACATTCCAACTTGTCAAGCAAGACATAATCAAATCGGTGGGCCTCTTACAACCTTTACCCATATCAAACAGACCCTGGGACATGATCAGGATGGACTTCATAACCAAGCTCCCACCATCCCAAGTGTATTCAATCATATTCGTTGTGGTCGACTACTTCACCAAACAAGCTCATTTCATTCCGGCAAAGCTTCCCTTGAATGCAAGGCAGTGGCTCAATCGTTCTTTGCACATATCGTCAAATATCATGGCTTGCCCCTTGCTATCATTTCAGAACGAGATTGTCGCTTTTCGAGTCGCTTTTGGACCAAACTATTTCACTTACTCAGCACACAACTCAGATTCTCTAGCGCATATCACCCCTAAACAGAGTGGGTCAACCAAACAATTGAGGACTACATCAACAAATATGTGCAAACAGACCAACGAGACTCGGTCAAACACTTAGACGGATGGGCAAACAGAGTGGATCAACCAAACAATTGAGGGCTACATCCGCAACTATGTGCAAACGGATCAACGAGATTGGGCCAAAAACGTAGACATCTTGGAATTCCATTACAAGACCTTAGTCCATTCGACTACAAAAATGACCCCATTCGAGCTTGCAACCGGGAAAGAGGTCATCACCATGCTGGCCCTCACACAAGACTCTACTTTGGCCACCAACGACCCCGATTGCGAAGCATTCCTTGATCAATGGAAGACAAAGCTGGAGCATGCCAAGTTGAGCTTACAGAAAAGCAAGGAATGTATGGCAAGGTACGTGAATCAGAAACAGAGCCGGAGTGAAGTTTTTGAAGTCTGAGACTTAGTCCTCGTGAGCACATGAAACATTACACTTCCTCAAAACATCACGCAGAAGTTCAACCATCGATACTATGGCTCGTACAAGATAGAGAAGTGGATCAACGAAGTCACATACAACCTGGAGTTGCTCGATAACGCCTAGTTCCATAACACATTTCATGTGAGCTTACTGAAATGATTCAAACCCGATACCAAGTATGGATGCAACGTTCTCGTGCTTCAAGACGGTGAGAACTAGTTCGAACCCAAAGCCATCTTACGAGACCGCAACACACACGAAGGCCCTAGTTCCTCATCAAGTGGAAAGGTTGTCCTCTAGTTGACACCAACTGGATCCCGGCCAACACCTTCAGTCCGGACCATCCTCTTGTCAAAAAGTACTATTGAACCTCCTAGGTCTACTATGGCCCTTAGACCATTGTAATGTTCCCAAAACTTTGTAACACACCACATTTTGTAAACTTGAACCCATTTGTTGAGAGCAACAAGCTCTCCAAGCCGAGGGAGGATGTGACAGCCCCTGTATTTCTATACAGGGCCTGTATTTCTATACAGGGCATTTCAGTGCTTGGTGGGTATACCCTACAGTGCCTAATTGTGTGCAACTATGAGGGGTACTAGTAATCCTCATGCCAAGCTCTCATTGTCATCCCTTGTAAAGCAAGTTGCAAACATAATATAAAAACATGTTCTTTGGCAATCATCTTGGCATCCTGTGTCTAGTTTTGTGCATGCTTGGGTTGAACGTCTTGGGGGGGGGGAGAGTGCGACGAGGTTGGGGGGGAAAGGAGGGGGGAGGGGGGGGGGGGAGGGGGGGGGGGGAGAGCATGTTGTGGGTGGGGAGAGGAGGGGGGGGAGGAGGGGGGAAGGGAGGGGGAAAGGGGGGGAGGCGGGGAGGGGGGAAAGAGAGAGAGAGGGAAGAGAGAGATTAGAGAGAGGAGGGAGAGGCTAGAGAGAGCATAGAGAGAGATTAGAGAGAGAGTAGAGAGAGGTAGGGAGAGGGAGGTTTCTTTTTTTGAAATAGATTAAAAATAATAAAAAAAATCAGATGCCTCTTTTTTTGGGAAAAATACCACAAAAATAGATGAAAATCCAAAAAAAATAAAAACAAATCTAAAAAGTTCAAAAAAAAATCTTAAAAAATTCCCTAAATTTGTAGACCACTTATTCCACTCAAAACCACAGAGAGCTTCCTTTTTTTCTCTATTTTATCAAGAAAATGACATTTGAAAAAAGATGAAAAATTATAGAAAAAATTCTTTAAAAATTTCCTAAAAATTTTCAAAACATTGTTCATGCAAAGGGCTGTGAAATGGATTCTAATTTTCATTAAAAATCAAAGAACAAGCATGAAAATGGATCAAAACTATTAAAACTTAAGCAAAAAATGATACGAGAAGGCTATGTACAACCTGGACAGATTTTGCAAGTTCGAGGTGATCCAGAATTCTTGATTTGTGCTGATGATAGGCCTTGAACCTTGATATGATGACTAATTGAAGCTTTTTGCCCTCCATAATCACCAATTGTACTGCACTTCATTTGATCTATCTTCCTTTTGGGCACACTGACCATCTGATAGGGCCATCCTGAATCATTCATTGGAATAATCTTTCCAACATACTTCATCTTTTGTATCTTTGTTTCAACCATTGTGTGCTTTAATCTACTAAATTTCATTTTTACTATTCCAGCTTCTTCAACCAATGTAATCCTCTGTTTCCAAAGACTTGTAGGTACTCCTTCCACAACCTTGTAAAGCCCTGCACTTACTGCCATAAAAATGAACATAACAAACGATATACATACCAGTATCCATGACAAAGTGGCCATTGATATAGGGTTTGAAGTAGCTTCCTTAAGAATCTTTCTTTTCTTCTTTCTTGTATAGCCTGTGATTGAGACTGTTTCACTCGAATCAGTAACCTGAATGGCATCCTCTTTTCATTCATAGACTTCCTCTCTCCTTGCATGGTTTGGAAAAATTCCATAGCAAGAAGATGGGTCTTCTGCATGGAGCCAAGCCAACATGCTTTTTTCTTCATATAAATTCACTTCTTCGTATAGATCTGCCTTTGGGTTGTCCAACAATCCTTCTTCCATACAAATACCATATGTCTGCATCATGGTGGTATGTCTTTGATTGTCTAGTCCTTCTTCTAAAAATATATGCTGCAACTCTTTTCCCTCTTGCTTTACCCACATTGTGTCCTTTCCTCAGTCATGTAGCACATTGGCATGCCTTAACCAAGGTCTCCCAATCAATAGGGGGAAACTTCCTTCTACTTGTGGCAACCTTAAGACAACAAAGTCCAAGTTAAAGATGGTACCTTGTATCTCGACTGGGACTCTATGGACCACTCCCATAGGCCTTACTATGCTTTGGTCTACCAATGTTACAGTGAAATTGGTAGGTCTTAAAGTTTGTAGTCCAATCTTTTTCATTATGTGTTCAGGCATCAAGTTAATGCTAGAACCACCATCCACAATAACTCCTTGAAACTCACGTCTTTTGATAGTGACTGTTAGATGAGGGCTCTTATAATCTATGAGGGGGGCTTCCCCTAGAATTCTATCTTTCTGCATAACAACACTCTTTGCCACTAAACTTGTTGTGGAAGCCTCATCAATTATCTGCAAGAGCTCTGACCTGAATTTCACATCCATCTTTCTTAAATAAAAAATACTGACCTCCTTTTTCATGGACTTGAGTAATCTTGAAGTGTTGTCAAGATCTTGCTCACGCGCATACAGAGATTACGGACGCAGAAAAACACACAGAAAATAGAGGCAACAAGAGACGAGACCAAACGCAAGATTGGGTGCAATCTCCCCCCATGCACTCTGTTTCGACAGTCCACAAAGTGCATGTATTTATAGGACTTTTGATTACGTCGAAAATAGTGGTTATATGAGGGCGGCTTCGAAAAGCAGGCGTGAAACTAAAAGTTGGTAACTTTTACAGAAAGCCATTGCTTTTAATAACAGAAACTACGGTCTACAATGACCATTATTCTAACCATTACTTTTCTAACAATAAAACCTTCTATGCAGGTTTATTTACAAGCTAAATAATAATTATTTCGGATTATTGATGTCCGCCCTTTCACGCCTTGCACGCTCCTCACGAACCTTCAGCTGCTATATCAAAACATCAAAAAAACACATTAATACATTAATAATTTAACATTTTAATAATGCCTTGTTCAATAATATACAACATGCCTCTCAGTTGACAAGCAACTGACCTCAGTTGATAAAATAATTTAACACTCTAATAATGAGAATACATTGTTCAACATATTCCATGTTACTGTTACAATCCAACAATGCATTGGCCAACATAGTCCATGTTACAATCCAACAATGCATTGGCTATTCGATATTTCAATCCAACAATGCATTGGCTATTCCATATTTCAATCCAACAATGCATTGTTCAACATATTCCATAAGCTATAACATGCCCCACAGTTGAACAAGCAACTGACCTCAGGTGATAAAAGAATAAACATGGATGGCCAGTCACATGTTTCATCACTGAATAAAAATAGGCATGTGCCATGTAAAAAAAAAGTACATGCATGGAAATGTTCATGGAGCTGTTACAGTAATGTGTTTGTGTATGATATGCAGAAATTAAGTGGTCATAATGAGGTGTTAATTGTGTTTTATGTATCCATTGACATTCTTCAATAGAGTGATTTTTGTACTTAACCAAATATCGATGATATTGAGTACCTGTGCGTGTAGTAGTGACATCATAATCAATGTTTTTCTCAGGAACTAAGATTTCAGATTGTTCTTCAATTAAAGGAGGGTCATCAAGAAGTGGAGCAAGTGGTAAAGTTCCTTTAAATGGTTTGAGTACACTAATATGAAAAGAATTATGAATGGTCCAATGGGATGGAATATCTAATCGAAATGAATTATCATTAATTTTTTCTATAATGCGAAACGGTCCATAATAGCGTGGTGCAAGCTTAATTTTAGGATGCTGCAAAATATTTTTGAGACGTCTTTTAATTATTCGCAACCATACAAAATCATTTTCCTTGAATTCTTTGGCTAATCGTTTAGTATTGATAATACGTGTATATCGCTCTTGACTTTTCCTAATGTGCTCGTGAACATTATGAAGTATAGAAACGTGATCTTGAGAAATAGAATCAGCCATCGGAATGTCGGTTTGGGTGAGGGACATGGGAGTGGGAAGCTTTTTACCAAAAACTAGTTCAAAAGGTGCACGACCAGTAGTGGTGTGTGAAGTGTTATTGTAAGCAAATTGAAGCAATGGCAACTTTTCATCCCAGTTATTAGGATTATCTAATGAATAACAACGCAATAAATCAAGAATAGTACTATTTGTAGCCTCACTCTGTCCATTACTTTCAGGATGAAATGTAGAGCTAAAATCTATTTTAGAACCAAAATGTTGAAATAAGGCAACCCAAAAATGATTACAAAACCTAACATCACGATCAGATAACATTACTTTAGGAAATCCATGATGTGGAAAATGCATTTAATGAATAATTTTGCAGCTTGAGGTGCAGTCAAAGTTTTTCTACATGGAATGAAATATGCATATTTACTAAACCTATCAACTATTGTCCAAATCATATCATTATGTGATGAAGTGGTAGGAAGACCTGTGATAAAATCCATAGAGATTTGTTCCCATGGTTCATTTGGAATAGGAAGTGGCATTAATAATCCAAATGGTTTACCATGATGACGTTTGACACGCTGACATACAATGCATTGAGAAACATAATGTGCAATGTCTTTTTCCATGTGTGGCCAAAAGAAGAAATCTTTGCAAGCAGAAATAGTGCTCTGTATGCCTCTATGACCCATGTAAGATGGTTCATGCATTTCTTTAATGACAAAATCTTTAAAAGCTTGGGTTATGCACAATCTATGTTGAAAATAAAGAAAACCATTATGAAATGTATAATGTTCATCAGATAAAGATGCACCATTATTGGAGTCATGCCATGCACGTGAAAAATACAAATCAGATGCATAAGTGGAAACCATGTCTTGAAAAGAATGAATTTGAATGGCAGAAATATTATTCAAAACAACGGAATTTGAAGGAAAACGGCTAAGAGCATCAGCTACGACATAAGCTTTACCAGGTTGATATTGTATCATGGGTTGGAAATTTTGAATGAAGGATGCCCATTTAAGATGCCTATAAGAGATTAAGGGCTGATTTAATAAATGTTTAATAGCCTGTTGATCGGTTTTGATTAAGACCTCAGAGCCCATAAGATAGTGTTTCCAAATTTGCAAAGCATGCACAACTGCTAACAGTTCTTTATCATACATACTATAATTTTGTTCTGAGGGTTTAAGCTTTCTACTCTCAAATGCAATGGGATGGTCATTTTGCATCAGAACAACACCTATTCCTGAACCGCTAGCATCAGTAACAACATGAAAGGGTTGTGAGAAATCAGGTAATTGTAAAACAGGTGCATGTGAAAGTGCATGTTTAAGTTTGTCAAAGGACTGTTGTTGGGTAAATCCCCATGCAAATTTTATTTTCTTTTTCAACAACAAAGTAAGAGGCAATGCTAAATAAGAAAATTTTTGAACAACCTATAGAAACTAGCCAACCCAAGAAAAGAACGAACATCATTGACTGATTGTGGTGTAGGCCATTCTATGATAACTCTAATCTTTTTCGGATCCACATGCACACCTTCACTTGAAATAATATGTCCTAAATATTCTAGCTTACGCTGAAAGAAATAACTCTTTTCTGGATTAGCATAAAATGTGTTTTCTCGTAACAAATGAAAAACTGTTTCAAGATGCTTTTCATGTTCACTATCATTCTTACTGTAAACAAGTATGTCATCAAAAAATACAAGAACAAAAGCTTGGTAATCAAGAAAAATATTGTTCATCATTCGCGCAAATGTAGCAGGGGCATTAGTAAGTCCAAAGGGCATTACCATAAATTCATAATGGCCATTTTGAGTTCTAAATGCAGTCTTAAAAATATCACTTTGTGTCATACGAATCTGATGGTAACCCGATTTAAGATCAATTTTACTAAAGACACGAGCTCCTCATAACTTATCTAAGAGATCATCTATTCGAGGAATAGGGTATCTATTCTTGATTGTGATCTTGTTAAGGGCTCTATAATCAATGCACATTCGATAAGTTTTATTCTTCTTCTCTACTAAGAGAACTGGTGCTCCAAATGGGGAAGAACTAGGCCTTATAAGTCCTTTTTGTAATAGGTCTTTTACTTGATTTTCTATTTCCTTTTGATGTAGTGGGCCATGTCTATAAGGTGCTTTATGAGGGGGAGAACTACCAAGGACTAAGTCTATGCTATGGTCAAAGGATCCTCGAGATGATGGTAGTTCAGAGGGATATTCAGACATAAAACAATCCTTATAAGTACTCATGAAAGGTTTATATGCATCTAGAAGTGTATGAGTATAATCATTGATGACATTGACAAAAACAATGCATGAGTTGAATCCTTTCCTAAATGCATGCTTTACTTGAGTGTGACTAATCAATGGAAATGGCTGGAAATCATGCCGTGCAGACAGAGTAATGATTTGACCTTTGAAAGAAAACTTAAAGGTATGAGTATGGTAGTCAATACGTGGGTTATAATGGTGACGAAAAGGAATACCTAGTATAACATCATAAGATTGCAAAGGTGCAATTAAAAATGTTCGTGATTCAACATAAGGGCCTATGCTAATCGTAACATCTTGCACTTCTCGTGTTACATTATAACGACTACCTTGAAATGCGGCTTTCACTTTATACAAAGAAGGAAACGTTTGTATATTAAGTTCTTGTACTAATAAATGTGAAATGAAGTCATGTGAACTACCATCGTCATGTAGAATTTTAAATAGTTTGTTATTTATTGTACCCTGCATGCAAAGAAGAGAGTGTAGAGAGATATCGTTACCCAAGGTACTTAAATCCTTCTCCAGTGATTCCTCTGTCCAAACAGAAGGAATTTCTTCATTATAGACCTCCATGTTATGCAATCGAGCTGTAGCCGGTTTTATATGAAGAGGTTGCAATCTGCACCTTATTTTTGTATGTCCAGGTTTACCACAATTCCAGCAAGTGATTCGTGGTCGCTTCTGTTGGGCAGTCACTGCTGAAGTTTGAAGGGTAGGTGGTTTGGTTGGTTGGAGAGATGAAGCAACGGGTGGAGTTGAGTAATTGGATTGTGGAGGACGAGGAAAACTAGGGTAAGATGGGGCATTAGAATTATGCTTCATAGGAAATGAAGGTTTAACAGGAAATGGTCGTGGACATGGTTGTTGTAGACGGAGTGACTTGGTTATGGACTGGACTTCTTTTTCTGCATCATAAGCAAAAGATATAGCCTCGTTGAGGGTTATAGGTCGTAGGGTGTGAAGCTTAGCTTGGATTCCCACCTCCAAACCATCTTCGTATTTCTGCTGCAAGATATCTTCTGATACATCTTCAAGCATTCGTACAAGTAGTAAATTTTGCCAAAACCGCTCTGTGTAGGTAGTAACCGTATCACCCTCCTTCCATGTAAGGGTCGTCCATGCTCGTCGAACATGCAAATGGTATTGAGGAGGAAGAAATGAATCCTTCACGTTTTCTTGAAAAGCCTTCCAAGTTGTTGGACGCTCCGTACTGTGCCGCAAGACATTCCACCAGAGTTGTGCTTTACCTACTAAATAGTTAGTGGCAAATTTAATTTTTTCACTTTCAGCATACATTTCATCGGTATAGAAATCATCAAACTGCGACAATAAAGGCCCATCCTTTCGGCCATCAAATCGTAGAAACTGGTAGTTTCTATTACCAATCTTTGAATAAGTAACTTCAGATTGGGCAGACACAATAGCTTTTACTACTCTCGTAAGGTTGTCTTCCTCAGCTTGCATCTTTTGGAGGATTTCATCACGTTGTCGGATCTCGTTCTGAGCTCCTTGAAGCTCATGCCGCAAGAGCTCTAGTTGTTGTTCAAGTGTTGCCGCAGGTAGAGGTGAATTACTGTAATCCTCCATGGTGCTCTTGGACCCTTGCTCTCAACCTTGCTTGGTATCTTGAACACTCAATCAAGTGCCACCCAAGGATTTTAAAGGAATTCACACTTCCAAGCTAGCTCATTGGAAAGTTCATTCCGAGAGCTTTCCGACGGTATGTTACGCGCCTCAATCCGACCTACGGATTGAGAGATACACTTGATTCTTTCTTGGGTCCAATCTTGAAATCGACGCGCGCGCCTTCCACAAGTAATAAAGAGAGAGAACTTGAGTACAACTCCAAGAGATGGTGGAGTGGCCAAAGTACTTCCCTTGAAAGTAGGAGGTTGTGGGTTCAAATCCTCCTACCTTAGGGACTCTAAACCTCTCTATTACCACTCAAAAATTAAAATTGCCTCGCGCGTAGCCAACGGTCGCCAAGGGAGCCTTGGGTGCCAATGTTGCCAATGTATTGCCTAAGTTATTGCCTAAGTTCTTTGCCTTAGTCGACGCCTTAGTCGACGCCTTGGAGTAAGCCGAAGGAGTAAACGTAGGTGAAAACATAGGTGAAAACGTAGGTTCTGGTTCTGGAACAGAAACAGAAACAGAAACAGAAACTGGAGGTGGAGACGGAGATGGAAATGGAAATGGAGATGGAATCGGAATTCAGAATCACGAACAGAGAACAGAACCCTCTGTATTGACGCGTGCCTGGCTCTGATACCACTGTTGTCAAGATCTTGCTCACGCGCATATAGAGATTACGGACGCAGAAAAACACACAGAAAATAGAGGCAACAAGAGACGAGACCGAACGCAAGATTGGGTGCAATCTCCCCCCATGCACTCTGTTTCGACAGTCCACAGAGTGCATGTATTTATAGGACTTTTGATTACGTCGAAAATAGTGGTTACATGAGGGCGGCTTCGAAAAGCAGACGTGAAACTAAAAGTTGGTAACTTTTACAGAAAGCCATTGCTTTTAATAACAGAAACTGCTGTCTACAACGACCATTATTCTAACCATTACTTTTCTAACAATAGAACCTTCTACGTAGGTTTATTTGCAAGCTAAATAATAATTATTTCGGATTATTGATGTCCGCCCTTTCACGCCTTGCATGCTCCTCACGAACCTTCAGCTGCTATATCAAAACATCAAAAAAACACATTAATACATTAATAATTTAACATTTTAATAATGCCTTGTTCAATAATATACAACATGAAGCTTCCGATTCCTTAAGAGCATGGGCTGTATTTGACTTATCAAACTCCTCATGAGCCCTGATGAATGCATGTCCAATGGCATCACTAGTACCTATGAGATCTTCATTTTGCCTTGTATCTGCAAACATGTTGGCTTTGTCTTTAGATGTCTCTTTGTCTTTGTTCAGTCCATTAATCCTTGATTCTTGACCTATGTCTAATTGAGCCTTCCCCTACACTGCAAAAGAGTCAATTTCTTCTAACTACACCACTATGGTAGATGGTGATGGCACATTGATTTGTTCTACAACTTCTTCTTTGCACACAAAAATCATTTGAATATGAGGCCCAGATGAAGATGCCTGGTTCTTAGGACAACAATTAGTATAATGGTCCCTGGCCTCTAGGCAGTTCTTGCAAGGGGAGGCATTTTCTGGCAGAGTACGTTTACTCTGGTAGTGCCCACATTCACCACACCTAAAACAAATAATTGGCCTTTTAGGCCCATTTCCAAAATTACTCTGAGGCCATTGGTCATATTGTTACCCTTGAGTGGGTGATGCTGCCATCACATTAGTTGGAGGTTGGGCTCCTCCTTGTGCCTAGTATGGTTGTGTAGGTATCCTCTTGAATGACACTCTTGGGCCTCATGCCCAACTTTCTTGCATAACTGGCAAGTTACACTTAAATGTGGACACTCACTTACCACATGACCATGTCTGCTGCACATGGTGCACTATAATCAATTTTTGATGGCACCTCCCTAGAGTTCCTACAATTCTTCTCAAAGTTGTGCCAACTCTTTTGCTTGGGCTTCCTCTTCTTTCTATAACTTTAAGGCCTCAATTTTCTCGCCTCAACTGAGTTACCGCACTTTCCCCCTCCTTGTGGGGTTTATTCCTTTTCAAGCTCTCAAGCTCTTTCCTTAGCTGAATTACTAGATCCTCAGGTTCTGTAGGATATGATAAATTGGAAGAGCTTGCCCCATATTAATGTGTTGAAATATCAAGCTCAACATGTGATGATCCAAGATGGCACGTATCACTTTTTCATTTCTCTCACATGTATAGTGGTCACACCGGTATATGTCACGGACATTTCATTGAGCTTTATTAGATTTATCTACTGAGAGTGATGGCACATTTGTTTCTTGCAAGCTCACTCATTCATGGACATTATGTTTTTCCTTATGTACTGGACTTTATATATTGCAGTAGTTGTATTCTTGTTTTAAGGTGATTCTTGTACATTCTTTTTTAGGTAATAGAAGAAGAAGAAGATCATTCTTCCTTGCCTCAATCTGAGTGTGTGCTTCTCTTTGATTGTGAGAGTGTGTGTGTGAGCTCTCTTCTTTATCTCCTTCCTCGTGACATGGTATCAGAGCCAGTGTGGCTGTAGAGAGCTCATGGAGAAGGCCGATGGTGAAGAGTACGCGAGATGGCATGGAGAAAGTGTGATTCACAAACGACCTCAGATTTCTATCAAAATTGGCGTGAAGGTAGAAGACCTCAAAATATTTTCGAGAGTTATTCCTTTAAGGTCACTTGTTTTTGTCAGATCGAAGCTTCGGAGCCATCTCGACCTCTGTTTTGAGCCCGCAAAGTGGGGCCCACAAAAAAACCAGGTCAATTTTGAAAACTATAACTTGTATCATGTTTGGAAACACTCATGTATTCAAGATCCAAAATTTCAAGCGATTCTGTGTATTGTTGATACATGAAAACTGTGTTTTTTTTAGATCGAACTATCACTTCATAGTGCGATAGTGTTCAAGCAGAAGTGCTGCTTGTAGTGTTTTGCAGTGTTGTGAATTGCTGCAAAAATGGCAAACGTAGATGGAATGAGTCAGCTTATGAGCGATAAGCTGGACAAGAACAACTTCCATGCTTGGAGATTTAGAATGACAAATTTCGTGATGGGAAAAGGATACTAGAAGTACATCGATGGAGAGAACAAAAATGCTCCGAAGTTACCAGAAAAAAATCAGACTGCAGACTAGTTAAGAGCGTATGAATAATGGAATCAAGGAGCACAAAAGGTAATGTAATGGCTATCTGTTAGCATATATGGTAGCATGATTGGACACATACATGATGCCAAGACTCCGAAAGAGGCTTGGAATAGTTTGGTCACTTTGTATGAGACCAATACAAAGGCACAAAAATTGCGACTCAAGAACAAGCAGCATACATTGGAAAACAAGAGCATGTCGCTAAGTGAATACACTCTGAAAATCAAAAGCATATGTGGGTCACTTGCATCTATTGGCGTGAATGTAGATGATGACGATAAGGTGGAAGTATGCCTTTGTGGTTTAGGAGCTACATATAAGCAGTTTAGAACTTCTATACAGATGAGGGAAAATATTCCAAATTTTGGTGATGTGGTATCTATGCTAATTATTGAAGAAAAGAATCTTGGTGAGGATTCGAAATCCCAAGGAAAACCCGTTCTGAGCAGTTATTCTACTCTGGAAGAGGAAGAGGCAGAGGTAGAGGTTTTGGAAGCAGAAGAGGACATAATAACCAAGACCAAGGTCAACAACAAAATCATGTAGGAGGAAGAGGACAATTTCGACGCAGGGGGAGCCAAAGAGGTCACATAAATTTTCAAAGAAATGATTCAAGTAATGATAGTAAAGGATGCTAGAATTGTGGTAGACCTGAACACTTTGAATGTGATTGCAAGTTGAAGAATCAAAATGACAAAAGGCAGCAACACAACTATGCATCCACAAGTGCAGATGATTCTGAGAAGTTGTTCATGGTTCAACATCACATGATGAATACGATGTCTACTAGTGTTTCAAATTCAAAGGATAATGTCTAGTATGTTGATTTAGGTGCTTCAAATCACATGAGCAGTCATGCGGAATGGCTTAGTACTTTGCAGAAATTGCCAATTCTTGGATATGTTGAAACAGGTGATGACACATCACACCCTATCGAGCATACAAAAAATATAGCACTGTCTATGGAGGATGGGAAGGTAAAACACCTTGCTGATGTGTTGCATGTTCCAAATATAACAAAGAATCTGGTTTTTGTTGGACAAATGGTTGACAAGGGATTACAAGTCAGGTTCAATGATGATGGGTCATATGTAGAAGAATACAAACAGGATGGAAGATTGATTGCCAAAGGAAACAAAGTGGGTAGGATGTTCACCTTAAATGTGAAAATTCCTAAAATGAATGCCGCCACGTTTGCAAAAGGTGTAGGAGTTATTGCTAATATAGAGATGTGGCACAAACGCATTGGACATGCAAACTTGCAAAGGCTGAAATTAATGCAGTCAAAGGAGATTGTCCATGGACTACCAAATTTCAAGGTTGCAGAGATGCAAAAGGTATGTGCAGCATGTTAATTTGGAAAACAATTAAGAGCATCATTTCCACATGACAAGCATGTCAGTGAGAACATACTAGAAATAGTACATACAGATGTTTGGGGTCCTGCAAAGACCACATCTATGGGTGGTTGCAGGTTTTATGTTACTTTCATTGAATGACCATACATGAAAAGTGTGGGTATATTTCATGAAAGAGAAGAGTGAAGTGTTCACTCACTTCCTGATTTTTAAAGCGATGGTGGAAAAGCAGATAGGGAAGTATATTCAGACATTAAGATCTGATGGAGGAGGTGAATACATGTCAAATGAGTTCAACAATTTTCTAAAAAATGATGGAATTTGGCATCAGTTTTCATGCGGTACACATCACAACATAATGGCATTGCTGAACGCAAAAATAGACATATTGTAGAAATAGTAAGAGCCTTGATGGTTGAGAAGAATATGCCTCATTGTTATTGGGCAGAAGCTATTCATACTGTTACTGTTATTGTCCATGTGAAAGGCCAAATGGCCATTGGACACTTCTTTGTATATGTTCTTTAATAAAACATATAGTGGCCTGGTCAGTCATAGACTGTAAGTTTGACCACATTCGTAAGAGCTATGAAGTCTGTCTTCGTGCTCCATGTGTACTGTGTTTTTCTGCGTATTCTGTAGTCTCTGTGCGGAGTATCGTGTGCGGCCTTGGGAGCTTGGTTTTCTACTCCGAGGATATCATCGTGGAGAGCGCAAGAAGGAGAGCGCACTGTGGTGCATCACCATCAAAATACTTCACTGGTATCAGAGAAGCTCGATGCAAAAGCTTTGTTCCTTTTGTGCGAGCAAAGGGAGCACCCCCCCTCGACTTTCTCCAAGGCTTACGACTAAGGTGGCAACCAAGGCATAGACCTTGGCATACCTTGTCATCCGAGTCACCGAACTCACTATTGGCACCATTGGATGCATGGGAGGGAAGACCTCAACGATCAAGGAATATAGAGGTTCTTAGTAGTTCCGAGGAGATCACCCATCCCAGTATTGTTCACCCCAGAGCTCGCTTAACCGTGGCAATCTCTTGCCACTAAGTTACACTCTTGTGGTGTTTGAAGAAGGGGAAAGACTAAGGTTGAGATTATCTTGAACATGTTTTGGTCCCTCAAAGCTTCATTCTTTGCTTTCAAAGCCTAATTCTGAAGCATTTTTGGGGTGCCTTTTGGAGCCATTTTGGAGCACTTCTGCACACAGTTCTCTTCACAGAGGGCCAAGAACATCAAGAAGAGTGTCCTTTGTACTTCTATGACATTAAATATCAACTTTGGGTTTGTGTTTTCAGCCACACTCGCAAAACTACAGGTTTCTTGAAAGATTTCAGTTTTGGTGGGAGCAGCCGCTACAAATTTATGCAGGCTTTTTGAGCCAAAAACATCAGAGTTGACAGACACTTGTAGGTGTTATTGGTTAGTTTTTGGGCTGTGCATTCAGCCCTTTAGTGTCATTTTAATGCATATATTGAGCACATACACATTATGTATGCTTCTGTAGATACCGCTTATGTACGTCCATGTGGTCATTGATATAGCGGTTACGTTCTTTGCATAAAGCCTTTTATGTTTGATAAAGAGGGTCATGGTGAGGTTTCTTAACAAGGAGACACCTAGATGCTAGGATCTCTTCAGTGATGCAGGTGGAAGACTTACCCACCCTTGCCATAGGAGATGTATGATAGCTGTTCATAGGTGCTCGATAAGCCTAGTTGGCTTCTATTGGGTAACTGATTATATGCAGTGCAGTCAGTGATTCACTATGCAGGCAAACATGTCAGTACTTGCAGTTTTATGATATTTGACATTGGTCATATGCTCATTTTGCAGAGGATACTCTAGCAAAATTTTTCCAGATTTTTGGTTTTGTTAATTATATAGTGTTCTATTTACTCCTTAATATACTTATTCGTTGGTGTTCGGACTCTTCTAGCTCCATTATCATTCCATTCAGTTCTCTACAATCATGGCATCAGAGGTCTTAGGCGCATCCGGTGGATCAGGGTCTAGTGCTAGTGTTCTGAGGAGGAGCTATAACTTGCAAGGCAAAGATCATTTTGAGATCCAAAAATTTGATGGCACAAACTTTGCTCAATGGAAGAATCAGATTAAAGATGTGCTGATTCAAACGAGGCAATGGAAGCCAGTAAATGGAATTTCAAAGAAGCCTGCTGACATGGATGAAGATGATTGGGATGAGTTAGATGAAATGGCCAGGTCTACCATTCACCTACACCTGGTAGATAATGTTTACTTTACAATATTAGACTGTGAAAGTGCAGAGGAAATTTGGAAGAAGTTATGCAATACATATGAAGAAGAGACGGCATCAAATAAAGTCTATCTGATAAGAAAATTATATGATCTTCGTATGAAGGACACAGATAGTGTTGCTGCTCATCTAAATGAGTTTGATGCTATATTCTCTCAGTTACAGGCTCAGAAAATGGATATGGACAATGAAATGAAAGCAGTATTGTTGTTATGCACCTTGCCTTCATCATGGGATACATTTTGCACGAGCTATTAGCAATAGTGCACCTGGTGGTAAACTCGTCTATGAAAACATATGTGGAGCACTCTTGAGTGAGGAGATTCATAGAAAATCCATGGTTGGCACTCAGAGTGGAGATGCATATAATGTTCGTGATTCTTACCAAGGAAAGAATCAACAATGTGGCAGGAGCAAGAACAAGGAAAAGAATGGTCAACGAAATAAGAGTAGAAGTAAATCAAGGAAGAGGGATATCGAATGCCATTATTTTCATAAGAAAGGACACATGAAGAAAGACTGTTATGCATTAAAGAATGCTAAAGGTAAAGGACAAAATGTTGATGGGCATGTTAAATAGTTACATGCACCATCTACTTCGAATGTGAAGATTGAAGAAATTAATGCTATTTCTGATGATGCTGATGTGTTGACACTTGATAGTACTATGCCACCTGAGGCTCTTATGGCTGATTCTCTTTCCCACACTTGGCTGCTAGATTCTGGTGCTTCTTTCCATGTGACACCACATAGAGAATGGTTCCTAATTATGCAACAAAGTCTCTTGGTACTGTCAGACTTGGTGATTCTTACCAGTGTGATGTTGTGGGGATTGGAGATATGTTTGTGCAGTTCATTGATGCTTCAAAATTTACTATGCATAATGTATGCCATGTACCTCAGTTATCACACAGTTTGATGTTAGTTGGTCAACTTGATGACCTTGGTTACAAGGTGGTCTTCTATACTCAGTCCTTTCACATATCAAAGGGAAATATGGTTATTGGAAAAGGAAGCAAAGTTGGCTCACTTTATCCTTTATTTGAATAATGGAAAGAACACTTGTTAGCTGTTACTGAACAACCTATGGCTTTTATTTGGCATGGTCATTTGGGCCAGATCATAAGTCAAAGAAATGCAATTTTCTTGGATACGGTCGAGAAGGACAATTTAGATATCGCTTATAGGATCCTGAAACACGATCAGTGATCAGAAGTAGTGATGTCATTTTCAACGAGTCTAAGATGCATAAACAACCCATTAAGGAGGTTGAAGTGAGAAGAGTGGTGTTTGAGGATACTAGTCCTCTGGTTAGCATGCATAAAAATGCTGCACATAGGGATGTTCAAGAGAATGTCCATTCAGATCAGTCTACACATAATCACGTTCAGCAATCATTGAGACATTCTGCATGTGTCTCACATCCACCTGATAAATATGTTCCAGGTTTAGATTTTGTTATGCTAACAGATGTCGGTGAGCCCTCTTGCTACAAAGAGGCTATGCAGAGAGAGGATCATGTCAAGTGGGAGTGTGCCATGAAGAGTGAGCTGGATTCTATTCACAAGAATGGTACTTGGGATTTGGTACCTTTGCCAAAGGGTACGAAAGCTTTACCATGTAAATGGGTATATAAGCTAAAATTCACATTAGATAGTGCTTCTCCAAAGTATAAAGCACGACTTGTTGCAAAGGGTTTTATGCACCAACATGGTGTTGATTTCAAGGAAATCTTCTCTCCAGTCGTCAAGATGACTACCTTGCACATGTTGCTTGGATTCGTTGCAATGGAGGACTTAGAGCTAGTCCAAATGGATGTGAAAATTGCTTTCTTGCATGGAGATCTTATGGATGAGATCTATATGGAACAACCAGAGGGTTATGTAGTTCCTGGCAAGGAAAGTCTAGTTTGTAAGCTTAAGAAGAGCTCGTATAGACTTAAAAAATCCCCTAGACAATGGTACCAAAAGTTTGATGCTTTTATGAAGTCTCAAGGCTATCCTCAAAGCAATGAGGATCATTGTCTCTACACAAAGAGATGCTCAAATGGAAGCTTGATATGCTTGATACTTTATGTCGATGATATGTTGATTGCTGGGAAGTCCTCTTATGATTTGTTAATTCTCAAAATGAAGTTGAGTCAGACATTTGATATGGAGGATTTGGGGGAGGCCAATTCTTGGCATGCACATTACTCATGATAGGAGCAAAAGATGCATATACTTGTCTCAAAGTGAGTACATATCCAAAGTACTTCTCAGGTTCAATATGCAAGGTGGAAAGGCATTGAGTACACCTTTACCCACATATGTGAAATTGAGCAAGGATGATTGCCCCGAATCAGATGAGGAAAAGGAATTCATGACTAAAATTCCTTATCAGACTGCTGTTGGTATTCTCATGTATGCTATGGTAGCTACGAGACCAAACATTTGTGAGCAGATATATGTCTAATCATGGCAAGAAACATTGGGAAGAAGTCAAGATGATTTTAAGATATCTGACTGGCACTAAGGACAAGTGTCTATGCTTAGGTAGAGAGAAAGCATCCATTATTGGTTACACAGATTCTGACTATGTTGGTTATGTAGACAATCGTAAGTCTACATCATGGTACATTTTTCATTTTGCTGGAGGTGCTATCTCTTGGAGATCTCGTCTTCAAGAATGTACAACTATTTCCACCACAAAAGCAGAGTATGTTGTAGCAAGTGAGGCATGTAAGGAAGCGTTGTGGCCTTCTCGTCTTGCTTGTGATATGGGTTTACCTCAGCATGCACCTCATTTTCTCAGTGATAGTCAGAGTGCCATTGCTTTGGCTAAGAATCCAGTCTATCATGCAAAGACCAAGCACATTGAGGTGAGGTATCACTTCATTTGAGATTGCTTCGCCACTGAGCGCATTATTCTTGAGAAGCTTCACACTCGAGATAATGCTACAGATGCTTTGAATAAAGCTCTACCACATGATAGCTTTTGACACTATTGTCACTTGATGGAGGCTACTTGATTCATGATCTTACACAGTCACTTGCATACTGTATAACATGCCCATCAACTGGGAGGTATAGTTTCTATAGTTACACTCAGGTATTCTTTATCATTCTTTATTTTTCTCCCATAGTTACTTGGCCATATTGGCCTTTAGTGGGAGATTGTTACCGTTAGAGTCCATGTGAAAGGCCAAATGGCCACTGGACACTTCTTTGTATATGTTCTTTAATAAAACATATAGTTGCCTGGTCAATCATAGACTGTAAGTTCGATTGCATTCGTAAGACTTAAGAAGTCTATCTTCGTGCTACTTTCTTTGTCTATCGTGATAGACAAAGCTCGTCGTCTTGGGACCTTATAGAGGTCTATCGTACCTGTGTAATCTGTTGGAGATGATGGTATAGTTGAACCCTGCAAGAAATGTTGAAAAACACACAAGCTCTCTCTCACTCTCTCTCACTCTCTCTCACAAGTGGAATGAGGGGAATGAGGTAGGGAAGGGAATATGACCAAAAAATTGAAAATTCAGCGAAGACGAAGATGGAGGTGGGAGATGGTGAGGATGATGATGACGATGATGGTAATGATGAAAATAAGAAAAAATAATGAAAAGTAAGGATATTACCTATCCAACATCACAACTCTACATCTTACCATCAGACACTCATCCTCAAAGCTCACTCTCCGGCAATGGCGCCAAATTTGGTGTCACTCTAGCACAATGGCAAGTACCAACATGAGGAGATCCACCTCATAAATATCAATCCATGGAGATGTGAGAATTGGTATGACGACCATGAGTAAGTGAAGGGACAAATGCGTGTGTGAGAAGCACACAAGCATGCACACACATATACACACAAGGCAAGAACAAAGAGAGGACCAACGGAGTGCTTTCTATTACAAAAGATCTCTCTTACAAAAACTTCAATATCTCAAAATCCAACCTCAAAAATGAGCTCTCTAGCTCTTTTTATAGTTTTTGACTAGGTTTGGCCCTGTCTAAACCTAGTGTCTTGCCTAGTAAAAAATTAGATTTGAGGCCTTATTTGAGGGCTCAAACGAAGTATAAAAATTATGAAAATTGATACGTTGGTACTTCTAATACCCCTTAAGCTAAAGGAATCCTTGAATTCAACGAAATGGAGATAAAGCTCTCAAAAATGATATTTAAGGTGTAGTGATAGAAATCACTTTTGTTGAAAATAACTTATGAAAATTTTGATTAGGCATATTCTTTGCCGGATTTGCATAATGTTTTCTTATCCTTGCTCCGAACTCCTTGCTTTGACCTTCTTGTCTGTTGAAACTTCTAACAACCTCTTATCCTTCAAAGAGTTTGAGAGTTGAATTGTGGTTTCATTTAAGAGATTTTCATCTCAAGATTAAATCTAAACAAGTTATCGTTAGGAGATGCAAAACCGCAATAGACATCATCTATCACAACAGACACCCATCTATCACAATACACCGAAATCCTTGACAGATGATAGATGATAGACGATAGACATCGTCTATCATGACATACCAAAATCTATGATAGATGACTAATGATAGACGATAGACACCATCTATCGTGATAAACACCCGTCTATCATGATAGACCAAAATCCATGATAGATGACAGATGACAAGTGATAGACAATACAGACCGTCTATCGTGACAAACACCCATCTATCATGACAGTCCGAAATCCATGACAAATGATAGCCGACAAAAGATAGACACCATCTATCATGATAGACACCCATCTATCGTGATAGACACCCATCTACCATGATAGATAGACGCCACGATAGATGAAAGACATTGTCTATCCTGACAGACAGGTCTATCATGAAACACAATTCTATCGCAATAGACATCCGTCACGACAGACATCATATATCGTGACAACCATGCATGCTAGAGACTCTCTATTGTGACAAAGACCCGTCTATTGTGACAAACACAGTCTATTATAATAGATAGAAAATTTTGACAAAAATTAAGGTGTTATTTTTTTGAAAATTAGGGCTAAAAATGGCATTTTTCAAGCTCTTTTACCTACACCATTACAAAGGCCTTAGGCAAATACACTAACATCCTGAGAGATTCTATTTGCCTATTTGAACCCCCAAAACCCTCCACCAGCATAACTTTTTCATATGAAATCCATTTTTTGAGCTCTAGAGTGCATTGGAAAGCTTGTTTTGAATCCCACACCCTGTTTTTCTTAAGAATAATGTGTTGATTTTTATATAGGATAATATGAAGTTTACCCTCAGGTAGGATTAGGAAACCAAGGGAGCTCTGGAGAATTTCTTTTTATCAATACAAAGGGAGGGAAAAGGGTCTTTGAAAATGCCTGAATCAAAGTTGTCTGTCAATTGAAGTTAAGGTTTGAGCTAAACTTGGGACTTTTACAGGTCCACCAAGGATCAATCAAGGGTGTCAGAGCAAGGTGCCAATGCGTACAAGGGTTTCAAAGCAAGGTGTCGATTCGTGCAAGCTTGGGAACGTGCATCCTGGGTATACAAGTGCAACTAAGGAGAAGTGAATTTAGGTTGGAAGATCTGTCAACCCCCTCAGTCAATTCTTAGCATAGGCTAAGTGCGATTAGTGGTTTTTATTGATTAGTGGTTTAAAAATAGGCTAATTGCAATCAAGGGACAACTTAAGGTGAAAGAATTTATTCTGATTGGACAAAGAACATCAAGTATGACAAACCTAAGTGCTCCTGACAATGCACGTTTCAAAACAAGGGAATACATACTAAAAAAATTAAAAGGAATAAGTGAGTGATATCAAGGAATTAAAAAAGTGGTTGTACAAGGGTCATTAGGCTAATCAATAGGGCATATGAACCTAAGATCAGGTAGACACCTAGGGAGAGACTGACAAAGTATCAGATCATCTGAGGCTAGAGTTATAATTCATGGATTCAGAAGGTTAAACATATGGATTCTAAAGGTTAGAATATGGTGTATGTTTGCGTTAGTCTAGCCCTTGAATTACAATTGGAACATGCCTTGAACATTTGGCTGAAACCCTTGGGGTATTTATTCATATGAGCTCCCAATTGAATGGTTGGAACCTTAGGGTTGGTTTATCCTAAGGTGTGGGAATCTTAGTCTTGGGAGAAGCTTCTCTAGCAGCCACCTTGTGTGTATGTGAGAGAAGAATCCTCATTTGATTTAGAAGGCATGTGATAGACCTTGGGAAATTAGAAGGCATGTGATCACCCTTGGGAAAGCGCCCACATGAGGGCCACTTGGCTAGACACTTCGCCAAACCCAAGGACATGCACCCCCTTGGCCTAAAGGTATATATATGGGTGGAGTTGGATGGGTGGATACATGCTTTCTCTTAGGATTGTGGTCTTGGCACTTAGATTTATGAGTAGTGATGGTAGTTATACAATAGCCAATGTCAACCATATAGCTAGGTCATGGGCCCAACAACTTAGTGATTATCCCTATGTACTCTATTAAAAAATGATTGATTCAGAGATGTCCTTTAACATGGAAAGACCAGTAAGAAGTGCAAGAACAACCTATTTACAGACACTAGAAGGTCTCTATAAGAAACAATTGGAGTATATTAGGACCAACCGATTAGGTGCACACATCTATGAGGATGGTCTCAGGCAATCAGTTGTCCAACTCAAAAATCCTGATCAGCCCTCAAAGAGGGTTTGTATATTGATAAGCAAGGAACCATGTATGTTGTTACCTGCTTACCAGACATGATAGATGAGTTCAAAAATGTCATTCTCAAGAATGAGATAGGAGACCTAGAGAAGAGAGACCTAGGATGAGAGCCTAGGACTCCTCGAGGCAAGTCTATCTTGACCAGAGTGATTACTCTAGAGTGGGTTCCCCAAGACAACAAAAGCATAGAACTATTCTTGAATAAAGAAACGAAGCAAGCCTTTTGGAGATTCAAGATAGATCAACTTAGTGAAATAGGCTGTAGCTCAGTGATGAGTAGCACCTCCTTTAATGTCAATCGGGGAAGACGTGAGGATGGTATGAAGACCTCGAGCAAGTGAAGGCACAAGTGCATGAGTGAGAAGCACACAAACATGCATACACATACACACACACGCACACAAAGCAAGACAAAGAGTGAGAAGCAATGGAGTTCTTAGATTACTTTCAAAGAGCTCATACAAGTTCAATTCTATTACAAGCTAACCCCAAAAATGAGCTCTCTAGATCTATTTATAGTTTTTGACTAGGTTTTGGCCCTGTCCAGCCCTAGTGTCCGGCCTAGTTAAAAATTAGGTTCTAGGGCCTATTTGAGGGCTTAAATGGAGTCTAAAAAATACGAAATTGATATGTAGGTACTTCTAAAGCTCCTCAAGCTCAAGGACTCCTTGGCTTGCACAAAATGGAGCTACAAAAATATGAAATGGTATTTACAATGATGGTTAGTGATAAAAATCACTATTATAAAGATGTTGATTTGGAAAAAATTTGAAGGCCTATCTGCCAGATCTGCGTCGACTGCTTTGTCTACTTAATCCTTCGCCCTGCTCTAACTCTCTCCGCTGGCTTCCTTGTCTCCTCAGTCCTTGGGTGCCCATACTGCTCTCAACACCCCCCCCCCTCTCTCGCGTCTGTCGTCTCTGACAGACTCTTGTTGCTGGGAGTGCTGGATGTAATAGTCCACCACATGAGTGGCAAGTTGATGTTCTTGTATGCGTAGTCCTCGGGCCAAATCTGTCATCATGCGATCCCAATCAATTGGTCCTGGAATGTCCGGATGTGGCAGACGTAACTGATCTGCATGGATGGCTTGTTCTACTGCGAATAGATGTAGCAAATGTGTTGGTCTCGGAATGAAAATTTCCGAATGATATTCCCAGAATCCTATAGAGAACATTTCCTCAAATGTTTGCTTGAAGCATGCGGGTAAGTACTTTATTCGTGCATGCCAGGCAAAGATTATAGTGACCGAGGGAGTCTGGCTCATGTCGTAGACTAAATCCTTGTTACCTTGAGAGAATCCAGGGGCATAGATGTATGGAGCTTGTGCCTTCCGAAAGGTTTTGAAAACAATGGTCATGAGCTCGAATATGTTCATACACATTTTCGCTGCTATGTCGGGTACATTATTTAGACGAGTAGACCAATGTCAAATTGTTGATATCATGTAGGCTACGGTTGGGGTCCCTCGAGGCAGAGCAAAATATGGATAGTTAACCCAAGCCGAGCATTCTTTATTGTTGCGTACCTTGATTGCAAATGCTTGCCAGGATCTGCGACGTATCATTGGGCAATAGCATGGATTATACTTGATATACAGTGGCATGGTTGCCCATGTGCTCATCATCTCAGGGTAATCGGTTAGTAGACGTGCACGCCAATTAGGTTGGAAGATTGAGCCAGCACGGGCATCTGCCGGTAAGTCCTCTGGCTCAAATTGAGTGGCGAATGTGGGCTCCTTCCCTGTATGCCTTTTAACTTCTGCATTATAATCATGTAGCAAGACAAAGTAAGGCATGTATTGCGTCTCTGATGTTGTGATCAAACGTTGGTGGGATAGGTTCTGAAAGTAAGAAGATCAAAGGACAGTTTCTTCCAGATTTGTGAGAGATTGAATTTGCACGGCAACACGATCATCATGTGTCTTTCCTACTTTCTCGATCCTTTTAACCCAATCTGGAACTCCTATTTCTAAAGTGTCCTATCCTTCCTCTGTTACCCGACCGCCGGGTGTGGGCATCGGCTCGTACGGCTCTTCATAGCTGTCATCAACGGGGATTTCCACCACTGTTTCAGGTTCTGGTTCTTCAGTTGGTGAGGGTGGCCTTTCATATGGTAAGAGACGTGCTTGGAGTTCGGCCACCTATTTCCGGAGGGTCTCTAATTCTTCTGTAGAGGGTTGCAAGATTATTGGCTCCTGTTGAGCTGTGGGGGCACTGGCTAGCTGCTTCTTTAGATCCGCACATTTAACCTCTAACTTTTCATATGACTCCAAGAAATTTGCATGCTCTTCGAGTAAGATGCGAATGTCTTCTGATGGGACTGCTCTATACTTGGTAGGGCTAATGCTTGCTCCTGCAGTTCCTTCCATAGCCGCTTCAAAGTTGTCTTGGTTTTGTTGCTGAAGCCTCTTGTTCTCTTCTAGTGCTACTGCCATATGCTTTTTTAATAGCCCAAGATTGCGTCTAAGTGTAGCATTGGATATCATTTGGGACTCGAGCATACTTTCCAGTTCCTTCACTGTTTGATCATCCACTGTCGAAATTTTCGATTCCAATTCTGTGTGAGCCTATTGTAAGGTGGTATGTTCTGCTAGAAGCGTTTGGTAATCAGCTTCTAAAGTGTTAACTCTAGCCTGTAGGCGCCGAGATTCTGCCTGGAGGGCAGCAGTGCATTCTTCCAATTGATGATATTCTTGTTGTAGTTGATGTGCACACTAAAGTAATGTATTGAACGTGCTATTTACATTATGAGATGCAAGGGGAAAAGTTTGGAATGCAGGGGAGGTGGGAATGGGAAGGGAGGTAGTGAATGCTGTGTCTACCAATGATGTGTTGAGTGGTGAGGTGGGGGGTAGTGGAGGGGGAGATGGTGGAATTGTGGGGAGAGGTGCGGTGGTTGGTGAAATGTCCATTGGGTCAGACAAGGTGGTGTGTACGGGGGCTACCATGTAGGTTGGTATGGTAGGTGAAGTGAGTGTGGTGTTTGTGTAGATTGATGTCGTTGCGAATATGTGGGGAATGTGTGGCTGATACATTGGAGTGCGGATGAACTGCTCCACAAAGGACGGGTATTGGGGTGGTGAGGTTAGGTTGAATGAGGTGTAGGGGTCAGATGGGAAGTGAGGGTCATGGAATGGAGGTACCCGTATTGGGGGATAGGCTGGGAGACACAGGGTGTGTTGCTCTAGCACAATGGTGAGAACCACGTTAAGAAGCTCCACCTCCTTAATGTCAATCCGCGGAAGAGATAGGAGTGATATGAAGATCATGAATGTGAGATGAAGTGAGAGTGAAGGTGTGAAGCATAGAAATGCACACACACATACACACACACTACGAAGAGACAAGCAAGACACAATGGAAGGTGAGAAATCCACTCTATTGCTCAAGAACACTATTACAAGCTCAAAATAACTCTAACCTCAAACAAGCTAACCTCAAAAATGAGCTCTCTAGCTCTTTTTATAGTTTCTAGACTAGTTTTGACCGGTTTCACATCTAGTGACCTGCATAGTTAAAAATTAGGTCCTAGATGCTATTTGGAAGGGTAAACGGTGTCTAAAAATAACGAAAATTGATACGCTTGTTCTACCTAAGCTCCTCAAGCTCGAGGACTCCTCGGCTGTCACAAAATGGAGCGAGAAATTAAGAAAAGGGTTTTTCTATGTTACATATGTTACAATAGTGATAAAAATCACTGTTGGAGGTGGTTGGAAAGTATTTGAAAACATAATTCTTTGAAAAAAGATTCCACTAGCTCCCTGCTCTGTCATTACATGCTTCCGCGTCTTCTATGCCTCTGGCTGCTTCCAACACCCCCCTCCCTCTCGCTTCTGTCGTCCCTGACAGAACCTTGTTGTGAGGTCTATCGGATATAGTTCTGTAGGAGGTCTTGAGCGAGGGTGTGCTCGAAGATACGAATGCCTCGGGCCAGATCGGCCTCGAGTTTCTCCCAGTCTATTGGTTGCGGTTCTTCCGGTGGCGGGAGCTGATAGTGTGTGGAATAGACCATTCTTTCACAGGCAAATAAGTGTAATAAATGTGTAGGCCTGCTTATGAATACCTCTGAATGATATTCCCAGAAGTCGGTTGTGAACATCTCTTCGAAAGTCTGCTTGTAGCACGCCGGTAGGTACTTTATTCTGCAATGCCAGGCATAACACACCCGTAGCGATGGCGTTGTACTCATATCATATACCAGATCGAAATTGCCATGCTCAAAACCCGGGGTGTTTACATGAGGTGCCTTGACGCGTCGGAAGACTTTAAAAATCATTTGCATCATGTCAAAGATTTTGACAGTCATATGCGCCGCTATATCGTCCATATGCTTTAGTCTAGGGAGCCAGTGGCGAATTGTAGCCATCATGTAGCCTACAGTTGGTAGCTCAATGGGTGGCTTAAAATAGGGGTAATTCAACCAGTCCTGGCACTGCTTATTGTTTTGTACCTTAATAGCGAAGGCAGTCCAGGAGCGGCGTCGTGGTACTGGTCCCCAACATGGGTTGTACTTTAAATGCAAAGGTGCCTTTACCCATGTACTCATCATTTTTGGATACTTCTGTAGTAAATCTTTGCGCCACTCTGGTTGATAGATCTCTCCTTGATGCGCATCAAGTGGTAGATCGGCCTCCTCGAATTGAGTCGCATGCGATGGTTTCTTACCTGTTTCTTTCTCAATGGCTAACTGGTATTTGGCCATTAACATAAAATACGGTTTATACTGTAGCTCATGCCCACATATGTATCGTCGCGGGGCCAAATGAGCAAAGAATGGAGACTGTAAAATTCTTTCTTCTATCATCGCCATGGCATGTAATTGTGCCTCTACTCTAGCTGAGTGCGTTGTTCCAAGTTCTTCAATTGTCTTCATCCACGCGGGGGTCGGGAGTTCGTAAGTCATCTGGCCTTCGGCCGTGATGCGTCCGCCTGGGATGGGTTGTGGCTCGTACGCCTCTTCAAACGTTTCCTCCACCGGGATGGTGACAGTTTCTTCCTCAGCTGGAAGCTCAGGTGGGGAATCTGGCCTGGGTGGTGCTTCATATACTGCAATCCTTGATTCAAGGTTTGATACCTGGGCCCGTAATGTGTTGAGTTCCTCTAAGATGTCAGGAAAGGGGTCCACAGGTGCGGGTATCTCTGGTTGTGCCAGTGCTCGTAACTGGAGTAATTTATGATCTTCTTTGAGTTTCTGTAACTCCTCGCTCATGCGGTCGTATTCATCTAGCAGTCTTACATGATCTTCTAGCAGCATCCTCATCAAGTCTGAGGGAATGGCTTTGAACCGGCTAGGACTGAGTGGTTGGTCTGGGTGGTCGAGCGCTGCTTCTAAGTTTTCTCGGTTCTGATCCTGTAAGCGTTGGTTTTCTTCCTTGGCGGCTGCTAGGTGTCTTCGTAGTAAGCCCATATTTCGTGTTAGCGTTGCATTGCGGACTGTTTGGGCTCTTAATAAGTTATCCAGGTCAGCAGTGGCTTCCTTGGTCTTTTCTTCACTTTCTAGTTCCAATTTGTGATATGCCTCGCGTAATTCCTGGTATCGGGTGTTCAGAGAGGCATTCTCAATAGACAATAAATTAAGCTACGACTGTAAGTCATTGATTGTCCTCTGCAGCTGCTGATAATTATCGCCAAGAGATGTGAACTCATCTCTTACTTGCGTCATACACATGAACATCTGTCGAAATGCATTATCTACAGTAGGGGATATTATTAAAGGGGTGCTAAATGAAGATGCAGTGGGTGTAGATGCAAAGGGAACGGGGAATGGGGGTGGGAAGGTGGATGCTGTGGTGATTGTGGAAAATTGTGAGGTGCCTAAATATGTTTGTGCCGTGAGTGAAGTGAGTGAGGGTGCAGTGGGTGGTGAGATGTCCATGTCATTGGACGTGTCCAGTGCGGTGACTGTGAATATGGGTGTGACTGTGGGTGCTTGTGCTGGTGTAAATACAGGATTTACAAAGGTTGAGGAGTAATTTACAAGGGGGCTGGCTGGAGAAGCTTGGTGGAAAGGGGAAATAGGGGTTACAGTGGGTTGGGGAGGTGAGACAGGGGAGAAGGTTAAGGGCGGTGGGAATGGGAAAAGGGGTCGTGAAGGTGTGGGGAAGGATGGAAAAGCTGGATGGAGGAATGGGTTGAATGGAAAGGTGGATGTGTGAGGGGGTAGACTAGGTCTAATGGGTGCAAGAATTGTGGGCTGAGTGGTCGTCAAGACGATTTCTGCTACGCCACCGGCGAATGAAGATGTTGGTCTAGGGGAAGGAGGGTGAAGAGGGGAGGCTGGATGGACGGCCTGTGATGGAGGAGCGGTTGGGGTGGTCGGTACTTCAGTTACTACTGAGGTATGTACAGTGTAGCGCGGGGTGGGGAATCTACAAGGATGGTTTCTGCTGTCAACGAACTTTCGGGGATGAGGCGTGCCTCCCTGGCTTGTTCGGAAGACTTTGCTCCTGTTGGTACACGAATGTATTCGCCGGGCTTTGAAAGTAGTCGTACTCGGCGGGGGTCAAACTGTGGTAGTGGCTTTCTTTGCAAGTACCTGAGCGCTTCGTTGGAGCCTACTGATTTGACTAACTCGCGGAATCCTTTGATGTATGCATCTTCGAATCCGCCTGTGACAAGTTCCTGTTCTATTATGGCTTGACTCTCTTCCTCAGTCAGCTTTTTGCGTGCCCAAACTTTTTCCATAGTTCTATACAGCTTCTTAATAGCCAGTGTGTAAGCTGCTGCTTCGTAAGTCTCATCTTCATGGGTACTTGTATCACCATGTGTGTCTGTTTGTTGGCCTTGGCCATCTGTCTGTTCATGCTCTTGGGATTCCTGAGTTCCCTGGCTAGCTTCGTCGTCTCCTTCGTCGTCATCGGTTGCTGTTCTTTCGTCATCAGAGTTAGACACAATCTGTCCTTGTGGCTGATCCCGGGGTGTGGTGGGATAGCTGGGCCTTTCATATTCTTGAGAAAACAGTTGTCCTTCTGAAAATTGAAACTCATTGGAGAATGCATCGGGCATTTCAAAATCGAATGTGGTGTTCAGTGGCTCTACTTGTTCTGCTTCTAAATGGGGTATTGGAAAAGAGAACGCTTCCGCACCAATAGTGGTTGGAAGTTCTGCTGCCGTGGTGATAGGTTCTGGGGTTGTGGCTGCTTGAGGTGCAACAGTACTGGTGGTGCCCTCCGTGACCACTGGTCTTGATAATCTGATACGAATAGGTTGGACTGTGGGAGTGGCTGCTGTCAGTGACTGCTCTAGAGATGGTTGTGGTGAGGGTGATTCTGGGACTTGTAAGCACGGGATAGTGCCTCTCATCCGCTTTCCGGCTCTGCCTTTGCTAGACTTTCTAGCTTTCCTTGTGGTTCCTTTAAATGCCTTCAGCTCCTCACTGGTCATGGCGCGCTCTATGGGTAAATCATATGCCAAACACATATATATAATCCTTGTAAGTGCACAACATCCATTGATGACTTTCTTTCTTTCCCATCTATGTTGTGCCAAATAGAGCTGATCAATTATCCAGCTAGCTAGATCAACCGTTTGGGGTCCAGTACATGCTAAGTATAAGCCAAACCAGATTCTTTTGTGGGGCATGGTAAAACGATCCTGAGCTGGGAAAGCAAAATGCTGCATGCATATCCTTAAGGGCTTGGAGAGCTCAGGGGCTATAGCTGAAATATCCTCCCACTTAGTTACATCACCACGTTTCATCTGCTCTGGGACTAGCCATTCTCTCTCCGTCGGAGTGTGTGTTCCATGTATTTTGAGAGCTGCACGAATTAAATCTTTGGACAAATAAAACCTTCTGAATGGAGGGTCATTTACCAAGGATGGTAACATGAATGTTCCGGGTAGATCCTTGTTCTCTGAGGCTGTCAAGGTGGTTACTAGGTAAAAGCATCTGTAAAAATTGGGTTTAGGCAGAGGGTCACTAAAATATTCTGTAAATACCGCTCGTGCCCAAACGTGCATTAAATCTTGTGTATTCTGCAGTCCTTCAAATTCTCTTGAAAAGAACTGGTACTTGGCCCATGTGCGAAGATCAAATGCCAAATTGGCCTCAAATATGAAATCAGCATCTGCTAAGGGTCCTGCTAGGCCTTGAAAACAGTGAGAGTTACGATGAATCTTCTCAGTGTATCCTCTAGGAGGATCGTCTATTGGCATGGGTCCTGGAAAACCTTGAAACTCTGGTGGTTGCATCGTAGGATAAGATTCCGCGAGTAATTCTCCAATATTGGCCATTGGTGTGCTTGGGCCAGCTTTCGATGGTCCTTCTTCGGTTTGCATGATGACTGACGAGCTAATGGAAAAGATCTGCTACAAAAGATTAGCACATTAGTATGGAAATTAATTATGATCCCATTAAGGTGAGACCGCAATCCCTTTCCATAACCGATGTGTAACCCGTGTAGCCAAGTGTCGTGACGTGATTGATGCAATGATTCTTTGCAGAGCTAATGCAAGTCTCTAGACACCTACATGGTTCCGATTATGCATACATTTCTTGATGAGCGTTCATTATGCATGATGTGGGGTTATGGTGTGTGAATTTATACAAGGTTTGGTTGAGGGTGAATTATTACAAGGGTGGAGTTTAAATGGGGTGGGAGAATTGTTAGATAAGGGGGTACAAGAAGACGTCTGGATACGTTTCGGTATCCATTTCCTAAGAGTCTTTGAGTGGGTGGTGTGTTTCTGCTGAGGGACAAAAAGTGGTATCGGGTTCGGTGGTATTGAAGGATGGAAAGATTTCTGAGGGGTATATATTACATGGCTTGAGGGTTGGGCTATAATACATTGTTTGGGTACCCAAATCTGCATGGGTGTGGGTCGATTGATAAGATACTTCTTGGCGATCCAAATCTGTCGAGTATTTGTACTTGTAGAAGAAGATCGAGGGGACTTTGAATACTGACTCTACTTCTTTTGAAACTTTGTCCTGGTCTTGTCTGTAGTGTTGCCAATAGCCTGTGGTTGCTGTCCTTTTGGCACCCATATTTGTCTCGTGCCACTTGTGCTGTGATTTTGATACTGCTGCTGTCTTTGCCTTGTCTGGTGGTGTCGTCGGTCTGGTTTCCTCTGTTGTGGTTGACTCCTTCGTGGTTGGGTTTGAGAGGTCCATTGGACGCTCTACTTTGGAAAAGAAGGGAGATCCAACAGTTGCGTGACCTGCCCATTAGGAAGTGATTCGTGCTTTATCTGTGATCTAGGCCAGTCCGCAGCAAGTTTGGAAGGATGAGCACCGCAGGGTATTGTGCTCATTTGGCCGCTGATGCAACCCACCTGACCGCTGATTGTGTCCATCTGCCCTAGCGATTGGGTAGCTGCCCCTTCTAGTTTGCAGGAAGCCCCAGGGAAGATCTCCTGTCGTCCTTCTGATTGACAACGGTCCCTCGCCAAGCCCGAGTGGGTTGGTGTAGACGTAACATGACTGAGCTGACCCAAGATCTTCCGGTCTTCCGTCGCATGTATTTCATGGGGTCTAGGGTTACAAACCTCAGTTGGAATGCCGTTAGGGAAGTCAAGCGGTATCACTCGCTTCTGCTCTAAGGTTCCAATGTGTAAGGAGCCTTGTCTAAGATTTAGGTCCACTGAGTGATCGTATAGCCAATCTTGGCCAAGGATTAGGGGTTCTATCAGGTCTTCATCATGGCACACTAGTAGCTTCGCTGTCATCATCACATCCTTAATGAGGATAGGAAGGTCCACCTCACCCATGCAAGGGGTTTCCATGCCTCCTAGCCCTATGAGGTATGCCTCAATTGGCCGCATTTCTATTCATGAATCCTTATAGTGGGACCATCTAATCGCACTAGTCGCAGCGCCTGAGTCAATTAAAGCCCTGAGCTCTTGGCAAGGGTTGCCGTGCTCTAGCCTAACTGTAATGAATGGTCGCCTGTCCACTATGCTAGGATGAGTTCGTGACTTTACCTCACACATAGCCATGGGATATCTGGGTGTAGTTTCCAGATGGTTATAATGTTCTCTCCCTAGTCCTTGTCTTCTTAGCTTCATGCGCTTAATGCGTTCTATTGCTTCTGCATGAGCTTCCGCTCGTATTCTATTTTCTTCCTCCTTACGCTTCTTTGCCAACGTGAGTCGTCTAAGCATATCCTCAGTAAGAGGTTCTTGGTATAGCTTGACTCTACAACCACTAATATAATTAGGCATTATGTTTCCTTCTAAGGTGGCTAGCTGTACTGCTCCACTTGTCGAGAGTCTGTTAATGATCATAGGTCCATAACCTCGCTTTTCTAACTTACGTGCGTGTTGCTTTAGCGTATATACTAGAACTAAATCTCCTTCTTTTAGGCCTTTATCTTTCACATGTGCATCAAAATAGGCTTTCTGTCGCTTCTTTGTTGCGTATATGCATGCAACTGCCTTTAGCCTGGTTTCTCCTAATCGTTCCAAGTCCATTATTCTTGTTGATAATTCATGGCCGGTCCACTGATGTTCTTGTGCAACCTTAAGGATCGGTATCAAGAAGTCCAAAGGAAGCACAGCATTTTGACCAAAAACCATCTGAAAGGGAGTTGCATTGAGTACGGTCTTGTAGGCCACTCGATATGCCCAAACATCGTGGTGTAACTGTTTGTCCCAATCTGAACGTTTGTTGTTCACGAGTTTCGTCAGTACGTTACAAAGGATCTTATTAGTGCTTTCAGCCTGACCATTGGCCTGAGGATGATATGGTGCGGATTTCTTGTGAATCACCATAAAATCCTGTAACAAATATTCAATGACTTGGTTTAGAAAGTGAGTTCCTCGATCGCTCACTAACTCTATAGGCAATCCATATCTTGTAAAGACATTTTCAAATAAGAATTTTGCAGTTGTGTGTGCATCATTCTTTTTTGTGGCTTTTGCCTCTACCCATTTCGTAAGATAATCTGTGGCAACAATAATGTATTCCGCATGTGTACCTTTTGCAGGGGGGTTAATGGGTCCTACAAAGTCTATACCCCACTTTGAAAATGCACGTCCTCCCATCATGGGTTTCAATGGCATTTCATCTCTGCGAGTAGGAAACTGAGTTCTTTGGCACACATCACATCTCTTTACATAGGTATGAGCATCCATGTGAAGAGTGGGCCACCATAATCCTGCAAAGAGGATGGCTTTGATTATCCTTTCAGGTCCAAAATGACCTCCTGCAACACCTTGGTGTGCAGTCTCTAGTATGCTCAGATAATCGCTTTCATGAACACATTGTCTTAGATATCCATCTCGTCCTCTTTTGTATAGATTATCACCAATAAGTGAATAGTCTTGAGCTTCCTGCTCTAGACTAAGTTGTCGTGCTAAGGTCATTCCTTGAGGGAATGTGTTCGTCCTCAAGTATGTCACTAACGATTCACTCCAGTCTGGTGTTAGAGACACGTGATACAATGTACCGTGCTCTACTGGTGGTCTTTCACAACAAACATGGCATTCTTTACACAGCTTGTAGACATCTGCTTCCATTGAAGGCCAATATACTCCTAGTCTATGCAGAGTCTGTAGTGTTCGATGTTTCGAATGATGTTGCTTTAATGCACCTATGTGTGCTAATTGCAACCAATTCGCGTGTTCTGATTCATCTACACAACAAGCAAGAATCTTTTGATTATCCTGTTTATATATGCTTCCTGCTATGATTTGGTATCTCTGAGATTTGGTGATTTCTCCTTCTTTGATCTTTATCCTAGGATTCTTGGGTCCGTATGTCAGAATAGGGACTATTGGTTTAGCCCATTCTGGTGCTATCTCAAGATTAAACAAATATGCATCTGGTAATTCATCCGCTATTCCTTGAGGAGCTTCTCCTGAGGTTAATCTTGAAAGGTGGTCAGCTCTAAGATGTGTCTTTCCTTTCCTGACTACTACTTCAAAATTGTACTCCATGAGTAATAGAAACCAACGTATTAGTCGTCCTGTGTTACATGGTTTGTTGACTAGGTACAATAGGGCTTGATGATCTATAAAGAACTTGAATTTGTTGGCCAACAAGTAGTGCCTGAACTTCTTTACCGTGTAGATCATCCCTAATCCTTCTCGTTCCGTCGTGGTGTAATTTTTTTCTGTTGCGTTCAATTGTCTGCTCGCGTAAGCTATGGGGAGATCTATGTTACCTTCATTCGTGGGTTGTGCTAACACACATCCTATGGTGTAATTGGATGCATCCACATGTACATGGAATGGCTTACTCCAATCTGGGGTAGTCAATATAGGTGCTGAGCACAAGCGTCGTTTAAGTTCACTGAATGAATTTTCACATTCTTCTGTCCATTCAAAATTGGTTAAAAGAGAGTACAATGGCTTGGCTATGATTGCATACATGTGTATGAATCTCCTATAATAGCCGCAATGGCCCATAAATGCTTGTACCTCTTTCACATTAGTTGGTCTAGGTAATTCTGCAATTACTTTTACCTTTTCTTCATCCGTAGAGATTCCATTTTTTGACACAATGTGTCCTAGAATTTTGCCTTGTCTGACCATGAAAACACATTTTTCTGGGTTCAAACAAACCTGATATTCTCGACATTTGTCAAATATTTGCCTTAACTCTGGGATATGTGTCTGCCTGATATTAGAATGAGCACATATGTCGTCGACATAAACTTCCAAACTCTTGCGTAAGAATTCCTTAAAAACATGACACATGAGTCGCTGGAAAGTGGCAGGTGCATTTGTTAAGCCAAATGGTATTACACAAAATGCAAATATGCCCCATTCAATGGCAAAAGCCGTCTTGTGTTGATCTTCTGGAGCAATGGCTACTTGATTATAGCCTGAGAAACCATCAAGGAAGCTGTAAACTTCCTTGCCCGCAACTCTTTCCAATAAGTGTTCCGTGATAGGAAGAGGATAATTGTCTCTAATTGTGGCGGCATTAACTTTTTTAAGGTTAATACACACACGCAATTTTCCATTCTTTTTGGGCACAACCACAATGGGGGATACCCATTTGGTATGCTCAATTTCGTAAATGAACACTGCTTCTATCAAGCGATCTATCTCCTCTTTAATTTTCGCAGCGTAGTTATCATTGTACGTGTATGGTTTCTGTTTCGTAGGTTTTGCATCTGGAGTCATAGGGATTCTATGAGAACATATATCTAGATCTACTCCTTTCAAATCTTTGTAACTCCATGCGAACACATCTCTATATTTGCGCAATAGGGCAACTAATTCTTCTTCTTCTTCCTTCGTCAAATCATGCCCTATGTATGTACATTTTTCTTCTTCTCCTTCTATAGCAACTATTATTTTCTTGGTTTTCTCTCGGTTATCATATACTTGTCCGTCATTCGCCTTTCTATTAGGCATTCGTACCATGATTCTTCTATCTTCGATTTCATATTTCTTGAAGTTCTTGGGTACTTCAAATAAAGATTCTTCTTTTTCTGACATGGTTTCTTTCTTCTTTCTTTTCTTGCCTTCACTTTTGCTAGTCACTTGAGTGGCTATTCTCACATCATTCATAATTTCTTCCTGTCTCTGAGGGTGAGTTTCTACTTTGAAAAAATATTCTTCCTCTGATGCAAAGGGTGAGTCCATGATAATTGATTCTAAATCGAAATCACTCGCATCCTCAAATGCATCAGTGTTAGGTTCACACTCTTCTAAAATTGCATCGCACATGATTGGTTCTATCGTAAAAACTGAAATGTCATAGCCATCCTCGTCACAGTGGGGTGTCCATTGTTCTTCATTGATGGCTACATCCATGGTTGCTAGGATTTCTGCCCAACCATGGGGTTCAAATTCTTCGTCTGGAAATACTACCGGTGCATATGTTGGGTCTTGAAGGGTTCGTGGATGTTGTTCTACACCTAAGGTCCTTGCTTCTAATCTTTCTTCCTCTTGTTTGGCTACTTTACACATCCATAAATGAGTGTCCTCGTGCAACCAAGAAGGATCTGATTCTAATGAGTGCATGGATTCTGTTTCTACTGGTGTCTTATGGATGGTATTCCATTGTATTGGGGGTACGTCTCTATGTGAATAGTCTTTAAGATTGACTTTGGTAGTCACTCCTAAATGTTGCAAGTACAAAGAATTAGTTCCCCAATCTTGTACAATTTGCAACTGACGCATGAATGTTCGTCCCAATATCATCTCATAAGCATGGTTTTTTGCAAAGTCACAAATGGCGAAAGTATGCTCAAATTCTACACCACAAGTGGTGAGAGATATGCCTTCTAGTAAGCCTAATGGTTTTTCTATGTGTCCGTCAGCCATTTGTAGCTTCATCCTGGTAGGTCTGAGTGTTGGCTTACCCCAATGTTTCCATAAAGCGGTGGTAGCAATGGCTACTCCGGCTCCTGAATCTAAGATGGCTTTCGTGGTGTAGCCCTGATGGGTTATCGGAAGATAAGTGTTACCTTCCTCTCCTTCGCTTACATCTCCAATCTTTTCTACTGGTATCTTCGGTACCTTATTTTGTGATCCTATTTGTGAGGGAGTAGTAGCAAGCTCGGGGAATTGATTTGCTACATGCTTCCACAATTCTGGTTTAACCTTTAACAACTCCTCTAGAGTAAGGTTACACTGTACTTTGGTATTCTTGATCACTTCCGTGTTTCTAGGGATTATTGATTCTTCACTCCTCACTATTATCGTGGGTGCTCTCATACTAATAGACTTTGCTTCCCAAGGTCCTGTGAACTGAGGTAATTCTTGTAAAGAATTAGATTCAAATCCTGTGTGTTCACTCAGTTGCTCTTCCTCTACATCATCGTAAATAGAGGGAATGTCTTGGGGAAATTGCTCCTGCAAGTCATTTATTTCTTGAATAGGAGGATGAGTTCCTTGTTCTTTTCTCCATTTCTCTTCTTGGATTTCTCTCAAAAATTCATGAGAGTACCTATGTATGGAAGACAAATTGTCTTGACTTTCTGTATTGGGTACTTGAGACAGGGATGGTGCATTCCTTTCCTGTGTCTCTGGGACAATAGGGTTCCTATGCTGATCCTTTTTCTCTTTGCTTTCAATCAAATATTCTAGCCTCTCCATTAGTCCTTGAAAGTGTAGTTCCGGTTTTGCCATGTTGTTCCAATTAATATATCTAGAGGCTTCAAACAAAGCTTATGCTAATTCTACCATCTTCATGCAAAGTTTAGTTCTCTCAATTTCTAGATCAGCTCGAGGGTAGTTTTTACTCATTTCAGCTACTTGAGGTCCCTCTTTTAATCTAGCCTGATATGCACGAAACATCATGTCTAGATTTTCTGGTATGGGTTCCGCTAAAACTGATCCTGATGTCTGAGCTGGATTCTCTTGATTCAATTCCTGCGACGTCAATTATAGAATTTTGGCTCTAGATTCCTTTAAACTTCCTTCCAACTCAATTATCTTTTTACTCCACTTTCTCTTTATTCTTTCTCTAGAATCTTTCCAAGATTTTGTCTTTTTACTGCTAGATTTTGTAGCTTCACTACTTCCGGCTACTTTCTCTTGATTAAGCTGTTGGTTCTGTAAGAGCACCTGGGCTCTTGTGATAGCTTGGATAGGCACGTAAGTAGGGTTGGATCCATCTGCATTGTTTACAATACCTATCACATTGATTGGTGTCACATTTGAAGCATTAACAGGGTTCTTAGGACAATCTTTGATTATATGCTCTTTGCCACAATCGGCACAAAAGCCTTGGATGTTATAGTACTGTGATTGTCCTGCTATAGGAGGATGTGAACACTCCTTTATGAAGTGATCTCCTTGGCACCTAAAGCATGGTCCTCTAGGGCCCTGTGGTCTTTGTTGTCTCAATTGGGGCCGTGGATTTGGGTTTGTGTACATCACATTAGCGTAGTCGGGCTCCCAACTAGGTTCCACTGGTGGACTATCGTAATGATATGTCTCCACATATTCTGGTGACTCCGTGTAATATGCGGGTGGACTATCTACATGCGTAGAGTCAAAACTGTTTGAGTTTGGGTCACTCTCTGTGATCAAAGGTGAAGAAGGCACTAAGGCCCTACTTAGGTTCTCTTCTGCAGCAGCATATTTGACTGAGATGACATTCGCTGGTGGTGGTGGCTGCTGAGCAAAGACAGGTTGTTGAGCCTGGTATGGGTAGTTCTGAGGAGGCCTATGGTAATAAGGCTGAGCATTGTATTGGCCTTGATACCTACCTGGTTGTGCGTATGCTTGCGGGTAGTTCTGTGTCACGGTCTGTTTGTTGTATGGGCAGTCCTGAGCCGTATGATTCGTGTATCTTCTCTCAATTGTACAGTATTGGCCACTAGGGTTGGCTTGTGGTTGTGGTGCATTGGGACACACATTTGCCATATGATTTCCACCACAGGTGTAACAATGCTTGTTTGTTAGCACCCTAGGTTTACTAGAAACTCCTAGTTTCTGGGCCACTTTTTCTGCTAGGTCCTCTATTGAACTAGACAATTTTGTGGATGCTAGAGATGAACAGTCTGAGTCCTTGTAGACCTTTGAGAGTTCCAACTCGTCTCCTAAGTTGTCCTCAATGTCTATACAAATTCTTATACATTGCTCTAGCGTTCTGGGTTCTTTTAGGTACACATAGGAGCGTAGTTTAGAGCTCAACAAGCCATCTAGAAATGGTGACACTTGTTTAGCTTGTGAGGGTAGCTCTTGCATTGGACATCGTTCAACATATTGTCTAAACCTACGTCCTGCCAGTCTGACTGTTTCCTGAGGGGTCTGTTTAAAGCTATGAATCAACGAAGACGTGTCATGTCTAATCCCACTTTTAGAGAATTCAGTGATGAATGACTCTAAAAGGTGATGGATGTCTCTAAATTGCCTTTGTTGCAACGGTTGGAACCAAGTTAAAGCGGTGTTCTTTAACGTTAGTCCAAATGCATTGTATTGCGTGAACATGTCTTCGACTTGTTCGACTCTTAGTACTTGCTTGAATTCTGCAACATGGTCATAGGGATCTCCTGTCCCATCAAAGTAATTTTTCATGGATTTCACTAACTGAGTGGGTCTCAATATTCTTGTGTGTTCATGTGGTTTGGGTAGAGGAAAATCATCTCTACCACCTAGTATTCCATGATCTCTTTGTCTATCCGCTCTATTAGTGTCCGTGGTTGTTCTATCTCTCCCCATGGGATGAGTGAAGCTTACTTCGGGTCTTTCTTTATTTTTCTCTCTTTGATTTCCATGGGCTAAGGATGTTCCTGCCCCTTGTTGGCTTGTATTCATGTTTGTTCTAGATAGAGGGAATACCAATTCACCTCTCCATGTGTATGTGTTTTTAGCGTGGTCAGGCACCACAAAGACTCTTTCTGAAGTCTCATCCAGGTATACAACATTTCCAGGTGTATCCGGGTCCTTGAACTCGTATATCGTGATGATTCCTACCTCACTAAGTAGTTATGTCTTGTATCTCCAAAAGGCTTCATCAGTTTCTTTATTTACAAACAACTCGATGCTTCTGTTGTCCTGAGGGATCCATTCTGGGATTAGTACTCGTGTCAGTACAGATTTCCCTCTAAGTGTTCTAGGCTCTTCTAATGGTTCTTTTCCTTGAGATTTAGTTTCCGTCTCTAGCTGAATCACGCCAAACTCATTCGTATTGTTTGGCTGCGTACTTAAGATGTACATAGTTCCTTCTTTGTCTATGTATGCGTCTTTCTCAAATTTCACCACTGGACATTCCAATCCAATGGGTTGATCGGGGTTGTGCATTTGCACCACTTGCCTTCGCAAACCATCCTCATAGATGCGAGCACCTAATTGGTTGGTTCGGAGAAACTCTAGTTGTGTTCTATAGGGTCCTTCTGGTTTTTCTAAGTATGCTACATTCGACCCTACTTCTGGTCTTTCTGTGTTAAATGCCATTTCTGACTCGCTAGTATCTGAGCTCTCGTAGGGATAACTAGTGTTCAATTGTTGAGCCCACGATCGTGCAGTAGTTCTTACACTTGCCTCTGATGATCTAAGGCTTCGCCCGTCTGACTTGCCTATATGTTTGCCCGATCTAAGGTTCATTAATTTTCTTCCTTGCACACTCAGTACACACTCAGATCGTCAATGATTCTTTGTTATTACTTTCTTGATTCTTTTTAGATTTCTCTAGATTCTTGTCTTAATGTATGCGTCAGGAATTTGACTTTCCGTGGTACTTTGAGTTCTCGTTCCGTCAGACTTATGTTCTTTCCTTTAGGTTTTCGTGTTACATACCTTTACTTTGGTCTTGAACTTGATAAATTTAATTCTCTTGAACTTGAGGCATTCCTATCGTCTTGAATCCACAATGCTACCGTTTACCCTAAGCTAAGAATTGACTGAGGGGGTTGAGTAATCTTCCAACCTCGAGTCAGCTTTTCTGGTTGCTCTGATGCCCAAGAAGCCGCGCTTCCCAAGCTTTATGCCCCTTCTGCCTTGCTTTGGTTGCCTTTGATTGCCCTTGCTAGACCTGGAAAAATTCAATATTAGACCAATTCACAGTTGGATGATCAAGCACTTGAGTATATACACCTTTTAAGTCCCTTCCCTTTTGCCCAACTTTTTAATGCTTGCCCCCTGGCTTTCTAGTCCCAAACTAGGTCAACCTCAAAATGGCTTGTCTAAAAATAGATGTATCCTTTAAGAAAAAACCAGTTGAGGTCACGTAGTACTCGTAAAGAGCTTTCTAACGAGCTATTAAGCTCAAAAAACGGACTTCGGATGAAAAAGTTATGACCGTTCAGGCCCTGGGGGGTAAAAACTGACAAACAAGTTTTTCTCCAAATATGAGCTAAGGGGTCTCCTATGAGTCTAATCACCCAAAAATTTCCCAAAAATAGCCCCAAAATTGGCCAAAAAATAAAACCCTAAAATTTGCGATGGGGGTGCACAATCGCGATGGTCTGAGATGATCTCGATGGTCTGGGACCGTTGCGATGGTCTAGGCGAACCGTCGCGATGGCGTGATGCGCGAATCGTCGCGATGGTCCAAATGAACCGTCGCGATGGTCTGAAGTGCACGGTCGCGATGGCGTGAAAGTGGACAATCGTGATGGTCTGAAGTGCACAGTCGCGATGGTCCAAAAGTGAACAATCGCGACGGCTCGATCAGGCGGACAATCGCGATGGCGTCAGTCAACGGTCAACGTGAACAATCGCGATGGTCCAAAGTGAACCGTCGCGATGGTCACAGATGCAATGGCGTGAGCCAATCGCGATGGTCCAAAATTTGAGTTGTCGCGATGGTCTGAGGGTATCGTCGCGATGGTCCAACTTGCCACGTGGCACCGTTGGCGCGATGGCGTGAGCCAATCGCGATGGTGTGGGGTCAACCGAACAGTCGCGATGGTCCGCGAACCGTCGCGATGGTCCAAATGAACCGTCGCGATGGCGTGAGACCGTTGCGATGGTCTGGCCGAGCCGTCGCGATGGCGTGAGCCAATCGCGATGGTGTGACACAATCGCGATGGTCTGAGACCGTCGCGATGGTCCACCAAACTGAGAATTTTGCAGATGCGGCTATGGATTCCTAGAGGCGCAGGTGTGCTCTTCACGCTGGTGTGGTCGCCTTCTTCAAATTCCGAACTTTGCAGACCATTGCGATGGTCTGACACAGTCGGAAATTTCTGACAAAAACTGAAAATTTTACCTTTTCCAAGCTTTCCTGATGCACTGGAGCTCTGTACCTGCAAGAAAACTCAAGAAAACAAAAGTACACACAAGCACAAAAGCTCTCTCTCACTCTCTCGCATGCACAAATGAGGGGAAATGAGGAGAATGGGTGGATATGGTGAATTTTCTGATTTTTTTGGAGATGAAGATGATGATGCGGTGATGAAGATGGAGTGTGGGGGAGGTGAAAAACACTAAAAACTAAGTAACAAAAACAACAAAAACTGAAAATTTTACCTTCCAACGCCACTTCTTGCTATACTCTTACCATCACACATTCGTCCTAGACTCGATCCCCGGCAACGGCGCCAAATTTGGTGTTGCTCTAGCACAATGGTGAGAACCACGTTAAGAAGCTCCACCTCCTTAATGTCAATCTGCGGAAGAGATAGGAGTGATATGAAGATCGTGAATGTGAGATGAAGTGAGAGTGAAGGTGTGAACCATAGAAATGCACACACACATACACACACACTACGAAGAGACAAGCAAGACACAATGGAAGGTGAGAAATCCACTCTATTGCTCAAGAACACTATTACAAGCTCAAAATAACTCTAACCTCAAACAAGCTAACCTCAAAAATGAGCTCTCTAGCTCTTTTTATAGTTTCTAGACTAGTTTTGACCGGTTTCACATCTAGTGACCGGCATAGTTAAAAATTAGGTCCTAGATGCTATTTGGAAGGGTAAACGGTGTCTAAAAATAACGAAAATTGATACGCTTGTTCGACCTAAGCTCCTCAAGCTCGAGGACTCCTCGGCTTGCACAAAATGGAGCGAGAAATTAAGAAAAGGGTTTTTCTATGTTACATATGTTACAATAGTGATAAAAATCACTGTTGGAGGTGGTTGGAAAGTATTTGAAAACATAATTCTTTGAAAAAAGATTCCACTAGCTCCCTGCTCTGTCATTACATGCTTCCGCGTCTTCTATGCCTCTGGCTGCTTCCAACAGGGTGCCTTCTGTGGATGCAGGGTTTCCAACCACACTGGGAATTATGGGATGGCCAATTATGTGTTCGAAGGATAGAAGGGTTGAAGTGTACAAGGGATTGGTGACGAAAGAGAAGAGGGTGTCTTGTGAGGTGGGTTCTCGAAATGAGAATGATGTGAATGAGGGTGGGTTATAAGTGAAGGTAGAGGTGATGACTGTCGTTTCTTCCATGGTGGGAGGTGGTGGTGGGGGTGGAGAAGGTGGTGATGGGGGGTGCTGGGGAGAGATGGGTGATGTCTGAACGAAGGTTTCAGTAGAGAGGTCAATGGTGGTGGTGGGGGTAGCGGTGGTTTCAATGATTACTTCTTGTTCTGTGACGGGTATCCTGATAGTCTTACCTGCTCGTGGTAATGTGTCAACTCTGCGCTTGTCATACCTCACGGACTGGCCGACTGCAGTGTGGACGGCCTCCGGAACTCCTAAAGATTCTGACACTAATTTGAGGGTGTCAATAAAATGTTGATCCACTCCATCATCTGATAGCATCTCTTGCATCAAAGCTTGACCTGACACAAGAGAGAGTTGATGCCTTTCTTGTACTGCTTTGATTGTGTCGTATAACCTTTGTAGTTGAGGTGTATATGCAGGTGCACCTACAAGTTATGGCACTTCTTGTTGCTCATCTTGATGCTCTTGATCATAATCCTCCTCCTTTTCCTCTTGTTCTTCATCTTCATCATCCTCTTCATCCACTTCAACTGTGGTGACAGGTACTTGGGAGGTTGTTGCCTGCGTTTGCACATTCTCCACTTGTTGTACTTCTTCTGCCTCCAGCTCTACATCTTGTAATAATTGTTTGAAGTCTTCATTCGTGAGTTCTTCCAAAGGTGCACCACCGGGAAATTCAAGATCGGTTGGGACTGGAGGAAATATCAAGTTAGGCCCATCGGTGCTACGTCGTTGAAGTGGTAGTGTGAAAGGCAGAACTCTCCGGGGTGGAGGGGTAACGTCTGGTGTTAGGGTGGCTCCACGTGGTTGAGCACATGGGACTTGGACTGTACCTCTCATCTTCTTAGAAGGGGGTCCAGTGGATGTCCTGCCTCTGAACTGCTCTACTCCATTCCACATCAGGGCCCGTTGAATAGGGATGTCATAAGCCAGACATCTATAAATGATTCTAGTCAGAGCACAACATCCATATAAAACATGCTTCCGCGGCCATCGTTTGTGGGCTAGGTGTATCTGATCAATTATCCAGTGGGGTAAGTTGATGGTGAGGCTCTGTGTCTCTGCCAGATACAAACTAAACCAAATCTTTTTGGGCGGCATGGTGAATCTATCTTGGGCAGGAAAAGCAAAGTGTTGCATGCACATGCGAAGGTGTATTGCAATATTAGGCGTCATAGACACCATGTCCTTGAGTTTGGTGAGGCTTCGATTCTTCATGTAATCCGGCACTAGGGTTTCCTTCTCTGTAGGAATATGCATTCCGCGCATATCTAGGGCCTCTCTCACCAAGTTGTTGGATAACCTAAACCTCTTGAGCTCATTTCCTTTTGTTAGAGATGGGATCACAAATGAGCTTGCACCTTTTGGGTTCTTGTTTGGAGTCAAGGTGTTGATGAGATAGTAGCATCGCATGAAGTCAGGCTTTGGGAGCCATGCACTGAAATATGCATCCAATCCTGCCTTCTCCCATACCGAACGTAGACCTTCTCCATTTTGTAACTTCTTGAATTCTCTTGTAAAGAAATGGTATTTACCTTGCTTCCCATTGAAGTCCAACTCTGATTCCCATAGGTATGTTCCCTCTCCCAAGGGTCTTGCAACTTCACTAAACCAGTGGGAAGTTTTTCCTACGGGCATGGTATGGCCACTGGGAGGGTCCGCTATAGGTATGATTTTGATGGCCTACAATTCTTCTGGTCTTTCATTTGTCTCAGGCAAAACGGGTAAACTATCTAAGTCCACCACTTGCTGGCTCGTTTCTGTTTGAGAGCTAGTTCCTGCCGCCTCAGCCATGTTGAAAAATTCGCAACCGGTTCTGTGAGAATATATGAATAAATGTTAACATTGCAATGGACACAAAAATGACATTGTGTCCTCGTTACAACATTAACATGAGCTTTTAGTGATAAGTCAGTCAGTCAGTGAGTGCGCGGTGCTTGTGTGTGTAGTTAGGAGTTGGGTAGACCTAGGAGCTAAGTGGAAAGATGTAGTGTGAGAGTTATGTAGTTAGTAGGTGGACATGGATTTACAACTGGGGTCCGGGGGTTTATTACAAGTTTTAGGTTGCCAAATGCAGTGGATGGGTTTTGATCTTGATTTTGTGGAGACTCTGGAAGGTTTGATAGGAGTATCTGCTTGAAAATGAGGCTTTTTAGGGACCCATTTATGAGTGATTCTACTTGTGCGCATGGAAGAATATGTGGCCGTGCGTGATGTGTAAGACTGGGCATCGGATGTTCGAGTGAGTGAAACATGTTGTAGAGGGTGTGGCCTTGGTGTAGCTATTTGAGCCCGCAAGCAAGCCTTAGGCACCCAGATTTGTTGTGATTGTGGGTTGGCCTTCATCGACTTCTTGGGTATCCAAATAGACTTTACTTTCGCAGAAGAATTTATGAAAGACTTCTTATTAGTATCGTGTTGTTGACTACTAATAAGAGGTTTTGGCCGTGGAATTAGCGGGTCGCAACAAGGTGTTCGCCTTTCCGCATCCATACTTGTTTCAACGGCTAAAACAATATGCTTTGCTCCTTTTTTTGGCTTCTAGTATAGGTAGTGCTCTGCTTTCTCTGTATTTGATCTGCCGTTGGTTGCTGCATCCTTCTGGCCTTTGGAAAAGAAGGAAGTGCCGTCTTCTCCTTGACTCCGTTGTTGAGACAAGCCTCTTTCTGCATCATACAGTTTTGGACAAGAATAGCATTGTCAACTTCATGTGCGCCCCTGGAAGGACCAGGAGTTTGTGCTTTACCTAGTCCCTTGAGTGCCTCATTTTCCAATTCAACTGTAATTCGGTTGTGATTTACCCATACCTAAAGAAGTCCACTTCTTAGGTTTAGGTTGACTGCATGATCATAGATCCAATCTTGACCCAAGACAAGAGGCTCAGTGAGGTCCTCATCTTGACACACTAGTACTTTGACTATCATTGCTTCATCTTGAATATAGAGGGGAAGTTCCACCTCGCCCATGCAAGGGGTTTCCACACCTCCCAATCCTATGAGATATGCTTCTATAGGATTAACAGTTAATTTCAACTCTTGACAGTAAGACAATTTAACAGCACTAGTGGCTGCACCTGAGTCAATCAAGGCTCTTACAGTCCTTGCACCCTTTCCTTGTCCTATCTCTAAGTTTATAAAAGGACGTCGATCAATTATCCTATGAGAGCTAACACCTGAAACTTCACACATAGCCACGTGATATCCTTGATCTGCATATGCATCTGGCCTAGGTTGCTCTCTGCCTTGTCTTCTTAATTTCATTCTCCGTATGCGCTCTAAAGCTTCTGCTTGAGCTTCATCTCGAATTCGCTTTTCTTCTTCTTTACGTTTCTTAGCAGTATTGAGTCGTCTTAGCATTTCCTCTGTGAGAGGTTCCTGATATAACTTGACCCTGCATCCGCTTATGTAGCTCGGGAGAATATCGCCTTCTAGTGTGGCTAGTTCTACTGCTCCACTTGTTGAGATTCTGTTAATGATCATGGGTCCATAGCCTCTCTTCTCTAGTTTCCTCGCATGTTGTTTCAAAGTATATACTAGTACTAGGTCCCCTGCCTTCAAACCTTATCCTTAACGTGGGCATCAAAGTATGCCTTCTGTCGTTTCTTAGCTGCATATATCCCTGTTGCCGCCCTCAGTCTTGTTTCTCCTAATCGTTCAAGGTCAAACAGTCTAGAGGAGAGTTCATGACCTGTCCATTCATGCTCTTGTGCTACTTTCAATGTAGGTATTAAGAAGTCCAACGGTAGCACTGCATTTTGGCCGAATACCATCTGAAAGGGGGTGGCTTGGAGTACCGTTTTGTAGGCAACTCGGTATGCCCAAACAGCATGGTGTAGCTGTTTGTCCCAATCAAAGCGTCTATTATTCACCAATTTCGTCAGTACATTGCATAGGATCTTATTGGTGCTCTCAGCCTGGCCATTAGCTTGAGGGTGATATGGGGCAGACTTTTTATGTACTACCAAGAACTCTTGGAGCAGATTTTCAACAACTTCATTCAAGAAGTGAGTGCCTCTATCACTAACTAGCTCTATAGGTAGCCCGTACCTTGTGAATACATTCTCAAATAGGAACTTAGCAGTTGTCTGAGCATCATTCTTTGTCGTAGCTTTTACCTCTACCCACTTTGTTAGATAGTCTGTGGCAACAATGATGTATTCAACATGTGAACCCTTAGCTGGGGGATTAATAGGACCTACAAAGTCTATTCCCCACTTAGAGAATGCACATCCACCCATCATAGGTTTCAGTGGCATCTCATCCTTACGTATAGGATACTGAGTTCTGTGACAAACATCACACCATTTCACATAGGTATGTGCATCCATGTGAAGGGTCGGCCACCAGAAGCCCACAAATAGTATTGCCTTGGTCACCCTATCTGGTCCAAAGTGTCCTCCTGCTACACCTTGGTGAGCAGTTTCCAAGATCTTGAGATATTCACTCTCATGGACACATAGTCTCAGGTAACCATCTTTACCACGCTTGTATAGATTATCACCAATGAGTGAGTACTCCTGGGCTTCTTGTTCTAAACTCCTTTTCCTAGCCAGAGTCATGTCTGGAGGGAATGTTTTCGTCCTCAGGAAGGATACTAGTGGTTCACTCCAATCTAGCACTATGGACACATGATAAAGAGTGGCATGTTCCACAGGTGGTTTAGTGCAGCAGATTGGGCATTTCTTGCACAACTTTTGGACATCAGCCTCCATAGTAGGCCAATGCACTCCGAGTCTCCTTAGTGTCTGTAGGGAGCTTTGAGTAGTGTTGCTCTAATGCACCTACATGTGCTAATTGCAACCATTTAGCGTACTCATCATCTTCCACACAACAAGCCAAAATCCCTTGATCTGTGTGCTTGTACATACTTCCTGCCATGATGTGATACTTTTGGGCTTTTACTACCTCTCTATCCTGTGTGTTTATTACTGGATGGTTAGGCCCGTATGTCAATATTGGCACCAATGGTTAGCCCACTGTGGCACCACTTCCAAATTAAACAAGTAAGCATCAGGAAGGTCATCTGACACTCCTTGTGGGGCTTCTCCAGATGTGAGCCTAGAGAGATTGTCTGCTCTCAAGTGAGTCTTCCCTTTCCTTACCACTACCTCAAAGTCGTATTCCATTAGTAAGAGAAACCATCTTACTAATCAACTTGTGTTGCAAGGTTTGTTTACCAAGTACAACAATGCCTGATGATCAATAAAAAATTTAAACTTATTTGCAAGCAAGTAATGTCTAAACTTTTTAACCGCATATACCATGCCTAAGCCTTCTCTCTCAGTAGTGGTGTAATTTCGTTCAGCTGCATTCAACTGTCTACTGGCATAGGCAATTGGGAGATCCATATTACCTTCACCAGTAGGTTGTGCGAGTACACATCCAATAGCGTAATTAGATGCATCCACATGAACATGAAAGGGTTTATTCCAATCTGGTGTAGTCAAGATTGGGGCTGAACATAATCATCGTTTAAGCTCATTGAAGGAATTTTCACACTCGTCAGTCCACTCAAAGTTAGTCAAAAGTCCGTACAGAGGCTTTGCTATGATGGCATACATGTGTATAAACCGTCGATAATAACCACAATGCCCCATGAAAGCTTGTACTTCCTTGACATTCTTTGGCCTAGGTAACTCGGCTATGGCTCTCACTTTCTCTTCATCAGTGGATATGCCATTCTTTGACACTATGTGTCCTAGAATCTTGCCTTGCCTGACCATAAAAATGCACTTTTCGGGGTTCAAGCAGACCTGATATTCTCTACATTTGTCAAAGATTTGTCTGAGTTCAGGAATATGGGTTTGTCTAACGTTGGAATGAGCACAAAGATCATCAACATAGACTTCTAAGTTCTTCCTCAGGAACTCTTTAAATACATGGCACATCAGCCTTTGGAAGGTAGCTGGTGCATTGGTAAGCCCAAATGGCATTACTCTAAAGGCAAAAATGCCCCATTCAGTGGCAAAAGCCGTCTTATGATGATCTTCTGGAGCTATGGCTACTTGATTGTAGCCCGAAAATCCATCAAGGAAGCTGTACACTTCCTTGCCTGCTACTCTTTCTAAGAGATGTTCTGTGATAGGAAGCGGATAGTTACCTCGAATTGTGGCTGCATTGACCTTCTTCAAGTTAATTCATACACGCAGCTTTCCATTTTTGTTGGGCACCACTACGATGGGGGATACCCACTCAGTATGCTCAATTTCATAGATGAATCCAGCTTCAACCAGTCTATCTATCTCTTCCTTGATCTTGGCCGCATAGTTGTCATTGTATGTGTATGGCTTTTGCTTAGAGGGTTTTGCGTCTAAGGTCATGGAAATTGTGTGTGAGCATATGTCTGGATCAACACCCTTCAAATCCTTGTAACTCCAAGCGAATACATCTCTGTATTCTCTTAGCAAGGCTATTAATGCATGCTCTTCTTCCTCGGTTAGGTCATGGCCTATGTACGTGCATCTCTCCTCTCCTTCTTCCATGGCTACCACTATTTTCTTGGTGGTTTCTTTGTTATCGTAGGCCTCTCCTGCTTGGGCCTCGCATTTGGGCATTCTTACCATGACTCTTCTATCATCTATCTCATATTTCTTAAAATTTTCAGGGACCTCAAACAAGGATTCTTCCTCTTCTGGTGTGACTTCTCTCTTCTTTCTTTTCTTTCCTTCTTCCTTCGGGGTCACATGTGTGGCTAACCTTACATCATTTGTTATCTCCCCGTGTTTCTGGGGTTGAAATTCTACTTCATAGAAGTATTCTTCATCTGATGCAAAAGGTGGGTCCATGATGATTGACTCTAGATCGGAGTCACTTTCATCCTCAAATGCATCAGGGCTAGGTTCACACTCTTCTAACACTGCCTCTCCCATGATTGGCTCTATGGAGAAGATGGAAATGTCATAGCCATCTTCATCAGAGTGTGGTGTCCATTGTTCTTCATTGATGGCTACATCCATTGTTGCTAGGATTTATGCCCAACCGTGGGGTTCAAATTCTTCATCAGGAAACACTATAGGTGCATAGGCTGGGTCTTGAATGGATCTATGTGTTCCGTTTGCACCTATCTCTCTGGCTTCTTCTCTTTTCTCTTCTTCTAATGCTACTTTGCACATCCACAAATGGGTATCTTCATGCATCCATGAGGATCCTGATCCTATGGAGTGCACCGATTCCGTATCATCTTTAGCTCTATGGATGGGATTCCATTGGATAGGAGGGACATCCCTATGAGAGTAATCTTTGAGATTCACTTTGGTCGTAACACCTAAGTGTTGCAGGTACAAGGAATTGGTTCCCCAGTCCTGTACCAATTGTAACTGTCACATAAGGGGTCTTCCCAAAATCATCTCATAGGCATGATTTTTGCTAAAATCACACATAGCAAATGTGTGCTCGAACTCAACACCACAGGTGGTGAGAGTGATTCCTTCTAACAGCCCTAAGGGTCTCTCTATGTGACCATCGGCCATTTGCAATTTCATCCTCGTGGGCCTGAGTGCTGGCTTGCCCCAACGCTTCCATATGGAAGTGGTAGCAATTGCAACTTCTGCACCTGAGTCTAGAATGGCCTTGGTGGTGTATCCTTGATGGGTGATAGGAAGATATGTGTTTCCCTCTTTGCCCTCACTCATGTCTCCTATCTTGTCCAATGGTATTTCTGGCACTGTTCTCTGGGATCCTACCTGGGAACGAGGTTTTGCTATCTCTGGTACTTGTTTGGCTACATGTTTCCATAGCTCTGGCCTTACTTTGAGTAGCTCCTCTAAGGTGAGGTTGCACTGTACTTTAGTGTTTTTCACTACCTCTGTGTTCCTAGGTATGACTGAGTCCTCATTTCGTACCATGATTGTGGGTGCTCTCATACAAGTAGACTTAGCTTCCCATGGGCCTGTGAAGTGGGGTAATTCTTGCAGAGAGTTAGACTCAAAGTCTAATCTTTCCTGAGATTGGGTGCTCTCCTGCTCCTCATAAATGGCTGGGATGTCTTGTGGGAATTGGTCGTGTGCATCATCCACAATTTCAATGGGAGGAGGGACTTCACTTTCTTTAGCCCATTTGTGTTCTTGAATCTCTCGTAGGAATTCTGGTGTGAACCGATTCATAGAAGATGATGTGTCTGGCTCCGTAGAGTTAGGCACATAGGCTTCTTGGGCAGGAATGCTTACTCTTTCACTTGCCTTGTCCTTGTGTTGAGAGGCGGGTTCCTTTTCTGATTGTGCAATCAGCTTCTCTATTCTTTCTAACAGTCCATCAAAGTGCAATTGTGTCTTTGCTGAACTAGAGATGTTAAATAGGCGACTGGCTTCAAACATGGTTTGAGCCAATTCCACCATCTTAGCACAAATTTTGGTTCGTTCAAGCTCTAGTTCTGCTCTAGGGTAACACTTTTCATGAGCAGTTACGTTTGGCCCATCTTGGATTCTGGCCTGATATGCTTTAAGCATCATGTTTAGGTCCTCGGGAGTGGGATCTACTAGGACTGATCCTACTCTAGGGGGTGGTGGGATTAGGTGAGGCGGGTTGGAAGGTGGCGGGTCGGATGGAGATGGGAATGGTGGTGGTGGGGTAGTGCGAGAGGGAGTTTGAGATGTGAGTTCAATTATCCTGGCCTTTGTTTCTCTGAGGCTTTCCTCGAGTTCACTCATCTTTTTTGCCCATTGCCTTTTCATTCTTTCACAACTATCTCTCCAAGCTCTAGTCCTCTTCTTGGTCATGCTCTCTGTTTCACTCACCTCTAGGCTCTTTTCCTGGCCTACCCCTTGGTTTTGCTGCAATGCTTGAGCTCTAGTGACTACCTGTACGGGTGCAGTGGAAGTGACACTTCCTGTGGAATATACCACTAACCCAATAACGTTAATAGGAGTGATTTTTGGCATATTATTAGGATTCTTAGGGCAGTCTCGTAAGAGATGCTCCTTTCCACACTCTTGGCAAAAGCCCTGGATCGTCACTGATTGGGTTTGGGTAGGTGCAGGCATGGGGCAATCACGAATGAGGTGATCTCCTTGACATCTATAGCATGGTCCTCTAGGGAATGGGGGTCTTACTTGTCTAGGTTGAGGTCTAGGGTTGGGGTTTGCATACATGACGTTTGTGTAATCTGACTCCCAACTAGGTTCATTTGGCTCTTCACTATAGTAGGACTCACCATGTTCAGGAGACTGCATGTAGTAGGCCTGGGGGCTATCAATATGTGTAGAATCAAAACTATGGTCGCTGGGATCACTTTCGGAAAGAAATGGTGTAACTGGCACTATAGCTCTATTCAAATTCTCTTTTGCAGTTGCATACTTTACCGGAATTACATTAGCTAGGGCAGGGGGTTGTTGTGCTAACACAGGCTGAGGCCTTTGTTGGTTTTGGTATTGTGGTTGGTAGGTTTGTTGAGGCCTAGCATACTGCTGCGGTGGGTACTGGTTCTGATATCTTCCTTGTTGATATGGATGAGGGTAGGTTTGCCTAACCGCTTGCTTATTGTATGGACAGTCTTGTGCTGTGTGATTTGTGTATCTCCGTTCTATGGTACAGTATTGGCTACTCGGATTTACTTGGGGTTGAGCCGTAATGGGACACACGTTCGCCATATGGTCACCACCGCAAGTATAGCAACTCTTTACTGGGGCAAACCTTGGGATTTGTTGCTAGAGACACCTAGTTTTTGTGCCACTTTCTCAGCGAGTTCCTCAATTGATGTGGATTGCATGGAAGAGAGGCTAGAGGCACTATCTGAATCTTTGTATATTTTGGAAAGCTCTAACTCCTCCCCTAGGTTATCCTCGATGTCAATGCACATGCGTACACACTCTTCTATAGTCGTAGGGTCCTTCAAATACACATATGACCTCAATTTGGTACTTAGCAATCCATCCAAGAATAAAGCCACTTGCTTAGCTGGTGTGGGTAGCTCCAAAACAGGGCATCTTTCAAGGTATTGCCTAAATCTTCTTCCTGCAAGTCTCACAGTCTCTTGAGGGGTTTGCTTGAAGCTGTGAATCAATGAGGAGGTATTATCTCTTATGCCACTCTTAGAGAATTCAATAATGAAAGCCTCTAGGAGTTGGTCTATACTCCTGAATTGTCTCTCATTCAATGGTTGAAACCACGTAAGGGATGTGTTCCTAGGGGTTAGACCAAAGGCATTGTACTGTGTGAATAGATCCTCCACTTGTTCATCTCTCAAGACTTGCCTGAACTCAGCCACATGATCGTAGGGATCTCCAGTGCCATCGAAGTAGTTTTTCATGGACTTAACTAGTTGGGTCGGTCTCAGGGTCCTCGTGTGCTCTCTTGGTCTTGGTAGAGGGAATTCATCCGCATTTCTTCGGTTCCCTGGGGCTCTATGTCCCTCAAGTTCCACTCTATTTGTTTCTGTTCTCGTTCTTCCTCTTCCCAAGGAGTTGGCAAAGCTTACCTCAAGTCTGTCTCTCTTTATGTCTCTCTGAACTCCATGAGCATGGGACGTTCCAGCTCCCGGGTGGCCAGAGGACACGTTAGATTTTGGTTGGGGGAAAATAAACTCACCCATCCTAGTGTAAGCATGTCTATCATGTTCTGTAACCACAAAGATCCTTTCTGAAGCGTGATCTAGATAGGTCACTCTGCCTGGGCTATCTGGATCTTTAAACTCATAGATCATGATTGTTCCTATATCAATTGGCCGATCAGATTTATACCTCCAAAAGGCTTCGTCAGTCTCTCGGTTCAGAAGCAGATCTATGCTCTTGTTGTCCTGGGGAACCCACTAAGGATTGAGGATTCTAGTAAGAATAGATTTCCCTCGAGGGGTCCTGGGCTCCCCTCCTACATTCCCTTGTTCTAGGTCATCTATGTCCGTCTCAGGGATCACATTCCCGAATTCATTTGTCCTCTCCGGGTGACTAGTGACCACGTATATGGTTCCCTCTTTATCAAGGTATGCACCATTTTCAAACTTGACAGCAGGGTGCTCTAGCCCAATAGATTGGTCTGGGTTTTTTATTTGGACCACGGATCTTCCTAGGCCGTCCTCATAGATGCTAGCACCTAATCGGTTGGTCCTAAGGTATTTGAGCTACGTCTTGTACGGGCCTTCTACCCTGTGCAAGTATGGCACTCCTGAACTTCCCGTAGGTCGGTCCATGCCTTGAGACATCTCTGATTCACTAGTCTCAGAGCTAGGGTAGTATGAGTGGTGGATCAACTGCTGGGCCCAAGACCTAGCAGTGTGGTTGACACTAGCCTCCGAAGACCTAAGACTTTGTCTATCTCTCCCTAGATGTCGCCCTGATCTAAGGTTCATAAGCCTAATTGAATAGCCCAAATTTGCCCAAGTACAACCTCGTTGCTGAGTTCTTTTGTATTAGTTACTTAATTCTTTTTAGTGGTTACCGTGTTTATGCTCTTGTCAAAAATCACGTCGTCAGGAATATTTGAGTTAATTTTCGCACTGTAAGTTGATCGTTCCACGTTAGATTCTTTCCTTTAAGGTTATCGCATCACGAAGAGATTATGTTTAATCTTGAACTTGAGTGCATAGGTAGTCTTCAACTTGATTGATGCCTATCGTTGCCCTGACTTACTCCTAGCACTTCCGGCACTTAGCCTAAGCTACGAATTGATAGAGGGTGTTGAGGGATTTCCCAACCTTGAGTTTCTTTCCTTGTGTTGTTGCCCTGGTGTGCCCAGGACGCGTGTTCCCAAGCTTGCACTTACTCTTGCTTAGAATGCCCTCAAGTGCTCTTACTGGACCTGTAAAAGTCCCACGGTTAGTTCAAGACTTAGATTCAAATGACACAATAGACCACTTTCATGCATGTAACTCACAGACCAAATTATCATTTGCCTTTATGGAAAACAATCCCAAGGATTCCTCAGTTTTCCTACCTCGGGGATTAAAACACGGTTCAAACAGGCTATCAGGCAAACAGGACTTCTCAAGTTATTTTCTTATGGCCTCCTTATGTGCTCTAGAGTGAAATGTTCATGCCCAAGATTAGCCAAAATCCTCATATTAAAAAACCCTAAAAAATTGGCCGAAATTGGCTGTCAATCGCGATCGACTGGGATGTCAATCGCGATGGACAGGGCTGTCCGTTGTGGCCTGTCAGTCGCGATGGACACGTGTCAATCGCGATTGATGGGTGTCAATCGCGATGGACAGGGGGTGTCGGTCGCGATGGACAGAGAGTATCAGTCGCAATGGACTGCTATCAGTCGCAATGCACTGCTGTCAGTCGCGATGACTAGAATTTTCGGGTTTTTCCGTGTTTATGTGTTGATCGGGCATCTGTATGTCGCAATGGTCAAGAATCTCGACAAAAAGGGCTGTCAATCGCGATTTTTCTGTCAGTCGCGATGGACAAGGGTGTCCATCGCGATGGACACGTGTCCGTCGGGGTCTGTCAGTCGTGATGGACTGGTTGTCTGTCGTGATGGACAGTGTCAATCACGATTGATGCTATCAATCGTGATGGACTGAAAAATGCAAATTTTTCAAAAATTTTTGTGGATCTCTGATGTGCAAGGTCTCTAGTCTACTGTGGTGCATTTAGTTTTACCAAAAGATGAATTTTTCTGTCAATCGCGATTGACAGAGGCTTGCGACACAGAGATAGTTCTGCACATTTCCGTACCTGTGCAGCGTACTGGAGATGATGGGATAGCCAATACCTGCAAGAAAACTCAAGAAACATGCAAAAAATAGCACACAACAGTTCGCTCTCTCGCTCTCTCTCACAAGTGAAATGAGGGAAATGAAAGGAGGAAGGAGATATAGTCCAAAAACTGAAATTTTTGCGATGATGGAGATGGAGGTGGAAGATGATGATGATGATGATGATGAAGTAAGGACGAGAAAAGTAAGGAAAAGTAAAGAAATTACCTACAACGCCAACGTCACAACTCTACGTCTTACCATCACACGCTCGTCCTCAAAGCTCGATCCCCGGCAACGGCGCCAAAATTTGGTGTAGCTCAGTGATGAGTAGCACCTCCTTTAATGTCCATCCGGGAAGACGTGAGGATGGTATGAAGACCTCGAGCAAGTGAAGGCACAAGTGCGTGAGTGAGAAGCACACAAACATGCATACACATACACAAACGCGCGCACACAAAGCAAGACAAAGAGTGAGAAGCAATGGAGTTCTTAGATTACTTTCAAAGAGCTCATACAAGTTCAATTCTATTACAAGCTAACCCCAAAATGAGCTCTATAGCTCTATTTATAGTTTTTTACTAGGTTTTGGCCCTGTCCAGACCTAGTGTCCGGCCTAGTTAAAAATTAGGTTCCAGGGCCTATTTGAGGGCTTAAACGGAGTCTAAAAAATACGAAAATTGATATGTAGGTACTTCTAAAGCTCCTCAAGCTCAAGGACTCCTTGGCTTGCACAAAATAGAGCTACAAAAATATGAAATGGTATTTACAATGATGGTTAGTGATAAAAATCGCTATTATAAAGATGTTGATTTGGAAAAATTTTGAAGGCCTATCTGCCAGATCTGCGTCGACTGCTTTGTCTACTTAATCCTTCGCCTTGCTCTGACTCTCTCCGCTGGCTTCCTTGTCTCCTCAGTCCTTGGGTGCCCATACTGCTCTCAACATAGGCATAGTCACCATCTACTATCAGGAGATACCAAGCAAAGTTGTCTATCTAGATAACACATCAAAGAGAATGTTCTTGGTAACAGAGCATGGTAGGCATGCATACACTTGGAAGTGGGAATTGATTTTCCCTCCACCAAGATCTAATGTTTCGCATGGCCACCATGGAGCAGGATCATCCCAAGCTCATGAAACCTAGAGGGAAAGAGCTAGAGATAGACATGAAGTGAGCTTTGCAAACCCCTTAGGAAGAGAGTGGTCAAGATTAGATGCAGGAAGAACAAAACAAGAGATACATAGAAATTTGAGGCATCAAAGAGGCATGGATGAGTTTCCCTTGCCTAGTCCTAGAGAATGCCCCAAAATCTTGAGGCCTATCCAATTGGTTAAATCCATGAAGAATTACTTCGATGGCACTATAGATCCTTACAATCATGTAGAAAAGTTTAGACATGTTTTAAGAGTTGAAAAAGTCAAGAACATGTTCACTCAGTACAATGCTTTTGGTCTAACTCTCAAGAACACTACCTTAATGTGGTTTCAACCACTACACCAAGGTTAGTTAAAAAATATAGACCAATTGCTAGAAGCATTCATTATTGAATTCTCCAAAAGTGGCACTAGACACAATACCTCATCTCTGATCCATAGCTTTAAACAAACACCTCAAGAGAAGGTCAGACTAGCAAGAAGAAGGTCTAGATAATACTTAGAGAGCCTATGCCAAAGTTACCCATTCCAGCCAAACAAGTGACTTTATTCCTAGCTGTTTTGTTAAGTACCAAATCGAGATCTTATGTGTACTTGATCCATAGAACGGTGTGTATGCATGTGCATAGATATTGAGGATAATTAGGGTGACAAATTAGAGCTTTCAAAAATCTATAAGGATTCAGATAGCTCTGCTAGCCTCATATCCAAAACCTCTACTTGTATTGATGAACTTGTTAAGAAGGTAGATTAGAAGTTAGGAGTCTCTAACAAGCAAGCACCTAGATTTGCCCTAGTGAAATGATGCTATACTTGTGGAGGAGACCATATGGCTAATGTGTGCCCAATCAGAGCTCATGCATTACAGCAATGCCACGGCTTAGGTCAAGAAAAGATCTCTAAGGTTAGTGAGACAGAGAGTCTAAGTAAGAAAAGGACAAGAGCTTGCAAAGATAGTCGTGAACAAATGAAAAGACAATGGTCGAAGAAGATGAGTGAGCTTGAGGAAAGTTTAAGAGAAAGGAAAGCCAAAATAGTTGAGATCGCATCTCAAAAACAATCTCACACATCTCCACCACCACCATCCCCTTCACCATCTAATCAACCTCATATAATCCCACCACCACCACCTAGAGTAGGATCAGTCTTAGTGGATCCTACTCTTGAGGACTTAGACATGATGCTTATAGCATATCAGGCTAGAATCCGAGAAGGGCCCAATGTGACAGAACATGAAAAGTGTCACCCCAGGGCTGACTTTGAGATTGAATGAACCAAGCTTTATGCAAAGATGGTAGAATTGGCTCAAACCATGTTTGAGGCCAGCCATCTATTCAATTGTACCAACTCAGCCAAAAAACAGTTACACTTTGAAGGGTTATTAGAAAGATTGGAAAAGATGATAGGTCAATCAGAAAAGCAAGCCACATCACAAGTGAGTAACATCAAAAGTGAAAGGTTAAGTCTTCCTCCCAAGGATGCTTACGTTCCCAACTCCACTAAGTTAGGGACCTCTATTTTTGTATATCAATACTCACAAGAATTTCTCTAAGAAATTCAAGAAAAGGAATGGGCAAAGGAAAGTGAAAATCCTCCTCCCACTAAACTTGTGGATGACTTACGTGATCAATTCCCACAAGATATTCCTTCTATTTATGGAGAACAAGAGGATATCCAATCGATTGAATGTTTAGACTTTGAGTCTAACTCCATACAAGAATTGCCTCATTTTACAAGTACATGGGAAGCCAAGTCTACTTGTGTGAGAGCACCCATAATCATGGTAAGAAACAAAGAATCAATTTTGCCTAGAAATGTAGAGGTAGTAAAGAACAATAAAGTGCAGTGTAATATCAATTTAGAGGAGCTACTCAAGGTTAAGCAAGAATTGTGGAAACACATAGAAAAGAAGTAGCTAAATCTCATTCCCACGTAGGATCACATAGAACAGTTCTATAAATTGTTAGTATATGATCAATGTCTACCCCTCATGATTGTATGCACATTTTGTAAGGCCCCCTTTATGAGGAGAAGCCAAGCGTGCATTACCCAGTTGATGGGAATCCCAACTTGAATGTTGGATAAAGGTCATATTGGACCATGTAAGATATTATAAGGAAAGGGAGTTACGAGGGTCCCCAATTGTGGGGTCCGGGGCAGCGGTGAGCAGCCCCGGCTGGGGGGTCCAAGGGGGCCAGCGGGCCCCCTGGCTGGGGGGTCGGCCCCCTGGTGGGGGTCCGGGGGCAACGCCCCCGGCGCGACGGTAAAGGGAATATTCCATGGAATATTCCCTGTCGGAGTCAGAAATCATTTATATTTGTTAGGTCGGTTCAACCAGTCTAAGCCGTGTATGGCAATTACGCGGGCGGTGGCCGCCCACGCTCTACCGCCCATGTATAGCCGTCCATGGCAGGCCACCCATGATCCTATATATACATGACTTCTGCACTTCCTAAGATACTGAGTTGAGCCAGCATACCTCTACCTTGTATCTCCCTATCTAGAGTTGTATAGATCACCATTTAAGCTCTACCTTGAGAGCGCACGGGTGGACAACGCCATCATCTTTGTACTTGCTGCTAGTAGAAAATTGTTGAGATTCTCCTATATCTGTTATCTTCTCTGCTATTGCTCCTGTGTTATATTGCGTAACTATTGTCTTTCATGGTATCAGAGCTGTAAGGTTCGAATAGCTTAAGAAGTATCATTATTTTAGTCTACTAGCAGACTAGAATATCAGTAGATTATTCGAGTGATTACATGATGGCTTCATCGTCGAATAGTAGTCTTGGTGCTTCAGCTAATGTTAATGCTGCACCTATTCGAATTCGTCCACCTGCATTCACTGAAGGGAAGCTGGATGGAACCAATTATACACTCTGGAAGTTCAAAATTTCTGCAATTTTGGACTCCTATGAATTACTTGACACTGTCATGGGACCGATGGGATTGGATCCAGAGCCTATACCAGTTGAAGATCCAGCAAATTCAAGATTGATGATTCAGCCAGATCCAGATCTTCTACGAGCTTGGAAGAGGCGGAATGCTGATGCATTGTGTGCGATTGTCACTAGTGTAAGTGATTCTGTGCTTACTTTAGTTCAACATACTACTAAAGCACATGAGGCTTGGGGCATATTGGCTCGACAATATGAGACCAAGAACCACACTAGGATACAGAATTTAGAAAATCAGTTGGCAAATGAAAAGCATTCTGATTCTGAAAAGGCTGAAGATTTTATCAAACGGATAAAGCATCTTCAAGATCAATTGGCTGCAGTTGGTGTTGTTATAACACCAGAAGAGCTGGCTCAAAGATCTGTACGTGTTCTTCCAGCAAAGTATGATGGATTAGTAACAGCCCTTAACACTCAGGTAAGGCCAACTCCTCTTACATTTGAAGAGTTTTGTGCCATGCTTTTAGAAGAAGAGATGCGGCTGAAGAATCGGCAAAGTACAACTGATGCTGCATTCTCAGCAAATGCAAAAGGTAAAGGCTCTTCAGAGGGATCAAAGAAGAAGCCAAAGAAGAAAAAGTTCACAGGAAGTTGCTTCTATTGTGAAAAGAAAGGCCATGCCATCAAGGATTGCAGAAAGAAGCAAGCTGATGAACGGAATGGGACTGTAAAATCATCATGGAAGAACAAAGAGTCTGCAAACAACACAGAGCTGGAACTTTGGGTAGCTATTGAAGAGGTATGTTCATCTGCTCAAGCTCGTATTGATGAGCCATGGATTTTAGATAGTGGAGCTTCTCGCCATATGACTAGTAAAAAGGATTGGTATAGTTCCCTAGTGCCTCTGCGGGAATCCATCAATGTAGTGGTGGGAAATGACTCCAAGTGTCCAGCTGAAGGAACTGGAACCATCTCTTTTATCACTTCTCCAGGTGTTGAGAAAAAGTTATCCGATGTTCTCTATGTACCTACACTCAAAAGAAATTTGTTGTCAGTTTCTGCAATAACAGATCGTGGACTCGAAGTTCACTTCAATAAGAGTGGTGCGGAAATCATGGATTCATCAGGTAATGTTGTAGGTAAAGGCATACGACGGGATAACTTGTATGAGTTAAGTGCTTTAACTGCTACAGAAGATAAAGATGTAAGCAGGTTATGGCACCGACGATTTGGGCATCTCGGATTTGCAGTTTTGAAGGAGATGCAACGAACAGGGATGGTTGCTCATATGCCTGCATTTTCAGAGTTGCAGGAACCTTGTGAAGCTTGTATGATGGGCAAGCAACAACGAAAGGCATTTCCAAGAGAGACCAGCAATCGATCTCAAGCTCCTCTAGAGTTGGTACATGCTGATCTCTGCGGTAAAATGTCTACACCTGCTTTAGGAGGATCTTTCTACTTCTTGCTGTTAGTCGACGATTATAGTAGAAAGATGTGGGTTTATTTCATTCGAGAGAAGGCTGATGCTTTTGAAAAATTTAAAATGTGGCATAAGTATGTAGAAAATGAATCAGGAAGGAAACTGAAGAAATTTAGAACAGATAGAGGAGGTGAATTCTTGTCAACAGAATTCAACAATTACTGTAAGGAGCATGGTGTGAAAAGGCAACTTACCACAGCTCATACACCCCAACAAAATGGCGTTGTTGAGCGCAGGAACAGGACAGTAGTTGAAATGGCTCGTTGTATGTTGAAGGCTCAAGACATGCCTGATTCATTCTGGGCAGAAGCAGTCAATACAGCAGTCTACATCCTCAATCGAAGCTACACAAAAGCTTTAAAGGGGATGACTCCTCAAGAAGCATATTCTGGTAAAAAGCCTTCAGTTTTGCATTTCAGAATTTTTGGTTGTTTCTGTTATGCACATATTCCTGATTCAACAAGATCAAAGTTGGATTCAAAAAGCAAAAAGTGTGTCTTCCTAGGATATAGTGAAGAGTCTAAAGCATACAGGTTATGGGATCCTGAGGCAAGGAAGATTTTTGTCAGCCGAGATGTGGTGTTTGATGAACGACCACACTTAGTAGAAGATAAAGGTAAATCTACTGTCTCATCAAGCGGAGAAATATCTCACCTTGTGCCTATCAAAAGACAAGTTAAAGTTGAGGAGGAGGAAACATCTAATGGAGAAATTTCCTCAATAAAAAGCCAACCAGTTGTAGCTGCACAGCGTAAGCCACTACCGAAGTGGGCACAACAGCTCTTTGATGATCACAATCCACATGTAGATGTACCAGAATCATCATCGGATGGATTACGAAGATCAAAGAGAATAGAGGAGCAAAGGAGAGCCTCAGAACACATTGTTAACATGGCTCTAATGGCAAATATCATGGGTTCGATAAAGGAACCTACCACCATTGAAGAAGCCCTTGATGATCCAGATTGGAGAGCGGCAATGCAGTCTGAGTATGATAGTATACTCAAAAATGATACATGGGATCTAGTCGACTTGCTGCCAAAGAAGAAGGTAATAGGTACTAAATGGATTTGGAAAGCTAAGTATAAAGCTGATGGAACATTAGAAAAGTATAAGGCACGATTAGTTGCACAGGGTTTTTCACAGATTGAAGGATTTGATGTTCAAGAAACTTTTGCACCAACAGCACGCATGACAACTATTCGGACGGTACTTGCAGTAGCTGCACAAAAGTCTTGGCCTATTTTCCAGATGGATGTCAAATCTGCATTTTTGAATGGTCACCTCAAGGAGGAGGTATATGTATCTCAACCACCAGGTTTTGAGGTGCCCAATTCAGAAAATAAAGTTTGCAGGTTGAAGAAAGCTTTGTATGGACTTAAGCAAGCTCCACGGGCTTGGTACCAACGAATAGATCATTTTTTCAAAAATATGGGTTTTGAAAGAAGTACTTCTGATGCTAACCTGTATGTAACGAAAAGGGATAGCAAGCTAGTTGTTGTCATTGTATATGTAGATGATTTGATCATTACAGGAGATCATCAGGAACTCATCAATCAAACTCGGATCAGCTTGGGAACTGAGTTTGAAATGACAGACTTAGGTCTACTCCATTTTTGTCTGGGAATTGAAGTATGGCAAAGGAAGGATGGCATTTTCATCTCACAACAAAAATATTCCAAAGAAATTCTCAAGGCATTTGGAATGATGGACTGCAAACCAACTAGCACACCTATGGAGGTAAATCATAAGCTATCTATGGATGATAACATGCCTGATGTAGATGCTAAGAAGTATAGAAAGCTCGTTGGAAGTCTTATTTTTCTGTGCAACACTAGACCAGACATTTGCTATGTTGTTGGAGTGTTAAGCAGGTTTTCCAACAAACCTAAGGAGAGTCACTGGAATGCTGGAATGTGAATTCTAAGGTACATTGCAGGAACCTTGGATTTTGGTATTTTGTATACCATAGGTGATACACTCCAAGGATATTGTGATTCAGATTGGGCTGGAGATTGTGATTCTAGAAAATCAGTTTCTGGATATTGTTTCTCACTTGGTTCAGGAATATTTTCTTGGGTAAGTAGGAAGCAACCAACTCTCGCACTCTCCTCCACTGAAGCAGAGTACAAAGCAGCTTGTTTTGCTTCTTGTGAGGCAGTCTGGTTAAGGAGGATTCTTGCAGATATAGGCTTTCCATCAAATATGCCAATTGTACTCAAGTGTGATAATCAAAGTTGTATGGCTATTGCAAAGAACCCAGTATTTCATGCTCGCACCAAGCACATAGAAGTACAGTACCATTACATTCGTGAGCTAATTGAAGATGAAATTGTGGAGCTAGAATATTGCCCAACAGAGGCAAATTGTGCTGACATATTCACTAAAGCACTTGGAAAAGAGCAGCTCAACAAGCATCTTCAACAGATGGGCATAGGACCGAGACCTACTTGATTTATCATCGGTAAACATTGAGGGGGGGTGTTAGTATATGATCAATGTCTACCCCTCATGATTTTATGCACATTTTGTAAGGCCCCCTTTATGAGGAGAAGCCAAGCGTGCATTACCCAGTTGATGGGAATCCCAACTTGAATGTTGGATGAAGGTCATATTGGACCATGTAAGATATTATAAGGAAAGGGAGTTACGAGGGTCCCCAATTGTGGGGTCCGGGGCAGCGGTGAGCAGCCCCGGCTGGGGGGTCCAAGGGGGCCAGCGGGCCCCCTGGCTGGGGGGTTGGCCCCCTGGTGGGGGTCCGGGGGCAGCGCCCCCGGCGCGACGGTAAAGGGAATATTCCATGGAATATTCCCTGTCGGAGTCAGAAATCATTTATATTTGTTAGGTCGGTTCAACCAGTCTAAGCCGTGTATGGCAATTACGCGGGCGGTGGCCGCCCACGCTCTACCGCCCATGTATAGCCGTCCATGGCAGGCCACCCATGATCCTATATATACATGACTTCTGCACTTCCTAAGATACTGAGTTGAGCCAGCATACCTCTACCTTGTATCTCCCTATCTAGAGTTGTCTAGATCACCATTTAAGCTCTACCTTGAGAGCGCACGGGTGGACAACGCCATCATCTTTGTACTTGCTGCTAGTAGAAAATTGTTGAGATTCTCCTATATCTGTTATCTTCTCTGCTATTGCTCCTGTGTTATATTGCGTAACTATTGTCTTTCATAAATACCATTGGATAAGATAGGAGACATGAGCGAAGGAGAAGAAGGAAACACCTATCTCCCTATCACTCATGAGGGTTACACAACCAAGGCTATTTTGGACTCAGGCATAGGAGTTGCAATTGCTACCACTTCCCTATGGAAGCATTGGGGCAAGGCAGCACTCACACCAACAAGAATGAACTTGTAGATGGACGATGATCACATAGAGAGACCCTTAGAACTACTTGAAGGTAGAACTCTCACTACTTGTGGTGTAGAGTTTGAGCACACTTTTTGCATATGTGACTTTAGCAAAAACCAGGCCTATGAGATGATTTTGGGAAGACCATTCATGAGACAGTTGCAGGTAGTGCATGATTGGGGAACCAGTTCCTTGTATTTGCAACACTTAGGTGTTACAACTAAAGTCAATCTCAAGGGCTACTCGCATAGAGATGTGCCCCCTATATAGTGGAATTCCATCCATAGAGCCACTGATGACACAGAGTTAGTGCATTCCATAGGATCACAATCCTCATGGATGCATGAAGACACTCACCTATGGATGTGAAAAGTTGCAATGGAAGAAGAGAAAAGAGAAAATGACAGAGAGGTAGGTGCAAAGGAAACTCATAGATCAATTCAAGACCCAACCTATGCACTTATAGTATTTCCAAATGAAGAGTTTGAACCTCATGGTTGGGCAAAAATCCTAGTCACAATGGATGTAGCTATCAATGAAGAACAATGGACACCACACTATGATGAACATGGCCATGACATTTCAATTTTCACTATAGAACCAATCATGTGTGATTTGATTATTGAAGAGTGTGAGCATAGTATGAAAGAACTCGAACAAGCAAGTGACTCAGATTTAGAATCAATCATTATGGATCCTTTTTTTGTGTTAGAAGAGGAATGCATGTACATAGTAGAAGCTCACCCTCAAGGACAAGAAGAGCTTATGAACAATGTAAGGTTAGCCACACCGGTAACCACCAAGAGTGCAGGAAAGAAAAGAAAGAAGAGAGAATCCCTATAGAAGAGGAAGAATCTTTGTTTGAGGTCCCTAAAAATTTTAAGAAGTATGAGATAGAAGATAGAAAAGTCATGATCAGAATGCCTAAATGAGAAGCACTCAGAGGAGTGGCCTATGGTAACAAAGAGACAACTAAAAAAATTATTGTGACCATAGAAGAAGGTGAAGAACAATGCACATACATAGGACATGTTAACTGAAGAAGAGGAAAAAGACTTGATTGACTTATTAAGAGAATATAGAGACATGTTTGCATGGATTCATATGGAACCAAAAGGTGTACAACCTAACATATGCTCACATATGATTCCCATGACTTCAGAAGCCAAAGCCTCCAAGCAGAAGCCATACATATATAATGACAATTATGCTGCCAAGATCAAGGAAGAGATGAATTGATTGGTGGAAGCTGGATTTATCTATGAAAGTGAGCACACTGAATGGGTATTCCCCATCGTAGTGGTGTCCAAAAAGAATGGCAAGTTACATGTATGCATTAACTTGAAGAAGGTTAATGCAATCACTATTGGAGATAGTTATCTGGTTCCTATTATTGAGCATCTATTAGAAAGAGTAGAAAGCAAGGAAATATATAGCTTCCTTGATGATTTCTCTCGCTACAATCAAGTGATCATTGCCTTAGAAGACCAGCACAAGATGGCTTTTGCCACAAAATGGGGCATATTTGCTTTTTTGGGTAATGCCATTTGGGCTCACCAATGCGCTAGCTACGTTTCAGAGGCTAATGTGTCATGTATTTAAAGATTTTTTGTGTAAAAACTTGGAAGTCTATGTTGATGATCTATGTGCTAATTCCAACATTAGACAAAAAAAGGCCTATTCAAGGAAAGTGGGAATTATTCATGATTTTGAGACAATTCTCTATTTCCATTTTTTTCTTTTTGAGTCATTTCACACACTAAAACATGTTATTATCTCTTGATTGGACTATTAAATTGACACTTTAACATTAAGCCCAATTGTATTATAAGTGGAGTATCAAGGTTAGCTCCAAACTAAGAAGTTATCATAGTAAGTATTATCAAATGGGACTTGAATAATTCCCAAAATTCTTGAATAGGCCTTAAAACATATACCTAAGCTAAGACAAATCTTTGACAAATGTAGAGAATATCAAGTCTGCTTGAACCCAAAAAAATGTGTTTCAATGATCAAACAAGGCAAGATTCTAGGACATATAGGGTCAAAGAATGGGATATCCATGGATGAGGACAAAGTAAAAGCTATTGCAGAGCTATCTAGGCCTAAGAATGTCAAGGAAGTACAAGATTTCATGGGGCATTGAGGTTATTATCTCATTCAAATGTATGTGATCATTGCAAAGCCTCTGTACAACCTTTTGACTAAATTTAAGTGGATAGAAGAATTTGAAAACTTCCTTAATGAGCTTAAGCGGCGATTGTGCTCAGCACCAAATCTTGACTACAATGGTTGCAAATAGCACATGTAAGTGCACTGTAGCAGCATCACTCCAAACATTGGACCCTACATAATCTATGAAGATTAGGTTTATATTGGCCAACCATCGTAGCAGATGTCCATAGGATGTGCAAGGAATGCCAAATCTGTGTTGTTAGGCCATCAGTGGAACATGCCACTCTATATCAAGTGTCTTTTGCACCAGATTGGAGTGAACCTTTTGTAGACTTTTTGAGGAAGAAAACATTCTCTCAAGAGATGACATTGGCTAGAAGAAAGAGCTTAGAACAAGAATCACTAGACTTTTCAGTCATTGGAGATAATTTTTACAAGCATGGAAGAGACGGATACCTAAGATTGTGTGTCCATGAAAGTGAATATCTTACGATCTTAGAAACTGCTCACCAAGGTGTGACAGGAGGACACTTTGGACCGGATCATGTGATCAAGGTAATTCTATTTGTAGGTCTCTGGTGGCCAAACCTTCACATGGATGCACATACCTATGTGAAATGGTGTGATATTTGCTAGTGAACTCAGTATCTGATACGTAAAGATGATGTCATTAAAACCCATGATGGGCAGACATGCATTCTCTAAGTAAGGAATAGACTTCCTGGGTCCTATTAATCCCCCAACTAAGAGTTCACATGATGAATACATTATTGTTGCCACATACTATCTAACCAAATGGGTAGAAGAAAAACCCACGATGAAGAACGATGCTCAAATGATGACTAATTTCTTATTCGAGAATGTGTTCACGAGATATGGGTTACTAATAGAGTTAGTAAGTGATAGAGGCACACACTTCTTGAACAAAGTAATTGAAAACATTCTCCAATAATTCTTGTTGATACATAAGGAGCCTGCCCTTATCACTCACAAGATAACGAACAAGCAGGGAACACAAATAAGATCCTATGTAATGTATTGACAAAATTGGTGAATAATAAGCACTTTGATTGGAACAAATAGCTACACCATCTTGTTTGGGCATATCAAGTTGCCTATGAAAACAATACTCCAAGCCACACCCTTTCATACGGTATTTGGCTAGAATGTAGTATTGCCACTAGATTTCTTGATACCAACATTGAGAGTAGGATAGGAGCATCAATAGACTAGCCATGAGCTCTCGTCTAGAATCTTTGATCTTGAAAGATTAGGTGAAATGAGATTAAGAGCAGCTCCAAGAATATACACAACCAAAAAAATGCAAAAGGCATACTTTGATGCCCATGTGAAAGATAAAGGCTTGAAAGCAGGAGATTTAGTCTTAGTATACACCTTGAAGCAACATGCACAAAAGTTGGAGAAGCATGGCTATGGATGCATGATTATTAATAGAATATCAACAAGTCGAGCTATTCAGTTAGCTACTCTAGAAGGTGACATCCTACCTAGTTACATTAGTGGATGCAGCGTCAAATTATATCAAGAATCCCTCATAGAGGAAATGTTAAATCGACTCAACACTGCAAAGAAACATAAGGAAGAGGAAAAACGAGTTCTAGAAGAAGCACAGATAGAAGCCTTAGAATGCATCTGATGAATGAAATTGAGAAGACATGGTAGAGATCAACCTAGTTCAGATATTCATGATGCTCCAAGATATCACGTAGCCGTGTGTCGAGCATCAGGTGCAATTTCACCTTGAATAGTTGATCAACGTCCTTTTGTGACCCTAGAAGTAGGACCTAGAAAGAGTGCAAGGAGTGTAAGGGTCTTGATTGAATCAGGTGTAGCCACTAGTGTAGTCAGACTTTCTTACTGTCAAGAATTGAAATTAAGTATCAATCCTATAGAAGCATATCTCATAGGATTGGGAGGTGTGGAAACCCCTAGCATGGGCAAGGTGGGGCTCCCCATCTACCTTCAAGATGCTCTAATGATAGTCAAGGGGCTAGTGTGTCAATACAAGGATCTCACTGAACCTCTTTTCTTGGGTCAAGACTGGATCTATGATAATGCAATCAACCTGAACCTAAGAAGTGGACTTCTTCAGGTCTGGGTAAATCAAAACCGCATCACAGTCATTAGGAAAAAAGTGAACCTTGCATGGGCCTTGTAAGGATTCCTAATTCTTAGGGATTAAAAAGCTTAATCTAGGAGATTTGGGGGTTATAGAAAACCACTAGTGGTATTGTCAAATAAAATAATGATTGAGAGAACTATGTGTTTGAATTTAAAAAAGGAAATTTTTCATGTCCTTTGGATGATCCAATTTAATGGCTAAGATTGAAAGGTTTGAAGCACTAGAGAGAGAAGATCTGACATGCGTGGGAGCTAGGATGGATCCCACGGATTTTTTTTGCACATTCTGTGCATGTTTTTTGACCCTTGGATGGGAGAAAATCCAATGCATGCCCGGATTTGGGGCTGATCTCATTTCGAAAATGTTTCTGAGCCATTGGATGAGATGAAAATCTGAGGGGCTGAGAACAAGTTCGTGGTGATTTTGGGCCGTCTGATGCACCTATAATCAAAGGGATCATACTTAAAGGCACCTTTGCCTCTTGGGATCACATCCTCAGCCATTAGATCAAGTCTAGATCCAATGGCCTCCATTTTAGGCGCCTCCATTTTGCAAGTCATGGGAATATTTATGCATGCACGTGTGCAACTTCTGCATGTTTTTGGATCGTAGGATTTTCATCTATCCAAAGGTGCACCGCAATCGGCATTGATCACCGTTCGGGAGGGCCTCAGAGGCGTTAGATAGAGCTATAATCGGACGGCGTTGGTCAAATGGCACATGCCAATCTTGGATCAACTTGTGGGAACACATATGAGCCATAGGATCCTTGTGCAATCCAAGGGACATGCAGAAATGGCACCAATTCGCAGCCGAAATTCATATATGCCCTCCGATCGAGAGACAAATCTAATGGCCGCGCTTTTTGGGACTCCATCAAATCTTAGCCGTGCATTTCAAACTAATCCAAGGGCCCAAATTTAATGGTGTCTTGACTTTTTCCATTCAAAACCATTCAAATGCACAAAAGCAGGATCTCTAAGTGGTTTTCTCCTCTTTGACCACACAAAAACAAGGGAAGCCTATGCCTAGCCTATGTGATTAAGGGACTAGATTGTGTCCACCACCCTCTTCTCATTGGTCCATCACTAATCACTCCTTAAGCCAAAAGGCCCATGCAGGGTTCATTTTTTCCCCTAATTTTGAGTTAGAAAATCAAGCACTCAAGCAACTAGAAAAGGCACCCACTCTTGGTCCTTCTAGGAATACACATGAAGATAATGATACTATTCTTGTCCAAAGTTCTATGGTGCAAAACAAGGCCACTCATGAAGGAGTCACAGAAGCCAATATGGAACTCCCTTCTTTTCCAAAGACGGTCCCAGACAAACAAGCAAGGAAACCTAAGAAGCAGATAAGACAAATAAACAAGATGCATTCTCAATGACCGATGTAGAATAAAGTACCTCATGGAGTGAAACAAATTCGCATATGCAAGGGTGAACAACATTTTGCTCAGGAAATAGAACCCCAAAGATGCATCAAACAAACTACTCGATAAAAGCCTACCATGGAGGAGTATTCCAAGAAGCAACCAAGGTGGACTATTTCCATCTAGATACCAAAGCGATCGATGAAGGCTGATCCCAATGCTAGATAAATCTGAGTGCCTAAGACCTACTTGCAAGCTTAAGTACCTTCACATAAGCTCATAAGCTTGAATCACCACTCATAGACACTCACCTCACACACTTCAAGGTGAACATCTGTAATCACCACATCAACACCTCTAATCACACCTAGTATTCTTTAGAAATGGGTACCCAAAAAGTCCCAAATCCAAGAAGATCTAGTCCCAAAAACTCTACAATTCACCACTACCATAAGTTGTAATTCCATGTTGAAAATTTGTAGCTTCAGTCGCACAAGAGTAGATGCATTCTGAGTACAATGCATATCCAGAGTATGCATCTATGAAAAAATCACTAACCTACTAACCAACACTCACAAATGCAATGGACACCTCACTCAATAACTCCCTAACTACTATGAGTATCATGTTGGTGTTGTAAGGGAGATGAAGTATCATCCTATTTTCATTGCAATGCTAATGGTATCTCCTTTTCTAGCTGATTCAGAGAAAAGCAATACCACTAGCATCATGGCTGACGTGGGCACTAGTTCATAGGCAAGGACAAGTTAAACTAGAGTCAATATGGAAAACCTACCCATTGAAGTGTCACCAATCAAACAACATATAGAGTTATGCTACCTCCAACAAATACCAATTATTGATCCACCTATAGGACTTATGGAGAAGGTTAGTGGTCATTCTCATTGGTTCAATGGGATGACAGGGCGGTCAGGAGATGCAACTTACATATGGGAGTCAAGGTGTGAGTTTTATGTTTGGGGGAAGTTTCAATCTTTCTCCAGAGAGTTTGAGCAACTCCAGAAAACCCCCAAACTATAAGTAATTTGGCAAAACGTAGGGTTAGCTGAATATTTCGAGGCTCACATACCAAAGCTAGACCTCAAATGCTGCTATTATTGGGTGTCCACCATATAGGCTAATGGTGTGAAAGATCAACCTGGTACCTTTGTAATTCCTTCTCACTCATGCACTTGTGCCTTCACTTGCTCATGGTCATCATAACAGTTCTTATGTCTCCATGGATTGTCATTTATGAGGTGGATCTCCTCACATTGGTACTTACCATTGTGCTAGAGTGACAAAATTTGGTGCCATTGTTGGGGATTGGTAAGAGATGCACTTAACATGCATGACACACATGTCCCATTATAAAAAGAAGCCTTGGTACCAGACAACATGAAGGACAAGAAAATAGTTAAGCTCAAGGATATGGCGGCACTAACACCTAATGTGTCCATTCCCCTTCATCTCTACATGCAACACTTTGCATTTCTAGGACAAGATAGATTTAGAATTTGGTTTAGTCTTTATCTAGCAAAAATAGGATCACTGACCATTAAGCTTCTTGTGTGGATTATAGAGCAGTTGTATGAAGCTAATGAAAGGTGGTTCAGGAAACCAGCCCTGAACAGATGTTGTGCCATTACTTGTATAATATACAAGTGTCTATTGTACGATGTACCCATCGAGCGAACTCTGACTTGGTCCCAACTACAATTGTTTAAAGGTCACCAAGCTTTCACCCATCAATCTAAGAGAATGAGAGGAATTATTCCATGTGTCCAACCATGAGAAGTTCTTACCACCCAAGAGATATCCGCAATGGGAGAAGGTATAGTGCCTCCATTTACCATTCCAGATCTGGCTTAGAAGTCACTACACAAGCTAGACCATCGGCTCCACTTGCACCATTGGAGTTTGAATTTGGCTCCGTTAGAGATGTCGAAGGGATGAGCACATTTGATTTTGAGTCATTTCTATAGACCACTCAACTTTCAGATGTTGAGTTATTTTCAAACATAGAAGTTCCTGGCACCTCAACACAAAGAATGGGACAACCAAGAGAAGCATGCCATGTACATTGGGAAGACGATCAACAGAGGACTCTCTCTTAACAATGAGAGCAACCAAAGGGTGAAGAAGAAGCAGAAGAAGAATCTACTAGATCTCTAGCCTATATGGCACAACTCCGTAGATTATACAAAACCATGGAGAGAGTCTGAGCACAAAAAGTGCTTTCTGAACAGAGCCGTAGAGTGCTCATGGCCCAACTTTTGGAGGAGGTTGGTGTAGACTCACAGTTGAGTGAATCTTTGCAATTGCTATCAAAAACCTGTGGTTTGGTGGAAGCGATCAGATACACATTGCAAAGGCCTCATGCTACATATGATCCATGTCGGTTATAAACTAGAACAAGGCCAAGAAAAAGCATTCAAATTCCCATCATGGCTATGACAACAACTACTACGACAACCAAACCAATCGAGACCACTTTCCAAGCAACAGACACTGCCATGCCCAACCCACCAAGGCAATTGCTGGGAACTCTTGGCCACAAAATGATTTTCGTCCATGAAGATACAACAGATCCACTACCTCCAACACCTCCACCATCACCCCCTTGAACAGAGGTTGTAAATGTTATTCCTACTATTGATACTCGAGAGAAAAACTTCACCTTTCATAGCCCTAATTCCAGTTCACCCTATTTTCTTCCTTCGATAACCCATTGTATCATACCACCACCAAAAAAGAATCTCTCATTGACCCTACCTTGGGACATCCTGCCTTAGCAACCTCAGTCATAGGCCATAGACCTTAGATCCACTTTCTAGGCTTCCTTGTTACTAAACCTCATTCCATGAAAATCCCACTTCCAAGCTCTCACATCCCAACCTCCATCCCACTAATTCTCCAACCCATGCATGCCTTTTTCTCTAAATTCTTCCCACCCTACACCCAAACCTCCTTGTTTGTCCCATTCTGAGCACCCACATCACAATTATTCACCACGACCACACACATCCACCTACCATTCCAATGTGCATGGTAGATACCACACTCACTTGCACATCTGAGAGCATGGAAATTTCATCACCTACAATACCTCCTCCCCCCATGATTCCACCATCCCCCATTCCCCTACCACCTTCACTTGCACCCACCTCATTGTTAGACACAGCATTCTCACTCCCCATTCCCCATTCCCTTTCCCTTGAATCAACTAATGAACAAACTGCAGCTTCATTTGTATATATCACATTTAATACTATGATTCACTGTATGATGCAACTTTGGATAGGGTACCATCAGCTAGAGGCACACAACAGGATATTACAAGATTGCTCTACATGTTGATATATTTAGGTAGTGATGTGTGTGAACACTCTAGGACCATTGGAGCACTTTTTTCCCTCTTTAGGAGGTTTTTTTCCCTCGCTTGTATATACGCCTATTACCCTATCGAGCTACTTATCTTTACACATTCTAGTGGTAATACATTCAGCATTGTGTGTTGTGCTCCAAGCTTCTTCCTCTTCCTTATGTTTTTCATGTGCTTCTATAGATGTCTAACTCCAACAATTGGTATCCGAGCATGTCGTTGTTTCATCTAGGGTGTTGTCTACACCTCTTTGGTTGCAGTCTCACAATCGCACGAAATTTGGTAAGCATACTCAGGGTGTTTCAAATATCAAAACTGCTTCGCTCTGTGGTACCAAAATCGCAATCTGAGCTCGTTGTAGCCTCTGAATGCACTATCATAGTGTGTGTGCAATCATCTTTTTGTGCCAAAGGTATATACTAGTTTCGGTTTGCCAGTAACACATATACACACATACATACATATACACATATGCATACGTATACGCATGCACATGCATATACACATCCACATACACATACACATAAGCATACACATATATAAAATTATATGCATATATATCTATATATATATGTATTTATTTATTTATTTTTATTAATATATCTTTTTTTGATGAACTTAAAGGTTATTATCTGAAAATTTTTTACCAAGTCAGAATATTCTTCCTACCTCACATGATGAAATGAAGAAGATAATCAACAATCTTGGTATAGATTATCAATGTATACATGCATGTCCTAACGATTGTATTTTATATAGAGGTGAACATGCAGACTCTTTGACATGTCCCAAATGTCAATCTCCTCAATATAAGGACGAAGAAGGTAAAATCCCAAAAAAGGTTTTGAGATATTTTCCATTGGCTCCATGGATTAGACATATGTTTCAAAGCCCCGAATTATCAAAGCTTTTGACATGGGGACATGATCATAAAAGTACTGATGGAATAATCAAAATTCCTCATGATAGTGTTTCTTTTCAGCATATTTATTCTACATGGCCTGAATTTGCACAAAATCCACAGAATCTAAAGTTGAGAGTTGCATTAGATGGGGTTAATCCATTCTCCATGAAATCTAATAAATGTTCAACATGGCCAGTGGTAGTCATAAACTACAATCTTCCACCATATCTTAGCATTAAAAAGGAACATTTATGCTTTCACTTTTAATCCCTGGAAAAAGACAAGTTAAAGATATGAATATATATCTTGCCCCTCTCATTGCTGATCTCCAAGAGTTATGGAGAGGTATTAATGTCATTGATGTATCAAAAAGCATCAATGAAAGACATATTACGATTCGTGGCATTGTGGCTTGGAATATTCACAATTTTCCACGATATGGTGTTTGTTCAGGTGTTGATGTAATTTTTTTATTAAATATGCATACAAATAAATGTGATTTAATCTAATGATATTTTTATCGTTTCATGATGCAGGAATATCTACTAAGGGTTATAAAGCTTGTCCATATTGTGGTGATTGGTTGAGATCAATCTATAGTAAGAATCTCAACAAAAATATTTATCTTCGACATCGATGATTCTTGCCTGATGATCATCCATTAAGATCTAAAAGAGAAGTGATACATTTTAATGGAAAGCTTGAAAGAGGTCAGTGTCCAAAACCTATGACACCTATGGATTGGTATAAAAAATGGACAGATGAACCTCTGATAGCTCCAGAATCAGAAATCTTCAGTGATGATGAAGATAATGAGTATGTGAAGAGAGGTAAAGGAAAATTGGCACTCGTAGAGAAGATACCAATATGGTATTCTTTGGAGTATTGGAAAGAGTTAAAAGTATGTCATCTTCTTGATCCTATGCATATATTCAATAATATTGGTTATTCACTATGGCAGCATCTTCTTGGACTAAAAGATACCATAGCATCAAGGAATGATTTGAAAGATCAAAACTCAAAACCAAAGTTATGGCCAATTTTTGATAGACATCGACAGGAAACAACTTATGCACCTACTCCTTGGGTACTTACAACAAAAGAGATACATACTATCAACAAGGACTCAATTGATTCGGACTCCTATAGGATATGGCGCATCTTTCCAAAACATGTTTACGATGGATGATAAGATCTTATGTTAAAGACCCATGACTGGCATAACTTTTTGAAACATATTTTACCTTTGGTTATTGATGGATGTACAATGAAAGGAGTACAAGATTTGATCTATCGTCTTGGATCGCTTATAAGGTAATTATGATACTTTTATATTTAATATATATGAATATTTGATATCTTTTATTTTTGAATTAACTTCTTTATCATTTTTTTTATGATATGTATAGGTGGATTACATCAAAAGAGATTGACAAAAACTCTATCCCATTAAAAAAAACGTGAATGCAAAGAGCTACTATGTTTGATGGAGAAAGAGATTCCTACTTCATTTTTTGATATTCGGGTTCATTTATTAGTCCATCTTGTAGATGAAATAGAGATTGCAGGTGTTGTCAACACTCAATGGATGGTTTGGGTTCAGTGATTTATGGGAATATTAAAAGGTTATGTGCGACAAAGAGCGAAACCAGAAGGATCCATGGCAATAGGTTGGATGCTTGAAGAGTGCATGTATTATGTTAGTGAGTACCTTGAAAGAGTTCATGAAGAAGCTCCACGTGCATGGACCAACAAGTCTTCTTAAAAAATAACAGATGAGGTATTATCAGGTAAGGGAGTTCCATTTTTATTTACATTTCAAGAAAAAAAATGATGTTTCTACTTTTGTAGCATATAATAGCGAATGCATGCAAGCATTCCTTAGTGAGTACAAACAGGAACTTCAAAATCTCCGATGTAAAAGGCAAAGAAACAAAAGATATAGACGTAATCTGGATAATAATGAGATTACAAATATATCTTCTTTCACGGATTGGCTATATAGTCTTTTGCAACATGCCAATAAGAAATATCAAATGAGCAGAAAGATTTAATGATAGGTTGTGAACGAAATGTAATTTTATTTGAATAATATTTTGTTTTTTTCATATACGTATATTAGTTTCTATTTACTAATTTAATTTCTTTTGCAGGCTCGAATGTTCACTAATATGTGGGCTTTTGGACAGCATATTAGAATCAAATCCATTGATTCTTTACGTAAAACAGAGGATTCTAGTATTGTTGCTTCTTTCAAGCAACTATCACGTGCTAGCTCAAAAGACATGAACCTTATAGATGGCGAACTTGGTTACATGGGAACTATTGTTGGTATCTACGAAATATCATTTCGTACATTCAAAAAGGTAGAAAAAAGTTTATATTTTTTATAATAGAGTTAGTTATTTTTTTAAGCACCTAATAATGGGTTTTTGTTTTTATATATTTTGATAGGTCATTTTGAAGGTTGACTGGTTTTGAGCCGAGTATAAGGGTAGTAATTCTACATTAAGAAATGAATTATCTGGGTTTTGGGCAATTGATTCTTCCAAGGTAATGCGATCTACTAAAGAACCATATATCTTTCCTAGGCATATTGAACAAGCATTTTTTTATAAAAACCCAGATGCTCACTCTTGGTGGCAAGTCATTCATGTTCAACCTAGAGGTAGGTCATTGTTTGAACAGTTTATTGTTAGAGAGATCGAAGAAAGTCCTCTTGATGATTCACCATCAGATACTGATACATCAACATCTGAAAGAGAAATTAGAATCATTATACGTGATAATGATACTAATCTTTTTGACGAAGAGGATAATACTCTGCATGCTGATTCTACTGATGATGAAGAGGAATTACCAGAAATCGATATTAATCCATCAATAGATGATGTGACTCATGAGAACACAGATTTAACAATAGAAGAAATAAATGAAATCAATAAGGATAATGAAGATGAGACTATATTGATGTATTACCAAAATGATGGCAATAATGAAAACATATGAGCAGATTAGATAAAAAATTCTACTCTAGTTATCGATCAATAACTTGAAGCTTCTGAATGGATATCAGATAATAGATTCTTTATTCAATTTGAATATCGATAAATCCTACTATAGAGATGAAATCATGTTGTTTTAATTTAGAACATGAAGCTCGGGGGTATGCCTAATTATTTTATATATAGCTTTATCTTCGAGGAGCAAGTTTTTCTCATGTATGTATGCATATGTGTGTGTATTCATGTGTATTATATGTATACATGTCTTAGTATGCATATATATGTGTTTCATGTATATGTATGTGTGTGCATGTGTGTGATATATGTATACATGTGTTAGTATGCATATGTGTATATATGCATATGCATTTGTGTAAAATATTTATGTATTCATGTAATATATGCAAGTGTCTATAATTGTCTATGCATGTATAAGTATACATGTGTGCATGTAGGCATGTATATGTGATGTGTACATGTATATATGTATATGTGTCTATGTGTAAATGTGTACATGTAAATATGTATGCATGTATATATATTTATGTGTGCATTTAGGCGTGTATGTGTGATGCATAATGTATCTACTCCATTTTATATTTATGTATTTGTATCTACATGATGTCTATATATCTTTATATATATTATGATCCTCATTGATTCGAGTAGCTATATATAGAGGCATAAGGTTGGGAGGCAAGACATCTCTCTAGTAGGACAAATTAGGATTTTTGAAATGGGATTTCTGAATTAGAATATTTATAATAGGGTTTTTGAATTAGGATATATATATATATATATATATATATATATATATATATATATATATATATATATATATATATATATATATATATATATATATATATATATATATATATATATATGTGTGTATGTATGTATGTATGTGTGTGTATGTATGTGTATCTATATGTGTGTGTGTATGTATGTGTATCTATATGTGCGTATGCATGTGTTGTGTGTGTGTGTATGCATGTGTATATGTATATATGCATGTAAATATGACTATGTGAGTCAATGTGTGTGTACACATGATTATGTATGTGTATGTGTATGTGTATGTGTATGTGTATGTGTATGTGTATGTGTATGTGTATGTGTATGTGTATGTGTATGTGTATGTGTATGTGTATGTGTATGTGTATGTGTATGTGTATGTGTATGTGTATGTGTATGTGTATGTGTATGTGTATGTGTATGTGTATGTGTATGTGTATGTGTATGTGTATGTGTATGTGTATGTGTATGTGTATGTGTATGTGTATGTGTATGTGTATGTGTATGTGTATGTGTATGTGTATGTGTATGTGTATGTGTATGTGTATGTGTATGTGTATGTGTATGTGTATGTGTATGTGTATGTGTATGTGTATGTGAGTATGTGTATGTGAGTATGTGTATGTATCTATGTGTGTATTCATTATATGTGTGTAACTGTATGCATGTGTATGTGTGTGTAAAAATGTGCATGTATGTGTGTGTATGTATAAATGTGCATGTATGTGTATATGTGTGTAAATGTGCATGTATGATGTATATGTGCGTGTATGCGTGTATTTGTACCTCTAGTCTCACTCTTTTCTCTCTCCCTCTCTCTCTCATATACATACATACATACATAAACACACATACTCATATCCACATATATATACATAAAATCAATGCGTACCATGCATTATCGCGATAATGAGCCATAAGTGTCCGCATCTCTTTGAGACACCACTTATGTGACCATCCTGTCCCAAACTCTGTCTCAAGTGAACTAAGTACATATTTTTTATCCCTCTCATCATGCTCACTACAAAAATTAAAAAAATCATGTAAATAAAACATAAGATCTTTATTTCAATTTATATGTAAAATTTATACTTACTTCCACTGTAAGTGGACAAGGCACAGGTAAGAGTCTCATAATGCTCGCATTCTTCTCTTGAACTCCAATCCATTCCCTATGTACACAATGTTCCCCTCTGGCTCTATATCACATTCTAGCCCTAAGGTGCATATGCATGTCTTCATAGGCACCTGTGCTCTGCTATCATGATCTTGAGGTGGTATAGGTATCCTAAAAATAGATAGATAAATAAAAATATGTGTTATAATATCATTAAAAAAATTGTGAAAAAAAAAAATCATACCTATGAGCAGATAGTTGTCTTCTTGCATGTGGAGCCACAGAAGAGCCCTCCTCTGATTGCTGGGTAACCATCTGGATCGTATAATCTAGCTCATCATCAGCCATCTCTGAGTATTCATGCATGATGGTCCCTAGAGTATCAGGCAGAACTGTTGCTCTCATAAGACTTTTTATGAGAGTGAGTTTCGTCTTTCTCTCTCTACTATGATCCGTAATACTTGTACATATAAAACAAAATGGATTAGAAATCAATATATATATGTGTACATATGTATGTGCGTATACGTGTATGTAGGTGTATATGTGAGTGTGTGTATGCATGTACGCATGTATGTATGCATATGCATGTGCATTATGTATGCATGTGTTTGTATGTGTGTGTGTATGCATGTAAGTATGTATGTATGCATATGCATATGCATTATGTATGCATGCATGTGTATGTGTCTCTATGTGTGTGTATGCATATATATGTGTGTGTGTCTCTATGTGTCTGTCTATGCATATATGTGTGTGTATGTGTCCATGTGTGTGTATGTGTGTGTATGTTTGTGTGTGTCTATGTGTGTATATACATGTGTATCTGTATATATGTGTCTATATGCATGTGTGTAAATGTGTGTGCATGTGTGTGTACCTAAGGACAAACCTAGGGACTTGTGGAGAAAGAGGCTATACCTTGATCCCCCTCAAGTGCATATAATGGGGATTCATGCTTTATTTATCAATCCGAGGAGTATGAAAACCTAGCCGAGTGTATGAAGACATGCATTCAAACGATGATCAATGCAAATGAGCTTCCCAAAGAGTGCAATCAAGGCTAAGACTATTCCAAACAAGCTTTAACTGTCAGTTATGGTGTCACGATACTTGGAGCAGCAGCCAACAGTAAATTGAGCTTTTCTCTCAGTTCCAAACTCCAAATATAGCAAATACCATATGTGTTTTGAAGCTCTCAAAAAGACGCATCCATTAGTGTATTTTCACTCAATTCTGACGCTTCTACTTCAAGTTATGAGCAAAATACTGAGTCGCGGGAATGACCTTCCTACAGTTCAGCACTTCCTACACTTCACACACACCTTAATAACAGCAAACAAACACTTTCATGGATAGACAACACTTCCTAACACTCTTTTCAAGCAACACACATGCACACAAGCTCACAAAGAAGATGATACAAAGAGTAGAAAACACAAATTCGAAATTCTGTGCTCTTGATTCTCACAATGGCAAAAAGTCTCTACAAAGAGTCACAAATTGACTTATATACATGTGCCTTAAAAATGGTCCTTTCACACAAGAGATCGGCACTTTATTCACTAAAAGGTTAATTTCCTACTAATTTACATGGGTAAGCTACTAAACTTCTGCGGGGATGCATCTAGAGGACTCCTCTAGTGCATTTACATCGAAAAATATATTACAAAATGATTATGCTCTGTTTCATTAAGCAGATTAGCTTCATGTATCATGAGTTGCTTCCACTGTTCTGCTTTCACACCATCATGTGGTGGCTGTCTGTGGTCAGCGAAGAAGCTTAGCTCATATGCCACTAATCTGGCATTCAAGTTGGATGACATCTTTAAAAAGATTTCTGAATCAATTTCAAAAAAACCTGTAAAAAAGGCTTCTTTGAATGTTTGCATATATATACTCGATAAAAACATCAGCCTAGAATAATATGCCATTATTGTGGGTCGGCTAGGCATAACAGACAAATAAAAAATGAGGATATCTGTTCCTTGATTAATACCAGTGAAATTCAAAAAGGTATAAGCCGCGTGCTTGAACACCTTCAATACTATAAGTATCATGCTTAGTATTTTATTTGTCATTTTGATTGTTAAATCGGGTACTGTTGCGTAACAATGCAACCAAAATTCAATGGTTTTTACCATATAATCTTCGGTTGGTAGATAGTTATGAGGTGGACTTGGAAGTAGCGGATAATTCAGCCACTGTTTATTGATCACACCATTCTTTTGCATGTCCAAAAATTCTCTTGCTTCTCTACGATGTGGTGTTGGGTAAAATGAAGGATTTACCTGTAATAAGTATGGGGTTGCTTGCCAGTGCACCCGCAATGTAGGATGTTTCTCGAAAAATTTTCTTCTCCATATAGGCTGTGCAGCTTCAAATTCTTCTTGAGTATACTTGAATGTGTCATCTTTGAAGTGCAACTATTCGTGTGGATTTCTTTGTGTGATCTTCTTTATGTATTGCCTTGTTTTCTCTTTCAATAATCCGTACGGAATGTTGAAAGGCTTCATTATGGTATCCAAGTCTTTGCCCTTTATTTTTGCTTCCTTCATTACTTTGATTACTTCATTTTCAAAATTCTCTGTCAGACAGGACACCAATAGTGCCCGTTCCTTCTGACCTATTTCTATAGTGTATGGCATTGGATGATCATCACATGGTTCCGCCATCTACTCTTTAATTGGAGAATTATAGATCGGGGGAGATAGAGGACGTACCTCTACCTCGTCAGTAGGATTTTCTTGTATTGGCTCTACTGGTATCCCGATTGGTACTTTCTCTTTTGCTTTAGTTTCTAATTGTGCGATGTGTTCAGTCTTCTCTTTAATTTCTTGCATAGTTGCCCTGAGTGCCTCTTTGGTAGCAAGTAACTCATTACCAATCTCTGCTACCTGATCCATATTTTCACTATAACTTACTGCAAGTTTTCCATTGGCCGTATTTAGCTTCTTTTTTAACTCATTGGTTTCTTGAACGTACCTACGTTCCCATTCTTCTCTTAAGGCTTGCTCTTGCTTCAGCAATTCTGCATGTTTCTCAATCTGATCTCTTAGTTCTTTCTGGTCAATAGCTGTAGTCTCTTGTTTTTTGATAGGCTGGTCATATAGTAATGCCTTCATCAATTCTTTGTTGCGGTCGCATAAGCTATCGTTTTCTTCCATGTATACTTTCAGTTGTGTTTCGAGCAGGTTGTTGCGAGCTTTCATCCTCTGTTTGTCTACTTCACTGGCTTCATGTTGTCTTTTTAAGTCTGTCAGTTGTGCCTGGAGCTGATGATGTTGTTTCATCAATGTATCACATTGTGCTTTGACAGCGAGTAACTCCTTTGGCTGAAATCTCTTGCTGGGCCTGGATGAGCTGTGTGGACAATTACTCACTCATGATTTGAAATTGATTCCTTTCCCTCATGGCCTTGTCGTAATCCGCATCCATTTCCATCATTTGTTGTTGTGTATCCATGGTTGTTTGTATCATTTGCTTGACTACTGGTTTTAAGTGAGTAACATCAACGTTTAACCAGGTGGTAGGGATGCTAGGTTCTTCACCAATGGTAACATCTTTCCCTTGTGCCACATGCAACGTAGTATCATGGGGCTACCGAATATGGAGTTGTATCCTTGGCTCAGCCTCCTTGTGGTCAATCTTACCTTGAGTTGTATCATCAGGTACTTCAATCACAATTGGTTCCTTATTTTGAGGGAAACTGTCTACTTTATCCATGCATGTCTGTACTTCTTCTTTTACAGGTGGCACTGCATCTTGAGTTGTGATTGGAGCTTCCTTGATGCTGATCTTGGACGTATCATTCAGTTGAATAATGTGCATTGGTTCAGTGGATTCTTCTATGCTCTTAGCCTGTGCCTGTTGGTTGTCTAGTGTAACTTCGACTTGATTGATCTCTGTCCATTCTTCATTGTGCATTTCGGTTCTTATGTCAATATCCAATGTGTCTTTCTCGAGGCTAGCTTCTTCATTAGAGTTCGAATCTTCTAATCCCAGTTCTTTGTATCTGGCAGTTTGTTCTGGAGTATGTTCTTTATCTTTTTGTTCTTTTCCTGCCTTGCATGTCTGTAATGATGACCTTGGACATTTAAATTTACTTGCCCCCGCATATACTGATGTGTTTCTTCTAGAGCTGCAGAGAGGTCTCTTTTCGTAATTGGTTGTTGTGTCACACGAATCTTTGGCAAGATATGTGTACTCTTTGATTGTGGTGTCTCTTGAGCTTCTTCCTCTCTTATGCATTTAGTTCCTCTCATGGGTCTCTTTGAACTGGTTCCGACTTCTTCATTGGAGATGGTTGTCTTCTTTTTCTTTGGAACGGTCGCTGACTTTACATATTTTGCCATCTCAGTGGAGGTTGGCATCAAGCGTAAACACTATTTCATTTCTAGTGCCTTATAGATGAGCAATGTCAATGCTGAACTTCTATTTAAGAACTTTTCCTGGACCCACTTTTTCTTTGCTTCAAATAAGCGATCTTGAATATGTGGAGTCATGTTCACTTGGTTTCCCACTTGCCTCAATATGGAGTCTTCAATATCCGTTCTGTTAATTTCCAAAAATGTTCTCTTTTTCAGATCATGACACTCATCTTTGACATTGGTGAGTCCATCTTGATTCCATCCAAAAGCTTTGTTAATTACTTCATGAGTGAATCTAATTGTCTTCCAGGTACCAACTTTGTCAAGTACTCTTGCTTCTGGGACTGATGGTTTATTCGATGTAGACTGTAGTGTATTCATCACTTGTGTACATCTCTGGAAGTCAGGCAGGTATATTGGAAGCCTTAGGAATGCATCAATTCCTGCACTTGTCCAGACATCTCTCATGCGTGGTAATCCTTGGGTGATAGTCTTGAAATCTTGTGACATGATAGGAAAATAGTGATCCCTATCCATGATTTTGATAGGGAAGAAGCTAGATCTCTTCCTCTTGCGTAGCCTCGGAATTAGAAGATGTCATCTGCACTCAATATATGCCAATAATTAGTGGCAAACTGGTATCAAGAATCATCCTTCACTTATCCTTCTTGAATTTGCGACTCTCCGAGTGTATTGTGTCGTCCCATTTCCCGTGGGTGTGAGAAAGGTAATACCTAGGATTTCTCATACTTATTTTTATAATACTTTTTCTAAAAGAACACAGAAAGGTTAGTTCATAGCCGAAGCAGTTATTGAATCTTGAGTTATTTTCTTAGGTTATGTACAAGTGCTCTCCTATTTTCCCGAGAGGGAAATGTGCTTCACTATCCTGAAGTAGAAGAAGAATGTGCCAAATGATTGGCCTTGTAATGTGGCCCTATCATGCATACTTTGGGTGCTTGTGACTCCAAATGTGTGCAACTCAAGTTACAGATTGTCTTGCCGGTCGGCGTCCAAATCTGCTTTACTCCATTGGGATAGCCTGTATTTCTAGCATTCCTGGAGAATGTAGTGCTCTTTGTGTAGTGCTTTTGTTTTGTCTGTTGTTCGAAACTCTGAATGATTTTTGTTGCATGGTGAGGTTCCTGCTCTGTCCTGTAATGGTTTGTCTTCTGTCGTTTTTCCCTTAGATTGTACTGATTCTTCTTGTGCCTTAGATTGTACTGATGATTTTCACTTGGGCACATGACTTGGGAATCCATATTTGCGTTCGGGCTGGCTGGGCGGCTATCACCTTCTTTGGGATCCATCTTCTAACAATTCTTCGCGGACCAAGGTGTCCCATGTGACTTGCATTCTTATTCCGTTGTTCCTTCCGATGTCGCGAGTAATTCCTTTGTTGCAGGTATGGATTCACTTGATCCTTTCTGATCCAAGCTTGTCGGGTGTGAGGAATAGGGTATACTCTGATGTATGCAGGTTCGTGATAGTCTTGTCGACTAGTCTCTCTTGTGCTCGGTTCCTCATTGAGGCTGTTCTTGGATAGAACACCAATCATGTGATTTACTGGATTAGAAGATTGTGTGCAATCAAGATTCTTTGCATCCTCACTTGAAGTACTCAATGATGGGGTTTCCGTAGTGTGAGTGATCATACATTCATCAGCGTGTTCGTTTGAGTGAGTTTTTGGTTCTATACATTTGGCTTTGATCGGTCGTTCATCTAGCATGCTAAACATCTCACGATGTCCTATCTTGGCTGAGATGTATCCTAGTGCTAATTGAATGGTCACTTAATATTCATATATCTAGTCTTGACCTAACACGAGCTCTTCTAATAAGTCCTGATCTTGACACACTAAGAATTTTTGTTCCATTGTGTTGTTTTCGAGATGTATAGGTAAGGTAATCTCGCCTATACATTGGGTAAGTTTTCCTCCTATTCCAATCAGCTATGCCTTAGAGGGCCGTAATTCCTCCTTGAGTTTTTGGGTCAACGAAAATGTGATACAGCTTATAGCAGCTCTTGTGTCCATAAGAGCATCCACCAAGTGGTACTCTTTTGTTCTAGCACCCAAATTCAAATAGGGTTGCGTCATTTGCTGACTTAGGTTTTCAGTTGCTCTAAAATTAGCCATTGGGACGAGTTCCTCTCCTAGTTGATATCTCTCGTCTCTCTCTCTCATCCACTCTTTTCTTTTCCTCATTCGTTCTAGTGCTTCTTGCCTAGCTTCTTCTCATATTCTTTCTTCCTCTATGCGCCTATTTTTACCCATTACTAATCGTGACATTATCTCTTCAGTCAATGGCTCTAGATATTTTTTCACTCGACATCCACTGATATAGTTTGGTAATACGTCTCCATCTAGGGTTGCTAAACTGATGGCTCCACTGGTGGATATGCAATTGATGATCAATAGGCCATATCCCCTTTTTTGCAGTTTCTTAGCATGTTGTTTCAGAGTATATACCAAAACTAAATCTCCTTCCTTCAAGTTTTTGTCTTTAATATGAGCATCAAAATATGCCTTTTGTCGCCTTTTAGCAGCATAAATCCCTGCTACCGCTTGTAACCTAGTTTCGTGTAACTTTTCTATTTGATCCAATTGTGCTGACAGTTCATGTCTAGTCCACTCGTAAGTTGTTGCTACTCTGAGAGTGGGAATTAAGAAATCAATTGGCAAAATAGCATTCTGTCCGTACACTAAGTTAAAAGGAGTAGTACCTATAGCTGTTTTGTAGGCTACTCGGAATGCCCATAAAGCATGATGTAATTGTTTATCCCAATCCGATCTACCATTGTTGACAATTTTTGTGAGAATAGTACACAAGATTTTATTTGAACTTTCAGCCTGTCCATTGGCTTGTGGGTGATATGGGGCTGATTTCTTATGAATTACTAAGACTTCATTCAGTATGGCTTCTATTACTTCATTCACAAAGTGCATGCCTCTATCCCTCAATTTCTATCGGCAGTCCAAATCTAGTGAAAACGTTCTCAAAGAGGAACTTGGCCGTAGTCCTTGCATCATTTTTCTTGGTTGCTTTGGCTTCAACCCATTTGGTCAAATAGTCGGTGGCTACAATTATGTACTCGGCATGGGATCCTTTAGCTGGTGGGCTAATAGGTCCTATAAAATCTATTCCCCATTTAGTAAAGGCTCTGGCACTCATCATGGGTTTCAACGGCATTTCATCTCTTCTAATTGGATATTTCATTCGTTGGCAGGTATCACATCATTGAACATATGTGGCTGCATCTTGATGTAGAGTTGGCCACCACATTCGAGTGAAGAGAATCATTTTTGCAGTTTTCTCTGTAGAAAAATGTCCTCCTACAGCTCCTGTATGTGCCATCTCTAAAACAGCAAGATATTCGTCTTCATGAATACACATTCGTATTTGATTATCTCTTCCTCGCTTAAAGAGTTGTTTTCCTATGAGAGCATAGTCCTTGCTTTGTTCTGTGAGTGCACGTTTCCTTGCTAGAGTGGCTCCTTCTAGGTACTCTTGGGTCTTCAAGAATTTTACCAGAGGCATGCTCCATCTTGGTGCCACTGTAGAGTAGCATAAAGTAGAGTTCTCTTCTGGATTTCGTTCTTGATAATTTTGGCAGGCTGATACATAGTTATATGTATCCCTCTGCATGGTTGGCCAATATATGCCTAATCTCTTCAGTGTTTGCCATGTTCCGTTCGCATTTAAATGAGTTTGCCATTGATTTACATGTGCTTTTTGAAGCCACATTTCTTGTTCCTCTTCTTCCACGCATCTCATGAGTAATCTGAGTCTTGGTGAAATAAACTTCCAGCAATTATATGAAGGTTTTTAGTCTTCCATAGGTCTTGGTTTTTGTTTGGTGAGATCCCCTGTTTAGGTCCATATGTGAGTATTGGGATCAACTTTTTTGCCCATTGAGAACATACTTCGAGGTTAAACAGACAAGTGTCTAGAAGATCATCAGGTACTCCCGTGGGTGGTTCTCTATGTGTCATTCTTGATAAGTGGTTTGCTCTAATGTGGGTATTCCCTTTCTTGACGACTACTTCAAAATCAAATTCCATCAACAATAGAAACCATCGTACTAGTCGTCCTATATTACAAGGCTTATTGACTAAGTACATTAGAGCTTGATGATCGATGAAGAATTTGTTATTTGCCAATAAGTAGTGTCAAAACTTCTTCACTGCGTACACCATCCCTAGGCCTTCTCTCTCAGTCATAGTATAATTGCGCTCCGCTTGATTCAATTGTCTACTGGCATAGGCTATAGGGTGGTCCAACTTCCCTGTATCTGCAGGTTGAGCTAATATGCAACCAATGGCAAACTTGGAAGCATCTACGTGAATGTGAAACGGTTTGTTCCAATTAGGCACTCAAAGAATTGGTGCTGAACTTAATCGATTCTTTAATTCGTTAAAAGCTCTTTCACATTCTTCTGTCCAATTAAACTGAGACAATAATGCATAAAGAGGTCTAGCAATTATGGCATACATATGTATAAATCATCGGTAGTACCTGCAATGTCCCATAAATGCTTGGACTCCTTTAGCAGTCTTTGGTCTCGGCAAATCCAGAATCACTTTGATTTTGTCTTCATCCATTGAGATTCCATTCTTAGAGACAATATGTCCTAATATCTTTCCTTGTCGAACCATGAAGACGCACTTTTCTGGATTGAGGCATACTTTATATTGTCGACATTTGGCAAAGATCTTTCCTAGTTCAGGGATATGTTCTGATCATATAGCTGAATAAGTGCATAAATCATCCACGTATACCTCCATACTCTTTCTCAGGAACTCCTTGAATACATGGCACATCAATCTTTGGAATGTGGCTAGGGCATTGGTTAGACCAAAAGGCATAACCCTAAAAGTGTATACTCCCCATTCAGTTGCAAAAGTTGTTTTATGTTGGTCCTCAGGAGCAATGGCTACCTGATTATACCCCGAAAAGCCGTCTAAAAAACTATAAACTTCTTTTCCTGCCACTCTTTCCAAAAGATAATCCGTGATGGGTAATGGGTAACTATCTCTTCTGGTGGCAGCATTTACCTTTTTCAAATTAATGCAGACTCTTAACTTGCCATTCTTTTTCGGTACACACCCATTCCGTGTGTTTGATATCATAAATGAACCCAGCTTCTAACAACTTATCTATCTCTTCCTTGATTTTTTCTGAGTAAACATCGTTATATGTGTATGGTCTTTGTTTTGAAGGTTTAGCTTCAGATGTCATAGGGATTCTATGGGCACAAATAGAAGGATCTACTCCTTTCAAATCCTTATATGTCTAGGCAAAGACATCCCTGTATTCTCTTATGAAATGTATTAGCTCTTGTTCTTCCTCCTTAGAGACATCTTGTCCTATAAAAGTACATCGTTCTTCTCCTTCCTCTAAGGTTACTATTATTTTCTTGGTCTGTTCTTTGTTGTCATATGCTATTCCTGGCTGTGCTTCACGTTTTGGCATTTGAATAGCAATTTTCCTCTCTTCTACTTCATATTTTTTGAAGTGGGCGGGCACTTCAAATTGATCTTTAGGTTTATTTTCCCCATCTTCTTGTTCTCTATCTAATCCAAGCTCTTCTTCCTGTGTCATTCTTTGATTTAATTCATTAATTATGACACTTACTCCTTGAGTTCCATTTTCCGTTTCCATATGTTCATGTTCCATTTCAATGCTCTCGTAATCCTCCTTCCATTCTTTTTCAATTACTTCTCCTTCTTCAGCCTCTTGAAGAACTACCACGTATAGACTAACATCATAGCCTTCCTCGTCAATGCATTCATTCATGGTTATTACTTCTTCGTTTATACACACATCGAGAGTGGCTAAAATCTCCATCCAACTATGAGGTTTGAATTCTTCATCTAGGAATAATTGAGGCATGTAAGCTGGATCTTGTAAAAATCTAGCGATTCCTTGCCTTTGCTGCCATCCTTTCCTCCTATCCTCTTCCTTTTTCACAGTTTGGCATATCCATAGATGAGTGTCTTCGTTCATCCACAATTGGTCGCTTGAACCTATACTGCGAATCGACTGATCGTCTTCCTCCTTATGAATCTGATTCCATTGTAAGGGAGGAACATCTTGATATGTGTATGTGTGGAGATTTATTCTTGTCGTGGTTCCTTCATGCTATAAGTATACTACATCTTTTCCCCAATTTTGCACTACCTTTAGCTATCTCATGAAGGGTCTTCCAAGTATCATCTCATAATTGCTAGCCCTTTCAAATTGACAGATCGCTAAGGTGTGCTCGAATTCAACTCCGCAGGTGGTAAAAGTTACTCTTTTCAATAATCCCAAGGGTCGTTCAGTGTGTCCGTCTGCCTGCACGTTGGTCTTAAAGCTGGTTTTCCCCATTTCTCCCAGATTTCTTTAGTAGCAATTCCTACTCCAGCTCCAGAATCTAAGATGGCTTTAGTGGTGTAACCCCTATAGGTAATTGGAAGGCAAGTGTTTCCTTCATCTCCCTCATTGAAATCTCCAACCTTATCGACTGGGATTTTGACTGTGGTCACTTCATCAGGCATCTCCTTCTCTTCTGACTTGATCTCCAATTGGCTGGTTAACTTTTCCTTCAAATGTGGTTTTATCTTTAAAAGTTCTTCCAATGTCAGAGTACAAGGGATTTTTACCTTTCTAAGGTGTTGTATGATGTCCGATGTTTGAATTGAGGGGTTCTGCTCTTTTTTTCTTATTGAGGGAATGCAGTATAATTCTGAATTATGTTCGTATTCCCCTGTGTAATTTGGCAAAACCTTCACACTGTCATCCTCCTTGTCGCTCTTGTCAAATTGTACTAATCCTTCTGAATTCAGTTCAGGTATTGAGTCTTCTATTTCAGCTTCTGCTTCTAACTCCTCAAAGGGTGGTTCAATTCCTTCCACTTTCTTCCATCTGTCTTCTTGAACTCTTGCCCACAAGTCTTTAGGCCATTCTCCATCTACTTCGGGGACAACGGATCCTTCTCTTTTATCCTCGTGGAAATTTCCATTACATGTCCCACCTTCCTTTCCTTTCTCGGGATCATTAGGGATGACACACCCTTGGAATTCTTTTTTGGGAATTCGTGAATTGGGTAGTAGAGGAACACATTTTTCTAGGGTTTGTTGAGCTACTTCAATTAATTTTTTGCATATCTCCAAACTTTCCTTCTCTAAGTCACCTCTAAGATATTCTTTTTCATGTTGTTCAATGGTTGGTCCTACTCTTATTCGTGCCTGGTACGCCTAAATCCACATGGCTAACTCTTCGGGCATGGGATCTGCTAAAACTGATCCTATCTCTTCTTTTTTATACTTTCCTTTCTGATTTTCTCCTCCAGGTTTCTGTTTTTCTTTTAGATCTTGCTCATTCTTTTCCTTCTCCTTCTGTTGTTGTAGTTTCTTGTCCTTTATCTTGTCTCTACGATTCTTCCATCTTTGTGTTCTTTTACTAGTGATACTTTTTCCAGGTTCTTCCGAGTCTTCGGCTACTTGGGTTTTACGTATATTCATTTCTCTGTCGCCTTGACCATTCTCCCCAGTTTTTTCTGGTGTCTCTCTAGCCTTTGCTCTTGTTATTGCTTTCAATGGCACGGTGTACTCCTTATCACTCCCTGATGACTTTATCACTTCTATCACATTGATTTTCACGTTAGAGTTAACTTTGTTGGGGTTTTTGGGGCAATCTCTAAAAAGGTGTTCTTTACCACAATCACTACAGTATCCCTCCCAGACTCTCTGTGGTGGTAGTGGGTTTGGTAGTGTTCATTCTCTGATATAGTGATCACCTCCACATCTATAACGTGGTCCTCTCGGTACATGCGGCCTATTTATAGGTCGGGGGTATGGATGCTCTGGGAGCAGTGTACATCAATGACACGTAATCCTGCTCATATCCGTAAGAACCATCTGGTCCTTCCATGTCATATGCATAAGGTTCGTATATTTGTCCATATTCTATCATGGAGCTTTCATATATGGAATAATCTCCTTGACTATGGTCATAAGATGAGTCATATGGTTCGTTACTAGTCAAAGGCGTGGCTGGAACTATTGCTCTCTCAGAGTTCTCTTCCTGTCGAGCTACTTTCACTGAGACTACATTTTGAGGATGGGGCGGTTGTTGTCCTAACACTGGTTGTGGTTGAGCGTACCCTTGATAAGCATTCGGTAATGGTACTGGTCCTTGCTGCTGGTATGTGGGATATCTAAAGGCTTCTCCTCCTTGATCTCTTTGAGGGTACCCATAAGGTCTCATGAGAGGTTGTACCAGTCTTGATTGCCTATTGTAGGGACAATTTTCTGTGCTGTGATTTGTGTATTTTTGTTCTATGCTGCAATATTGTAGAGGGCCCAGGATAGGTGGTCTATTGTAAGCATAAGCAGGTGGTGGGGCTACTCCCCTAGTGCACAAATGAGAGGGATGATCACCTCCACAGTGCATACATCTTCTAAGCATGGGTACTCTTATTGGATTGTTGGGATAGTTCCTCTATCCTTGAACGTTCAGTTTCTTTGCTACTAAGTCAGCTATTTCCTCCACATTGTTCTTAGGGTTTGATGTGTTGCTGGCAGAATCTTCACTTCTTACGCTACCTTGAGGTATTTTCAGATCTTTTGCTAGGTTGTCCTCTAGATCAATACATTCTTTCATACATTCTTGCAAAGTTTGAACTCTTTTTACGTACACCAGAGATCTTAATGATCCATTCACTAACCCTTCCAAAAAAAATGACACCATTTTGTTTTGAGTGGGTCTCTCTTCCATTGGACATCTATCCACATATTGCTTGAATCTTCTTGCTGCCAATCTCACTAATTCCGTAGGAGCTTGCTTGAAACTATGGATCAAAGAGGAAGAGTTGTTTTTAATCCTAGATTCGGCGAATTCTTCAATTAATTCTTGATAGACTTGTTCCATGTTTTGAAAATTATTAGGATCTAATGGTTGGAACCAAGCTAAAGCTGTGTCTTTCAAAGTTAGACCAAAGGATTCATATTGGATCAGGAAATCTTCCACTTGTTCGGCTCTAATTACTTGCTTGAATTCAGCTATATGATTGTAAGGTTCGCTAGAGCCATTATAATGGTTTCTCATGCATTTAGCAACTTGAATAGGCCTTAATCTTCTTCTTGCTTTAGGTGGTCTAGGCATCACCGGGAAAACTGGTCTTCCTATGGGTATACCAGGTCCTCTTACTACAGGTGGTCTATCTGGAATAGGGATTCTATTCCTTGGGTCAACAGGTGGATGAGGCCGATAGTTAGGGTTATTTGCCGGCATCGCAAATTGCACATGGGGTCTGACCGGAATATGTGTTTGTTGTGTTTGTCCAGAATGTTGATATGAATTATCTTGAAAGGTTCCATGGGGGTTTTGTGAAGTAGTGGCTTGATCCCTAGGGGGAATACTGGAATGTTCTGATATTTCAACCCGGCTCTTTCTAACTCTGTTAGGGGTCAATACCTCCTTTGGTTTTTGTCCAAATATGTGATGACGGTGGGGAATTCAGGATCTTGTAACTCATAGACAGTAACTGGGTTAGGGGCCACTTCCCATAATGAGGAGTGGGCTCTGAGGAGATGCTCCATTCCATTGATCAAATACACATCCATTAAGGAGTCATCTTGGGGAACTAGGTCTCCTCTCCAAACCCTAACAACAGTAGATCTCCCTCTAGGGGTGGTCACTTGCTCTTCATGTCCCTCTGTATTAAGGTTATGAGCATTGTCTTCTTCCCCTTGTTCATTGATACTTTCAGGGTGTTCTGTAACAACATACTGAATATCCCTTTTGTCCATATAAAACCCTCCTGCATACTTAACTGCTGGCCTAGGCACTATGTAAGCATCTGAAGCTTTCTTTAGTCTGGCCACTGATCGGTTTAAACCATCTAGGTAGATAGGTATCTCATGTTGATTGGTGTTCACATATTCCAAAGATGTCCTATATTCGCCCTCAATGATAGACATCATGCCAATTATTGGTACTGTGTTCTGCATATCCTCGGAAGCCATGGGAATTTCTTCCTCTGACTCACTAGAGGTTTCAGAATAATGTGAACGGCTACTTGGTTTAGCTACACTTCCTACAGAGGAAATCACACGTCTTCTGCTTCCTAGGGTTCTTCCAGATCTTAGGTTCATTCAATTAACAACTTCCAGTCTCACTCGGTTAACCTCCAAATCCCAGAGTTCTTTACTAAGAGTCTGAATTCTAGGGGATATGTGGTTGAAATAAGACTGACCAAGAAGTCACAACACACGATACTTGACCCTAACAAAAACCACGATACTCGATATTCAAGAAGTATTGCCTAGGAAATCCACGATAGTCGATACTTGACTCACTGCAAAAGGTCACGATACACGATACTTGATCAAGACGATACACGATACTCAGGAAACGCGATACACGATATTTGCCCAATATCGCGTACCAATCACGATACTCGATACTTCACAGGTATCGCGATCAGAAATCTACGATACGCGATACACGATATTCCACCACAAAAATTCCACGATAATCGATACTTGACCTTGCTGTGTCACTCACGACACACGATAGTCCACAAGTATCGCGAGAAAATTCCCGACGATACTCGATACTTGTCAGGTATCGGGAAAGCCGCCTCCACGATACACGATATCAAATAAGTATCGCGATCAGAGACTCACGATACACGATACCCAAGGAGTATCACGATCTGAATTTCACGATACACGATATGCGATATACGACGAGTATCGTGAGGACTTCTCAACGATACACAATATGTGACAAGTATCACCAGACCCAATTCAACGATACCCGATACTTGACAGGTATCGTGAAAAGAGTTCCACGATACACGATACTTAGTCCAGGAATCGTGATATTCGACCACAAGAGATCACGATACTCAAGTATCGCGATACCCTCAACCGCGGGAGAACACGATACTTGACATTAATTTACTTTTTGGCCAATTTTTTTGGATTTTAAATGCATACAAGTGTTTCTAAGGCTCATCTACCCTCTCCTCACCATCTGTATCACCAAAAATAAACTTTCTTAACCCCGAAATAGCTTTCACGATACTTGCCGCAGGTCGTTTTACTGGAAGACTTGATTTCACTAGAACTTATGAGTAAGAAGTGAGTCTGATTACCTTGGGAGCTACTCTTCACTCCTCTACAACCCTTTCTAGCTCTGAGTAGCTTCGCAAACCTGCTCACGATCACGATATTTTCTCTCCAACTCTCACGATCCTCGCTTTGACAACCACTGAAGTATAGAAGACAAATTTTTTGGGTTTTTATACTTTTTGAAAAATTCTTCCTAACTAAAGGGCTGAAAAAAAGAAAAAAAGTTAAAAGCTATTCTAACTTCCTAATTACTTCCTTTTACTTTACTTCACTCACTTCTCTAGACTATCAACTCACTACACACACTTCAAGAGTGAGAAGTAGTAAGTGCGGATGAATGTGACTTACCGAAGAAGAGAAATTCACAACTCCTCTACTCGTTTACATGCTAAGAGCTACTTACCATCACACGAATGCCTCGGTTTGATTCGACACTCTCCGGCAACAGCGCCAAAAACGTGTGTACCTAAGGACAAACCTAGGGACTTGTGGAGAAAGAGACTATACCTCGATCTCCGTCAAGTGCATATAGTGGGGATTCACACTTTATTTATCAATCCGGACCATCAGCAGGATAGCAAGTTGGAAATACATCGTCTTTCGAGCGGAAGCCGCCCCTCCGGGCCAACATGGTGTAGCGTTTACGCCCATTTTTCTATGCCAAGTTAGCAGCGTCGAAGCGTTGCCTTTCTGAGTATCAAAACCTAGCCGAGTGTATGAAGACATGCATTCAAACGATGATCAATGCAAATGAGCTTCCCAAAGAGTGCAATCAAGGCTAAGACTATTCCAAACAAGCTTTAACTGTCAGTTATGGTCTCACGATACTTGGAGCAGCAGCCAACAGTAAATTGAACCACTCAATTTTGATGCTTATACTTCAAGTTATGAGCAAAATACTGAGTCGTGGGAATGACCTTCCTACACTTCAGCACTTCCTACACTTCACACACACTTTAATAACAGCAAACAAACACTTTCATGGATAGACAACACTTCCTAACACTCGTTTCAAGCAACACACATGCACACAAGCTCACAAAGAAGATGATACAGAGAGGAGAAGACACAAATTCAAAATTCTGTGCTCTTGATTCTCACAATGACAAAAAGTCTCTACAAAGAGTCAAAAATTGACTTATATACATGTGTCGTAAAAATGGTCCTTTCACACAAGAGACGGGCACTTTATTCACTAAAAGGTTAATTTCCTACTAATTTACATGGGTAAGATACTAAACTTCTGCGGGGATGCATCTAGAGGACTCCTCTAGTGCATTTACATTGGAAAATATATTACAAGATGATTATGACAAAAGATAAGGTGTCCAAATCGGAAAAATTTTGCGCCCCGTCTTTTTCTCTACCTTTTGCTCTTCTTCGCTCTGCAACAATGTGTGTATGTGTGTGTATGTGTCTATGTGTGTATGTGTGTGTATATGTGTGTGTCTATGGGTGTATATACGTGTGTATCTGTATATATATGTCTATATGCAGCTGTATTTGTGTGTGTAAATGTGTGTGGATGTGTGTATGTGTGTGTGTAAGTCTATATGTGTCTATGTGTCTATGTGTGTATGTGTGTGTTTATATGTGTGTGTATCTATGTGTGTGTGTGTGTGTTGTCTATGTGTGTGTGTGTAAATCTGTGTGTATATGTGTGTGCATGTGTATGTGTGTATGTGTCCATGTGTGTATGTATCTATGTGTGTGTATGTGTATGCATGTAAGCATGTATCTATGCATATGCATGTGCATCATTTATGCATAAGTATGCATATGTGTGTGTATGTGTGTGTATGCATGTAAGTATGTATGTATGCATATGCATATGCATTATGTATGCATATGTATAATTGTGTGTGTATGTGTGTATGTCTCTTTACGTGTGTATGTGTGTGTGTCTCTCTCTACATGAGTGTGTGTGTGTCTATGTGTGTATATGTATGTGTGTGTATGTGTGTATATGCATGTAAGCATGTATGTCTGTGTATGCATGTAAGCATGTATGTATGCATATGCATGTGCATTATGTATGCATATGTATGCATGTGCATTATGTATGCATATGTATGCATGTGTGTGTATGTGTGTGTATGCATGTAAGTATGTATGTATGCATATGCATTATATATGCATATGTATGCATGTATGTGTATGTGTGTGTGTCTCTTTACGTGTGTGTGTGTATGTATATATATGTGTGTATGTGTATGTGTGTATGTGTGTATGTGTGTGTATGAATTTAAGCATGTATGTATGCATATGCATGTGCATTATGTATGCATATGCATGTGCATTATGTATGCATATGCATGTGCATTATGTATGCATATGCATGTGCATTATGTATGCATATGCATGTGCATTATGTATGCATATGCATGAGCATTATGTATGCATATGCATGTGCATTATGTATGCATATGTATGCATGTGTGTGTATGTATGTGTATGCATGTGAGGATGTATGTATGCATATGCATGTGTATTCATGTGAGTATGTATGTATGCATATGCATATGCATTATGTATGCATATGTATGCATGTATGTGTATGTGTGTGTGTATGTCTCTCTACGTGTGTGTGTGTGTATGTCTCTCTACGTGTGTGTGTGTGTATGCATATGTGTGTGTATGTGTCTATATGTTGTGTGTATATGTGTGCGTGTGCATGTGTGTCTCTCTATGTGTGTATGTGTGTGTGTCTGTGTCTATGTGTGTCTGTGTGTCTGTGTGTCTGTGTCTATGTGTGTCTGTGTGTCTGTGTGTATGTGTGTATGTGTGTGTCTATGTGTGTATATACATGTGTATCTATATATATGTGTCTGTATGCATGTGTATGTGTGTGTGTAAATGTGTGTGGATGTGTGTGTGTGTGTGTGTCTATGTGTGTGTGTATATATTTGTGTGTATGTGTATGTGTGTGTGTGTGTCGATGTGTGTATGTGTGTGTGTGTGTCTATGTGTGTATATACGTGTGTATCTATATATATGTGTGTTTGTATGCATGTGTATGTGTGTGTGTAAATGTATCTGGATGTGTGTATGTAAATGTGTTTGGATGTGTGTGTGTGTGTATGTGTCTATGTGTGTATGTGTTAATGTGTGTACATGTGTCTATGTGTTTGTATGTGTCTATGTGTGTATGTGTATGCATGTATGTATGCATATGCATGTGCACTATGTATGCATATGTGTGTGTACGTGTGTGTATGCATGTAAGTATGTATGTATGCATATGCATTATGTGTGTATGTGTGTGTGTATGTGTGTGTATGTGTGTGTATGTGTGTGTGTATGTGTGTGTGTATGTGTGTGTGTGTGTGTCTATGTGTGTATGTGTGTGTATGCATTTGTATGTGTGTGTGTAAATATGTGTGTATGTATGTCTATGTGTCTATGCGCATGTATGTGTCTATGTGTGTGTATGTGTATGCATGTATCTATGCATATGCATATGCATTATGTATGCATATGTATGCATATAAGTATGTATGTATGCATATGCAAACACATTATGTATGCATATGCATATGCATTATGTATGCATATGTATGCATGTATGTGTATGTGTGTGTATGCCTCTCTATTTGTGTGTATGCATGTATGTGTGTGTGTGTGTGTCTGTGTCTATGTATGTATGTGTGTGTATGTGTGTGTATGTGTGTGTATGCATGTAAGCATGTATGTATGCATATGCATTTGCATTATGTATGCATGTGTGTGTATGTGTGTGTATGCATGTAAGTATGTATGTATGCATATGCATATTCATTATGTATGCATATGTATGCATGTATGTATATATCTCTCTACGTTGTCGGCGCGAAAGGGACGGTCGGTGGATCAAGCCAACTGCAAGATTTACGGTGCACGTTGGGTGCTTGGAGCAAGCTCAGGTATGATGGAGCAAACTCGTAGTAATCTTAAAGGAACATACACACTCAAGATAAATTAAACGAATCATATGAATTCAATGTAATAAAATTCATTTCTCATGTTAAGCCTCTTATGCATTTCTAAAATGCAATCATATGAAACAACTTCAAATCCAATAACAAGGCTAAAGTGACACCTATAGCAAGTCTTTAATCTAACGGATTTGCGCAAATAAGGAAAAAAATCGGTCAAGGCTAAAGAAATTTGACAAGTGTGAGTGAATTTCGGACTGTGACGTTGTACAGTTCATAGTATAGAAAGTATATTAACTCTGAAGTTTTCAAAACAGTGAAGTCAGCAATTCTTTAGCTCGAATCAAGTTATCAAAATCACTCTATCTACTATTCAAAACATTTATTAATTCAACCGCATGGTACTTAAATAAAAACATGTGCGTATCATCTTTTAATAAAAAAGAGTGTGTGTAACATCTCATTGAATTCAATTCTTCGTTATTTTGACAGTGATTGATCTTGTAGTCGTTAAAGGTTTCAAATTATGTGAGATGACTAATAAAGTTCGAATTTCCAACCATCAGAGAAACAAAATCAGTAATCGAATGAAACTTCTACATAATTCGACACCTAGTTCAAAGAAATCGCATTCAAAATCATTCTGAATCAAGCACGTAAAGCCTTATTAGCAAGGGGAAAGAATGAAAAAGTAAAATAGAGCATTGATCAAGGTTGATAATATTGTTATATCCATAGGTATGTAAAAAATTCAGAGATATGGTTGTGTTTAGCGTCGCAAGCAGAAACCCATTATCAACTCTTACATGAAAACCTTTTTAAACCTTCTCTTCATCTGTTGATGCCATAGAGGATGGAGAAGTGTTAGTCAATTAGGAAACTTTGAATAATCAAATAGATGCGCATTCTCAGTCCTCAGATTTCCGTGCATTCTTCATGAGTAAACATCTCCAGTCCAAAGTATAGTTGGGGAACTTCAGAGCGATGTGCCCATCATAAGCGCTCGACCTCAGAGCGTCCTTGGATGCCGCAGTCAAATAGAGATCAAAATATTCCTCAGGATAAAATTCTTCCTTTGTCTGCAGCTCAGCTATCTTTGAACTCTGTGAAGGTAAGCTTCAGGGATCCAAACAATTGAACGCAGATGGAACGCCTCCTCCTCCTATTCTTCCGCAGCTTCTGCATGTCGTTGACAGCCCACTGAGATATATAGACACACGGAACCAACTTCAGTCGACCGCGCGTCAGACTCCTCTCTATCCCGCCAAGTCTTGCCTCTCAGATGCATCAAAATCCTCCGGAGTTGACTCAGAACTCATGCGCGCCCGTGTGTCAGAAGATTGCTGTGCTCTGTTAGAATACGTCAGAGAGATGAAGAAGAAGGCATCGGATCACAACAGCAAAAGTGTGTTGTATTTGGATCATTTCAATGAAATCTGCATCAAAAGATGTGGTCAATGGCGTCGGATATTCAGAGCGTTATTAGAGATTCTATTCCTATCCATCATCTGCCAGCTTTTTCTCAATAATTCTTTATCGGAACATAATAAGAGAGAGCTCAAAGCACTCGGATCATCCTCCTATTGTCATTCACCCAATCTCCTTCTTCGCCAGGTAAATTGGCCAGAATAATAACATGAATCCGCCTCTAAGCTTCTGCGCGTATATTTTTCCTAAAGTCGTTCATCAATTGCCGATATCAATGTGGATTGGCCTCCGAGTAAAACAGCTCTTCTTTTCTTCTCCGCCCTCAGATTATGTCTGCCAGGAAAAAACATGAAATGGCCTGCCAAAAAACATTCTGGAACCCCCATTGATCACAGCACACACACACACACACACATATATATATATACATATATATATATATATATATATATATATATATATATATATATATATATATATATATATATATATATATATATACAGAGAGTTCTTTTTACCACTCTTTTTTTATTTGCTTTAAATTCTCAACCTCACTTTTACCCACTAACTTTCACCACACTTTAAATTAGCTTTATTCACACAACACACTTGTTCCATTCTTTTAACCATTTTCATATTTATCATTCATTTAAAGTTTCTCTTTAACTTCCTTTAATTGCATCATCTATTCAAACCACTCTTTAAATCACTTTAGTTACACATCTTATATAAACCATCCTTTTATCTAGCATTCATACACACCACTAGCTAATTATCCACTTGATTTATTATTTTAATTCAATTACCCTAAATTTCTTAATTAAATAATTCATTTAAATTAAGCTTAGGTTAAGAATTTAATTAACTAATACCTTAGTATTTAAATGTACACTCATGATTAAAGTAATTAAATATATCATAGTTTAATTTTTAATACATAAATATTCATTTTAAAGTTTAATTGAATTAAATACCTGTTATTTTAACCCTTAAAATTCAATAAAATTCAATAAAACCTACTTGAAACCCTTTGGAAACCCCTGATAACCCATTAAAATCCTTCTGAACCCTATCATGAGCCCATTAACACTTAAATAAACTCTCGCATGAACCCATTAGAATCTTTTGAGACCCTTCAGATGAAGCCTATTGACATAAAATCATATGAACTTATGAAACCCTAGGGTTGAATACCCATGAATCTTGCATGTATAAATATAAAATACTCATTAAATGAGTAATTAGGGTAACCCCTAATATGAACATATGTTCTGCTTCATCATTCACACATGTACACTTTCAAAGTAGTTAATTCTAATCAACACAACTGATCAACAGTGATTTAAAAGGTTAGAGTTCACCAATAAGTTGTTTTCATTTTCTCTGATCATCAACTGGAAGATGCAAATCTTCTCGACATCCACCACCACCAAACCTGAACATCGTCCTCGATGGGCCAAACCTACAGATCATAGAAGGCAATATCAAATTCTTTTGAAAATTATTCATGACTCAAATTCAAATAGTCTATTACAAATGCTTCTATCATTAGTACATCCTCTGATAGCAAAGAAAACTTATAAAATGATGTAAGCTTGAATTTCAACCTTTTCGTTCAATGCATGAGTCGGGAAATAGGTTTTAGAAAGAAACTATAGAAGTCATTTAAATAGTGTTCGTACTAACTCTTCTATTAACTTTGTTCATAAGTAAAGCATATGTTATATAAGTCTTCTATCCTCATCTCCTAGCCACTTGCCATTAAGATACAAAAAACTAATTCCCCTCTAGCATACATCCGCCTTATATAGCCCGCTTTTTAATTCAGAAGTGATTTCTAGACCACAACTGATTTATTGAAATCATTTGATTTTTATTTCATCTCTTTTTTCATCATAATTTTTCTTTTTGTCATTTTTCCTTTTTTCATATACAGCAACCATTAATGTACTGCTTTCAATTTTTCTTCGCAACTTTTTTGATGAAGGGAAAAGGCTTAACCCCTAATCAGAGCAAAGGATCTAGAGGTAAGCTAAAGCGGAAACTAGGATCTTCTTTAGCTAAATGGGTCAGATTTAAGGAAGCTTACCTATATAAAACAAGCCTACTTCTACTAGGAGTTGCAAGTTAAGGGTTCCTTCAACTATTCATATAACAGCCATAGGTCTCTAATCCCTATTTTCTCTTCAAGCACATTCCTACTTCAATGTAAATTCTACTTTTTCATAATTTTAAGAAGTTTCTTAACCTATCTGAAGAATGTACATATCTAATTATGATAATGCATGAACTTTCATAATAAATTAAAACATAAATCAGATTTAGAACTTTTTCACCTGATCTATATTGACTCCATCTTCAGCTCTCTTTAAGTTCATCTAAACTTTTGGTATAACATCTTCAATTGCTTTGATCAATTCATCTTCAGAACCTGTAAGCACTCATAAAGTAGAAGCTACAAAACAAGTAATCTTCATTATCATTTATCTTGCAAATATAAATTCATATATTCTATCAGATTCATCTTCATCATGTCACAAATTTCATCATAAAAAATTCATAGTGGTTATAATTGTCATAAATAATGCATTCTTAATTTTTAAAATAGGTTTTTCAATCTATGTAACAAAATCATAAATTTCACATTAGGTTTTTCAACCTATGAAACAAAATCATAAATTTCACATTAGGTTTTTCAACCCATGAAACAAAGTTCATAAAATTTAGGAAAAATCATAATGTTCAAAGTTTCTTTTTTCCCTTTTTTTTTTTTACTTGTATCTTTATAAACGAGCATCATATTTTGATATCAATGAAAAATTCATATCTGGATTATAAAAGTTCCTCTTACTCATCATATGGTATGTCAATATAATCATCATCATATTGTATCATATTTTTATGTTCTTCATATTTATCATGATCATGTATATTTCTTTCTTTTAAAAGTATACCATCATAATTGTTGTAAACAAAAATCATTTTCTTCAAAATATTCATCATTTCCTTATAATAATGTTCTTCATAATTGTTCATCATAATAGATTTCTTCCTATTTGTGAAAGAAAGAAAATCATAAGTTTAGGAAATGACAAGCATATTGATCAAACTTATTTGCAAGCATAATTTCAAACATATTTTAGTTTAATTTGTAATCAATAAACTTTGTGTTTTCATATTTTAGTATTCTTTTGTTTAAGCAAATCATAATGTAAACTTTATCATAAGCTTTTAACTAGCTTTTCAAGCATTAAAACTTCATAAATGAAACAATCTTCAACTGAAGAAAAACAGCATATATACAGCAAGCAACATCAAAATTTGAAAAGTTGTATCTTCAATAAACAATTTCATCACAACTAAACTATTCTCTTAAATTCTTCTCCTTTTTCTTAACTTTAGATGAGTTTTTGATATTATTTTCAATCTTCCATATGGCTTCTTGTACCCATTTTCCCATATTCTTGTCATGTTCTAAATGAATTTGAAGATTTTCATCTTCAGATATTTGTACTATTCTTTCATCCTTTTTATTTTTGTCACATTTATTGTCATTTTCTATGACTTTAGGTTCTGTTTTAACCGCATGTATAATGGATTGTTTATTTTCATCATCTTTTATCCTTACATCTTCGTCTTTCTTAATTTTTTTCAATGTATCTTGATCCTTAGATATAGTTTGAATATCAATGTTACTCATAGATTTCGGTTTAAGACGGTTTTGATCATTGTCCAAGCATTCACTTTTAGTCTCAATATTGGTGTTCATAGAATGTAATTGACATACATTACTTTTCTCATTATGACTCTTAGGTTTCCATTGTGTTTGAAGTTTGGTTTTAGGACTAAATTTTGTTTGGACAAAATAGTCTATCATTCCTCCTCTACCTAAGTTTAATCTCAATGGTAGTTGTGTTTGATAATCACATATTTTCTGTTCACTTTCTAGTACCAATTGTTGGCTACGTGCTTTCTCATAGGCCATACAATTCCCATAAGTATGACCTAGTTGGTCACACCAGAAGCATCTTACAGTTCTCTTTGGTCTTTGATATAAAGGGCTAGGAACGACTCTTCTATGATCGGGTAAAGGTTTTTCGTACATAGATCTACTTTGAACTCGTACTTGATATTTATCTTTACATTCACATGTAGCACTTTCTTGTATTTGATTGTTTAACCTTTCAATGTTCTCTTTTAAACTTGCAATGTCATGACCAATAGTTTTTAATGATGAAATTTCTCTTACATGATTTTCTAATACTTCCATATTTTCATTTAAATTTGAAAGATCATAATGCACAATTCCTTCTAAATTCCTAAACTCGTGATCAAATTGAGTATCTATTGATTTAAGAGTTGCATTAAAATCAGATACTACTGTAGTTAAGATTGAAAGAAACGAGTTTAAGGACTCAAACTTGGAATTAAGCTTTAAATCTATAGAGGAAACTAATCGTGATTCCATATCATGCAGAAGATTTTCTACACTAGATTTCATTTTTGTTTAACTATGTGCAAGCCAAGAAAATTCAATATAAATACCTGGAATTTGTTTCCCGTCGGATGTACCTGAGTCGCAATGTCGTTGTTCACGTCGGGTTCACCAATGTCGGCACAAAAGGGACGGTCGGTGGATCAAGCCAACTGCAAGATTTACGGTGCACGCTGGGTGCTTGGAGCAAGCTCAGGTATGATGGAGCAAACTCGTAGTAATCTTAAAGGAACATACACACTCAAGATAAATTAAACGAATCATACGAATTCAATGTAATAAAATTCATTTCTAATGTTAAGCCTCTTATGCATTTCTAAAATGCAATCATATGAAACAACTTCAAATCCAATAACAAGGCTAAAGTGACACCTATAGCAAGCCTTTAATCTAACGGATTTGCGCAAATAAGGAAAAAAATCGTTCAAGGCTAAAGAAATTTGACAAGTGTGAGTGAATTTCGGACTGCGACGTTGTACAGTTCATAGTATAGAAAGTATATTAACTCTGAAGTTTTCAAAACAGTGAAGTCAGCAATTCTTTAGCTCGAATCAAGTTATCAAAATCAGCTCTATCTACTATTCAAAACCTTTATTAATTCAACCGCATGGTACTTAAATAAAAACATGTGCGTATCATCTTTTAATAAAAAAGAGTGTGTGTAACATCTCATTGAATTCAATTCTTCGTTATTTTAATAGTGATTGATCTTGTAGTCGTTAAAGGTTTCAAATTATGTGAGATGACTAATAAAGTTCGAATTTCCGACCATCAGAGAAACAAAATCAGTAATCGAATGAAACTTCTACATAATTCGACACTTGGTTCAAAGAATTCGCATTCAGAATCATTCTGAATCAAGGACGTAAAGCCTTATTAGCAAGGGGAAAGAATGAAAAAGTAAAATAGAGCATTGATCAAGGTTGCTAATATTGTTATATCCATAGGTATGTAAAAAATTCAGAGATATGGTTGTGTTTAGCGTTGCAAGCAGAAACCCATTATCAACTCTTACATGAAAACCTTTTTAAACCTTCTCTTCGTCTGTTGATGCCGCAGAGGATGGAGAAGTGTTAGTCAATTAGGAAACTTTGAATAATCAAATAGATGCGCATTCTCAGTCCTCAGATTTCCATGCATTCTTCATGAGTAAACATCTCCAGTCCAAAGTATAGTTGGGGAACTTCAGAGCGATGTGCCCATCATAAGCGCTCGACCTCAAAGCGTCCTTGGATGCCGCAGTCAAATAGAGATCAAAATATTCCTCAGGATAAAATTCTTCCTTTGTCTACAGCTCAGCTATCTTTGAACTCTGTGAAGGTAAGCTTCAGGGATCCAAACAATTGAACGCAGATGGCACGCCTCCTCCTCCTATTCTGCCGCAGCTTCTGCATGTCGTCGACAGCCCACTGAGATATGAAGACACACGGAACCAACTCCAGTCGATCGCGCGTCAGACTCCTCTCTATCCCGCCAAGTCCTGCCTCTCAGATGCATCAAAATCCTTCGCAGTTGACTCAGAACTCATGCGCGCCCGTGTGTCAGAAGATTGTTGTGCTTTGTCAGAATACGTCAGAGAGATGAAGAAGAAGGCATCGGATCACAGCAGCAAAAGTGTGTTGTATTTGGATCATTTCAATGAAATCTGCATCAAAAGATGTGGTCAATGGCATCGGATATTCAGAGAGATTCTATTCCTATCCATCATCTGCCAGCTTTTTCTCAATACTTCTTTATCGGAATTGGCCAGAATAATAACATGAATCCGCCTCTAAGCTTCTGCGCGTATATTTTTCCTAAAGTCGTTCATCAATTGCCGATATCAATGTGGATTGGCCTCCAAGTAAAACAGCTCTTCTTTTCTTCTCCGCCCTCAAATTATGTCTGCCAGGAAAAAAACATGAAATGGCCTGCCAAAAAACATTCCGGAACCCCCATTGATCACAGCACACACACACACACACATATATATATATATATATATATATATATACAGAGAGTTCTTTTTACCACTCTTTTTTTATTTGCTTTAAATTCTCAACCTCACTTTCACCCACTAACTTTCACCACACTTTAAATTAGCTTTATTCACACAACACACTTGTTCCATTCTTTTAACCATTTTCATATATATCATTCATTTAAAGTTTCTCTTTAACTTCCTTTAGTTGCATCATCTATTCAAACCACTCTTTAAATCACTTTAGTTACACATCTTATATAAACCATCCTTTTATCTAGCATTCATACACACCACTAGCTAATTATCCACTTGATTTATTATTTTCATTCAATTACCCTAAATTTCTTAATTAAATAATTCATTTAAATTAAGCTTAGGTTAAGAATTTAATTAACTAATACCTTAGTATTAAATGTACACTCATGATTAAAGTAATTAAATATATCATAGCTTAATTTTTAATACATAAATGTTCATTTTAAAGTTTAATTGAATTAAATACCTGTTATTTTAACCCTTAAAATTCAATAAAATTCACTAAAACCCTTGAAAACCTACTTGAAACGCTTTGGAAACCCCTGATAACCCATTAAAATCCTCTCATTAATCCATTCTCATTGAAATAAACTCTAGCATGAACCCATTAGAATCTTCTGAGACCCTTCAGATGAACCCTATTGACATAAAATCATATGAACTTATGAAACCCTAGGGTTGAATACCCATGAATCTTGCATGTATAAATATAAAATACTCATTAAATGAGTAATTAGGGTAAACCCTAATATGAACATATGTTCTGCTTCATCATTCACACATGTAAACACTTTCAAAGTAGTTAATTCTAATCAACACAACTGATCAACAGTGATTTAAAAGGTTAGAGTTCACCAATAAGTTGTTTTCATTTTCTGTGATCATCAACTGGAAGATGCAAATCTTCTCGACAACGTGTGTGTGTGTGTGTATGCATGTAACATGTCTGTATGCATATGCATGTGCATTATGTATGCATATGTTTGCATGTGTGTGTATGCATGTAAGTATGTATGTATGCATATTTATAATTGTATGTGTATGTGTGTGTATGTATCTTTACGTGTGTGTGTGTGTGTATGCTCTCTCTCTCTCTCTCTCTCTCTCTCTCTCTCTCTCTCTCTCTCTCTCTCTCTCTCTCGCTTTGGTCCCTTTGGTTTTGGTCATTTCTAGTGGGAAAGTTCCTTCGGTTGTCCTGAGGTGCGGGTAGGACACACTGTCCGATATTCTGGTTTTGGCCTTGGCCATATGGGTATTCGATCTACCTTCGTTGCTTCTGGTTTTGGTTGAACTGGGTGTTAGTGTCTCGTCTGCTTCCTTGCCTTTGGTTAGAGGGTTTGGGTTGCCGGTTTGAGTAGGCATCATTTAAGCGTTCAGCTATGCTGGCCGCTTCTCCCCATGACTAAGGGTTCAGCTTCTCAATCTTATTTTGGTAGTAAGGTGAGCACCCGTAGAGGAAATCGTGTAAGCGGTCTAGCTCTTTCATATCAAAGATGCAAAGCATAAGTTTTCTATACTAAGAGATGTATGATGTGATGAATCTATCCTGACAGAGGTTCCGCCACTCATCCCATGCTTGGAAGGCCTCATTACGAGGGACAAAGTAGTCGAGGAGAGCAGCCTTGAACTGATCCCAAGTTCCACATGCATGTTTCTTCTACTCTACCATGTACCATGTCGAGGCTTTATCTTGGAGGAACTGACTAGTGATGCCTGTCCAATTGTTATGGCCAATGTGGAGCATCATGAGGTAGCTCTCCATCCTGTCGATCCGGCAGTTGACAACAATGGAATTGTGACTACCACAGTACTTGTCAGGTGGGTTGGGTTTGAAGAGGCCGAGGGGATCCGGATCATCCATGTCTGGCGATTAACTTGGTTGATCAGCGATGGGTAATTTGTGTCAGTTGTGATTGAGGGATTGGTTGCATGTCTAGTTGGGGGCTCAGTTGCCAGTTGGTTTGATTGGAGAAGAAGAGATGGCGCTCAACTAGATCAGCTAGCCGAGAGAGAGTCCTCAAAGCAGGTGATGCAGTTAGTTACCTCAGCTTGGTCGGTGGACGCCAGTTGATGGCTTGGTCTAGTAGCAAGCTCGGCCTCTTGGAGCCATTCATGGAGATCAGCATTGTCGAGTAGGAGTCGGTTGATCTCTTCTTCAAGGGCCTTTCGGTGACTCCGGTGTGTCTTCTATGTACAGTTACATTGTGGTCACGGTCAGTGCCCGAAGTGTGGCTAGCCGTGGCATAGTCATACTCGTTGGCCATTGGGACCGAGAGCCCTATGGTGGCAATCCGGGGGGAAAAAGGGTGGGGTGTGTGCAAGACTAGCAACCATGTGGAGGCAGGGTGGCGACCGCACAGTAGGTGTGCGACAGCGGCACAGTAGGTTGTGTATGGAGAGGGGGTCGACGGAAGGCCCCTGAGGGGGAGGGTGGGTGGGGGGCACTTGCCTTGAGGGGCGCAAGGGGGGGGGGGGGAGGGAGCACTTACCTTGGGGGGGAGGGGAAGGGGGGAGGGAGAGAGGGGGGGGAGGGGAGGGGGAGGGGGGGCAAGGGGGTGGCCCTTGCTTGAGGGGAGGGAGGGGGGCAAGGGGGTGGCCCTTGCTTGAGAGGGTGGGAGGGAGGTTGAAGGAGCTCCCATGACGTCAAAGGATGAAGGAGCTCCCATGACGCCCGAGACATTAGATGGCGTTGTCAGCACTGGTGTGATAGTTTGCCCATCCAAAGGCTTCCCCTAGTTGCTCTGATACCACTTGAGATGTTCAACCCAAGCATGCACAAAACTGGACACGAGATGCTAAGATGATTGCCAAAGAACATGTTTTCATATTATGTTCACAACTCGCTTTGCAAGGGATGACAATGAGAGCTTGGCATGAGGAGTACTAGTACCCCTCATAGTTGTGCACATTTAGGCATCGCAGGGCATACCCCCCAAGCATTGAAATGCCTTGGATAGAAATACAAGGGCTGTCACACCCCCCCTCCTTGCCCCCCCACCATACGATAAAATTTATCCTATGGTGGTTAACTATATTTCTTATTCTTCTTAGAAACGTACTTTTTGCTCTAGATTGCACCTTGGAAAAATCCAGACTTTCCTTCTCTTTTTGGTCCAAACCCACATGTTTTATGTACATTTTTCATGAGTTTTTTATTTTGCACATGGTCCACATGGTCTATTCTCACCTTAGTTTACCATATCTTTCACATTTTTCACTATGCACCCTTTGTAGCTTTCATGTTTTCTCATTTTGGCCCTCTCTAGAGCCCCTACTCCTACTCCCTGCCCCTACCTTTATCCTTCTACCGAGCCCCACCCTTACCCCTCCTTACTCTATCCCTCTCAACCCTCTCAGCCCTCCCTAAACTTTCCTCCTACCCTCCATTCTCCATCATCTACGCTTCAATGCACAATTTCCACTTTGGTTTCTTCACTGGTTCTTGCTCTTTACTGCTCCTGGTGGATCGGTAGCTGCTCAAGTGTCCTTTTGAAGATTTTGCAAAACAAGAATCATGGTGACATCTCTGCTCAGAGTTTTGGTTGTTATCTCTCTAGGACGGAGAGACCATTAGGTGGTGGGTAACTATTGAGCCCATCCAAGTCATATTGGTCAAAGTCAAAGTGTTCAAGGACAATATGCTCAAAATCAAAGCATACAATGTTCAGTTGTCAAGGTGCACAGGTAGTGCACAATCAATTTGTTCACAATGGTTATGTTTTGCAGAAAGTGGATGCAAGTTGCAAATTGTCTTTCTATAATTTCTCTAAGGTTCGAAGGGTTTTTAAAGCGTTTGGAAGGTTCAGGTGAATCCTCCCTTAGGTACACATTTGAATAATTGAAGGGAAAAAAGTGAAGGTATGTGAAGTGGAAGTGGTATCCAAACGTGAAAGTATGGCCCCCCGTTTAAAATTTTGTTTTAGTATAAAGTCACTACATGACAAAACAAGGAGTCATTGGTTGTACACATTTTGAGACAATCTTGGGACATAAAAGTGAGCACCAAGATATTCCATCAGTTAGGAGCATACATACGTGAACCGACATTCAACTCAAGGCATGCATTATTCTTGGTTAGACTAAGCAAGTGAGCATAGTCTACACTAGGAGAGAGAAGACCAAGAGATACTCAGGCAAGGTGTGACACAAAGAAGCAAGTGCAAGGTGTGCAAGAAGTGTGACTTAGGTGTGTGCAAAGGAGTGCTAAGCAAAGAAATCAAGGGTCACAAGGTCCCATTGAAGCTGTGTGTGTGTCGAATAGAGGCTTCACAAGTGCATCACACAACAAGAATAATTTTAAAGCCTACTATGGATGCAAGCCCAATGTCAATTACTTTTAAGCTTTTGTACACATGCCAAAGGAAGATCAAAGCAAATTACAATATAAGTCCAAGAAACATATCATCATTGGCTCTAGTGAACAATCTAAAGCTTATAGATTGTATGATTTTGAGAACCATTCCATCAACATCTCAAAAGATGTCATATTTAATGAAGCTTCAACATATTGGACTAAAGATCCAAGTTCAAGTTTGAGTCCATCCATCTAGACTTTAGTGGGGGACACCATCTTTTCTAATCAAAACTCAGAGGCAAGTACTTCTCAACAACCTAGAAGATCTCAAAGGCTCATTGAAAAGAAACAACATGAACAAATTCATTACATGGATTTCGCACTTTTGCACCAGATTCAATAGATTCCAAAGTTTTCCAACTACAAAGAAGCTCAAGGTCAACCTAAGTGGGAAGAAGTTATGCAAGTAGAGATAGATGCAACTGGAAAGAACAAAACTTGGAGACTTTTTCCTAAGCCTTCAAATCATCAAGTCATTGGAGTTAAGTGGATATACAAATTCAATTACAAAGCGAATGGTACATTGGATAAGCACAAAGAAGGACTTGTAGCTAAGGGATATAAGAAAAACCACGATATCTATCTATCTATCTATCTATCTATCTACAAATCTATCTATCTATCTATATATCTATCTATCTATCTATATCTCTCTCTCTCTCTCTCTCTATATATATATATATATATATATATATATATATATATATGTGTGTGTGTGTGTGTGTGTGTGTGTGTGTGTGTGTGTGTGTCTGTCTATCTATCTATCTATCTATCTTTCTATCTATCTATCTATCTATATATCTATCTATCTATCTATCTATCTCTATATCTATCTGACTATCTATCTATCTATCTATCTATCTATCTATCTATCTATCTATCTATCTATCTATCTATCTATCTATCTATCTATCTATCTATCTATCTATCTATCTATCTATCTATCTATCTATCTATCTATCTATCTATCTATCTATCTATCTATCTATCTATCTATCTACCTATCTATCTATCTATCTACCTGTCTATCTACCTATCTATCTAGCTAGCTAGCTATATATATATATATATATATATATATATATATACCTATCTACCTATCTATCTATCTATCTATCTATCTATCTATCTATCTATTTATCTATCTATGTATCTATCTTTATATCTATCTATCCATCTATCTATCTATCTATCTATCTATCTATCTATCTATCTATCTATCTATCTATCTATCTATCTATCTATCTATCTATCTGTCTATCTATCTATGGATTGATCAATCTATCTATTGATGTAATTCGATGGCAATGCACCATAGTGCACTCTCTCTTCTTGAGCGTTTCACAAGGATATCCTCAGAGCAGAAAACTGAGCTCTAGGGTTGCACATGGTACTCCGCACAGAGGCTGCAGAATACGCAAGAAAATCACAGTACACATGGAGCATGAAGACAGACTTATTAGGTCTTACAAATGTGGTCGAACATACAATGTGTGGTTGACCAGGCCACTATATGTTTTATTAAAGAAAATATATAAAGAAGTGTTTGGTGGCCATTTGGCCTTTTACATGGACACTAATGGTAAAATTTCCCACTAAAGGCCAATATGCCCAGAGTAACTATGGGAGAAAAATAAAGAATGATAAAGAATACCTGAGTGTAAGTATATAAACTATACCTCCCACCTGATAGGCATGTTATAGAGTATAGAAGTGATTGTGTAAGATCATGAATCAAGTAACCCCCATCAAGTGGCAGCAGTGTCAAAAGCCATCCTATGGTAGAGCTTTAATCAGAACATCTGCAACATTATCTCGAGTGTGAACCTTCTCAAGAATAATGCGCTCAGTGGCTAAGGAGTCTCAAATGAAGTGATACCTCACTTGAATGTGCTTGGTCTTTTCATTATCTGCCGGATTCTTAGCCAAAGCAATGGCACTTTGACTGTCACTAAGCATACGAGGTACATGCTGAGGTAAACCCATATCACAAGCAAGACGAGAAAGCCATAATGCTTCCTTACATGCCTCACTTGTTGCGACATACTCTGCTTCTATGGTGGAAAAACATGTACATTCTTGAAGTCGAGATCTCCAAGAGATAGCACCTCTCGCAAAATGAAAAATGTACCTTGATGTAGACTTACAAATATCTACACAACCAACATAGTCAAAATCTGTGTAACCAATAATGGATGCTTTCTCTCTACCTAAGCATAGACACTTTTCCTTAGTACCACTCAGATATCTCAAAATCATCTTTACTGCTTCCCAATGTTTATCGCCAGGATTAGACATATATATGCTCACAACTCCCACTACAAATGCAATGTCTGGTATCGTAGCTACCATAGCATACATGAGACTACCAACAGCAGACTGATAGGGAATTTTGTTCATGAATTCCTTTTCCTCATCTGATTTGGGGCAATCATCCTTGCTCAATTTCACATATGTGGGTAAATGTGTACTCAATGCCTTTCCACCCTGCATATGGCACCTGTGAAGTACTTTGGATATGTACTCACTTTGAGACAAGTATATGCATCTTTTACTCCTATCACGAGTAATGTGCATGCCAAGAATATGTTTGGCATCCCCGAAATCCTTCATATCAAATGTCTAACTCAACTTATTTTTTAGAATTGACAAGTCATAAGAGGACTTCCCAACAATCAACATATCATCAACATAAAGTATCAAGCATATCAAGCTGCCATCTTAGTATCTCTTTGTGTAGAGACAATGATCCTCATTGCTATGAGAATTGCCAGGCTTCATAAAAGCATCAAACTTTTGGTACCATTGTATAGGGGACTGTTTAAGTCCATACAAGCTCTTCTTGAACTTAGAAACTAGACTTTCCTTGCCAGGAACTAGATAACCCTCTGGTTGTTCCATATAGATCTCATATCTAAGATCTCCATGCAAGAAATTAGTTTTCACATCCATTTGGACTAGCTCTAAGTCCTCCATTGCAACGAATCCAAGCTACATGCGTAGGGTAGTCCTCTTGACAACTAGAGAGAAGATTTCTTCAAAATCAACACCATGTTGTTGCTTAAAACCCTTTGCAACAAGTCCTACTTTATACTTTGGAGAAGCACTATCTGATGTGAATTTCAGCTTATATACCCATTTACATGGTAAAGCTTTCCGCCCTTTGCCAAAGGTACTAAATCCCAAGTAACATTCTTGTGAATAGAATCGAGCTCACTCTTCATGGCACACTCCCACTTGACATGATCCTCTGTCTCCATAGCCTCTTTGTAGCAAGAAGGCTCACTGGCATCTGTTAGCATAACAAAATCTAAACGTGGAACATATCTATCAGGTGGATGTGAGACAGGTGCAGAGTATCTCAATGGTTGCTAAATAGGAACATGTGCAGACTGATCTGATTGGACATTCTCTTAAACGTCCCTATGTGCAGCATTTTTATGCATGCTAACTAGAGGACGAGTATCCTCAAACACCACTCTTTTCACTTCAACCTCTTGAATGGGTTGTTTATGCATCTTAGACTCATTGGCACTTCCTTATACATGAGTGCCAGCTCCTTGTTCACCACATCACTCCTAGGCTGAGCTTAAAAAATGTTGTTTTAAAGGATGATATATGATAGTTTGGATCACATTTTGGATAGGATATAGGATAATTGATATTTAAAATGATGAACCTATTCATCCATGATTATCACTTATGATTGTTGCTTGTCAATGTTGCGTTTTGTTTCACATTTATTTTGCATCATTCATCATTCACAATAATGATATTTAGAAGGGGAAGATCATGTTGGATATATTTCAAGAGGTCCATTAGTTTATGTGTGGAGCATGGGAGAAAAACAAATGGTTCTAGCTCAATCTTTATCCTAAGATCCTTTTATAGGTATTATGTGAGTGTGCATGATACATGTGCACATTATATCACTCTAGAAATTATCTATTTTGAGGGAAAGTGGATAAGTATGATAGGAAGAGTATTGGTGACCATCAATGTATTGACAGTTGACTATTGGTGACCATCACTTAAGATGCCTATTGGTGACCATCAATGTATTGATAGTTGGATCAAAATGGTTAACCAAATTTTGTAGTTTTAAACTTGTTGGAAAGATAATGAAGTCTAATTTCTTTAGACAAAGTTTGATCTTCATATCTGAGTTAGGAGATGTAAGCAAATCTTTATCTGTGTGTCAAGTTTGTTCACTGTTCATAAAAGGTTGTCTGTTTTGAAGAGAATGTTTGTTATATCTAAAAATGTACAACTTGAGCATGTTATTGCTCATTGAAAAGCTATCAAGTCCAGTTTTTATAGAAAAAGTGTCATCTTCATTAGATATGGGAAGATATAGACAATCCTCAATTTTTCTATCAAGTTTGTTCAGTTTGTTTAACAATTAATATATTTTGCAGAGATATTTGGTATAGCTAAGAATGTATAAATGGAGCATACTATATCTTATTAGAAAGTTACAAAAATCTAATATCTACACCCAAAGTTGTAAACTCATTGCATATGTGAATCTGAAGATATAGGTAATCTATTTGTCTATCAAGTCTGTTCACTGTGTGTAAGAAGTGGTCTATTTTGCAGCGAGTGTTTGATATATAGCTAACAATGTCCAAATTTGAGCATGTTATAGATCATTTGAAAGCTAAATAAGTCTAGTATGTGAATTGAGAGACTTTTTTCATTCCATAATGACTATGTGAGGAAAAAATAGATCCTAGGAGGGTCCATGCACTTTTGTTTCATATAGAAAGTGTACAAATATTCCATCAAAACTTATGCCACCAACATATTTATTAAGTTATAATGCATTGTCAATCACAAGTTACCTAGCATTCCATGCTTGACTAAACAAATTAAGGTGCATTATTGTTATGTAAAGGAGATAATATCTATTGAATATGTCCATTTGGTTTTTGGGCCCATAAATTCTAATGTTGAAAACCTTTTCACAAAAGCACACTCTTAGGACCACTAGGACACCTTTTCCATCTTTAAGAGTTTTTTCCCCCTACTTGTATACATGCCCATAACCCTATCACATTGCTTATCTTTGTACATTACACAACTATCAATCCATTGCATGTTGCATTCCCAAGCTACGTCTTCTTCCTTATGTTGTTTGTATGTGTTCCAGTTCCCCAAACTCCAACAATAATTACCATATTGCATTCACAAATTTTTTATTCATCACCAATACATGATCACACACTTCCACAAAATAATCTGTTTTTTTATCCCAAAACCAAATTAAAAAAGTTTTTTCCCTTCAAAAATACATATGACTAGGTAGACAAGATCGAGAAGTGATCTCATCACAATCTCAAATACTTATGGCTCAACACTATTTATGATGCAAATTCCATGAAATCCATAACATAAACTACCTAGTTTAGGTCAATGTCCCTAGTGGTGATGCCAAATTTTTTTGCTCATTGTCGATAGACAACATGATTGATTTTCCAATATTTAGCCTCATCTAGCTAAAAAAACAAATTTACTAGATAGAAAAGATGTAAAGATATTCATTAGACATGATGAAGAATGATCTTGGCCAAACAATCATTCATAGCAATTATGATCATCCACATATCTATTGATATAAAATTGACTCCAAGTCTTTAACCATAACCAAATCCTACAAGAATTGGAATCAAGTTGAAGCTATCAATCAACTCAATGTGTTTTTGCACTGTAAACCTAGAAGAAGTTAATTGACATTGATTTCTTTCCAACCTATCTATATGCATACAATGTTAAAAAAATACCATGAAAGCAACTCATTCACACATCTAGGTAAGAAAGAGAAATGGTGCAAGGGTGTATATCACTCAAATTACCATCATACACTACCATAAGCATAAAACATAAGTAATAAACAAGAAAAAATGTAGAGAGGACAAAAGTACAAGATCAAAGAAGATTGGACAAAATTTTGAAAACTGCTCTATTGCAAAAAATGTTATCTACATCTATCCCAAATGTATGAAAGAGGAAATTCTTGCATAGTAAAAGTATGCTCCCTTCGTCATTACTCCTCACATTACATCTCATTTTTTGGGCATACCATGTGCCTCCTTCCAACATGCATCCATGGACTTGATAGCTGAGTTGCTATGGACCCAAAAATAGAAGGATTTTATCCTAATACTAGTTAATAGATTAAGTAAGATGGATCATTTCATATCTACTTAGAAGATAGTACAAGATCAATAAGTTATTAAGTTTTTCATATAGCCTGTATTTAAATTTCATGGATTACCAAAATTTATACTTTGCTATAGTTTTGTCAACTTTGTAGGTTATTTTTGTTGGAGTTCGAGGTCTATAGAAGCACATAAACAACACAAGGAAGAAGAAGAAGCTTGCAGCACAACACAATATAGAATGTATTACCAAGTGAATCTAGAAAGATAAGTGACACATTAGGGTTATAGGTGCATATACAAGCTGAGGAAAAAAACCTCCTAAAGAGGGAAACAAGTGTCAGAACTGTCCTAATTGTGTTCACACACATCACAAAATATATCAACAAATCCCCTTGGGAGTCATGCAATGGAAAAGGAGTTGGCACTCATGTATAAGGAAGTCTCAAGCTATCTAGAAAGAGATCAATCCACAAAAGGAAATAAGCCCAAAGCTTTGCGAAAAGCTTCAAGCTTATCCCTAGGCAGAGCCTTTGTGAAAAGGTCTACAACATTATGTTGTGTGGGCACATAAGCCAAACTAATCTCGCTAGTAGAGAACCTCTCCCTGACATAATGATAATGCACCTCAATGTGCTTTTTATGAGCATGGAACACAAGGTTCCTCATAGCTGCCAATGCACTCTGATTCTTAGTGAAGATGGTGGTGGAACAAGATTGATCAACACCTAAATCATCCAAAAGGTGTCTAAGCCATGCACATTCAAGAGCCATTATGAAGGTTGCCCAATACTCAACCTCACAACTAGAAGTGTCCACACTAGGCTGCTTCTTGCTCAACCAAGATATACATGAGCTACCATGCATGAAGCAAAAACCATTGGTGGACAAAGGAGTTTCATAACAACCAACCTAGTCTAAGTTAGAAAAAGAATGTAAATCTAGTGGCAATGAACTCCCTTTTGGATAAAACAATCCAACTAGTCGAATACCACTCAATTAGAAAAAGATGTGCTTAAGCATCTGCCAATGCTTGACCCTTGGGTAATGCATAAACATGCTCATCTAAGAGACAACAAATTGAATATGAGGCCGAGTTATGCACACGTAAATCAAGCATCCAACAACCTACTGATAGAGAAAAACATAAAATGCATCTCCATCATGATGGAGACTCAATCATAAGCCTATTAAGCGGGGGGGAAAGCCTCGATGGTCCTAAGTGTGTTCTCACACATCATTGCTAAAATATACCAACAATTTTTGGAATTTACTTAAGATGACTATTGGTGACCATCAATGTAATGATGATACGTAATGAGCCAAGGCTCTCTTTATATAGTTTATGTACTCCAATGAAAAGCAATACGAAAAGCTATCTAAAAACAAAACTACGATCAATATTGATCGCTAACGGAAAGCCTCCTCAAAAACAATATCACAAAAATGGAGCCATCGTTTTTAGTTCGAAAAGAAAATCGCTTTTCAAAATTTCGCGTTGCATTGCTGCCAACGGGACTTGAACTCTGGTGGATTCCTTTCAAATTGTTTCTCCTAGACAAAGGCACCCACGTGGTTTTCTTGAAGGAGATATATAAAGACTATATCCTATAACTATATTCCAAAAGTTTTGGACCATTGTTGGACATTGCACTCACTAATGGAAGAATATCTAAGAAGATGATGATACAAAATTTAGATTATGTTGAAATAATCTAAGTGTGTGAAGTGAATGAGCAAAGAAGCTAACCTTATTCTCACAAAATAGTGTAACAAAATTGTAAATCAACCAACCCTAATTTTGAGATTAGGGTACAAAAACCCTAAAAACAAAATATAAGGTTAACTCACAAAAGATAGTTACCAACACTTGGTATCATAGCATAATTCACATACACACTTAGTTAAGATGAGTGAGATTAGAATTGAGATTGAAGACAAGTTGGATGGATTTTCTAATTATCCCATGTGGAGTTTCATGATGATGAATATTTTAGTCACAAAGGATTTATGGAGTATCATCAATGGATCCTTAACAAGACCGAGACGAGAAGGCGAAGAAGGAGCCACATCAACTTCAAGAGGTACTAGAGTTACTATTATAGAACCAACTGAAGAAGAGGTAACTACTTTGACATCCAGAGTCACAGGTAGGCCTTTACGTATAGTTCCTCCTATTGAAGATCAAGCAAAGTGGGATTCTAGAAATGCTTTAGCACTTTCATTCATATCAATGAGTGTTAAAAAGCATATTCTACCTCAGATCAGATCTTGGAGAAGTTCTAGACAAGCTTAGTTGAAGCTTGAGAATTTTTTTCAGAGCAGAAATCCTGCTAGGAAAGATCATTTAAGGAGACAACTAGCAAATACAAGGATGAAGGCTAGTGAGTCAATTCAAACCCACATTACGAGGCTCGTTGACTTGAGAGATCAACTTCTAAATATAGGAGTTGAGATATCACATGAAGAAATGGTAAATACGCTGATCAATTCACTTCCTATTTCATATCGATCTTTTATAACCACTCTTAGCCTTACCACAAGAGATAGAGAGGTTACATTTGAAGAGCTAGAGTTCTTGTTACTTCAAGATGAAGATCAATTGAAGGGAGTGGAAGAGAATGAAGAAGCACTTTCATCTTCATCAAAGGGTAAAAAGAAGAAGAATGATAAGAAGGAAAAGCAATCCAAGAAGGAACGTAGGTCCCTCTCACCTTCTACTTCAAATTCTGTTTCTACTACATCTAAAGAGAAGTCTTCTAAGAAGAAGGAAGTAATATGTTTTTACTGCAAGAAACCTGGACATTTAAAGGCAGCATGTTATGAAAGGATTGCAGCAAAAAAGAAAAAGGCATCAGATAATGTTGCAGAAGATGGTAAAAAAGAAAAATCTCAAGGTGATTCTTATGTCTGTATCACCATTGAGGAAGTAGCTTTTGATTAGGCAGCTTTACAAGTTCTTTCAGCAAGTCCTTGGATATTTGACTCATGTGCTACAAAACATATGATAGGATGCAGAGATGTGTTTTCTTCTCTTTCCTATTCTTCAGGTAGAAGAGTTATTATTGCAGGTGGCAATGATTTGGATGTTATGGGAATAGGTATAGTAACCCTAAAGTCAACAAATGGTGGTAATTTTCAGATTTCAGATATTCTTTATGTACCTAAAATGAAGAAGAAATTACTATCTATATCTGCATTTTTATGTGATGGTTTTAAAGTTGTATTTGAGAGAGATCTTTGTAAGATCTTATCACACAAAGACGACAAGTGTATTTTACAAGGTGAGCATAGAGGAGGGATCTTTGTTTTGTCAAAAATCAGTCAAGCATATGCGATCAAATCTTCGTCACCGATGGAAGATATGAAACTATGGCATGAAAGATTTGGACATATTAGTTTTGGAGCTCTCAAAAGTATCAAAGATAGAGGTATGGTTGAGATTTTACCCTCATTCAAGCTACCAGATGATTCAGATATATGTGAAGGTTGTCTTGGAGGTAAGATGCATAAACTACCTTTCAAGAAACATGGTCATATTATAGCTACCAACAAATTGCAGATTATTCATTCAGATGTGAATGGACGTATGAGAGCAGACTCTATTCAAGGTTTCACGTATTTTGTTCTATTTGTTGATGATTTTACTAGATAATCATGGATCTATGGTCTTAAGTTAAAGTCAGAAGTCTTTTCTATGTTCAAGAAGTTTGTAGCTATGGTTGAAAATGCAAATCAGGAAACTATCTAGATTCTCGGAAGTGATAGAGGTCGAGAATACTTGTCAAAAGAGTTTCAAACATTTCTTGATGAGAAAGGTATTACTCGACACCTTACTATTGCTTATACTCCTCAGCAGAACGGTGTTCCAGAAAGAAAGAATAGAGTACTTGTTGAAATGATGCGGAGCATGATGGCATCCAAGAAGCTTTCACCGAAATTCTGGTTTGATGCAGTACATACACGTAATCACATTTTGAACAGGTCACCTACAAAAGCTTTAAAGGTAATCACACCTTATGAAGCTTCTTATGGTAGAAAACCTAATGTGAGTTACTTCAGAGTGTTTGGATCACTTTCTTATGTACATATTGAGAAAAAGGACCGAGGCAAACTAGATGTAAAGGCAAAGAAAGTTTTTTTTATTGGATATCTTATTGAGAGTAAGGGTACAGGTTTTATGTTCCAGAAACAGGTGAAGTTATTCTTTCACATAATGCTTATATTGTTGAAAATAAAGTTTCTAATAAAGAAGTAGAAATTCCAGAGTTCATTAGTGAAAATGACTATGGATTTTTTAGAAAGATTTTGGATGTACATGTTTAGCCATATGAGGAGGGAGTTAAAATTCCTAGGATTCAAGAAAAAGTTGAGGAAAGAGGAATTTCACAACCTTCTATAGAATCAGTTCCACATGAGACTTTAGTTCCAGAAATGGAAGAAGTTAGAGTTCCCAAAAGTCCTAGTACCTCGGCAAGACAAGTTCCAGAACCTGTGGAAGTTGAAGGGTCCAAAAGAGTTTCACCACTATTTAAAGATACACCTACTTGGTTATATCAAACTTGGAAAGATAGTGGTATAAAGAATTTTACTGGAAGAACAAGGAGTCAGGCTAGACAACAACAACAACAAGATCATGTAAGAACAAGAAGTCAGACTAGACAACAACAACAACAAAGAGATCATGTAAGTTTTGCTAAAGACTTTCAGATTCATGATATTTTGGCACTTACAACTATTGAAGGTGAATGTGCATGTGTTAAGGATGCACTTAACATTCCTATTTGGAGAAAAGCTATGCAAGAAGAGATTGATTCTATTCATAAGAATCAAACTTGGCAGCTATGTGAGTTATCAGAGGGAAAGAAGGCTATAGGTGTAAAATGGATCTTCAAAATCAAAAGGAAAGCAGATGGTACTATTGACAGATACAAGGCCAGATTAGTGGTCAAAGGATATGCACAACAAAAAGGTATTGATTATGATGAGACATTCGCTCCTATGTCTAGGATGATTGTTATTAGGTCAATTCTTGCTTTAGCAGCACAATTTGGTTGGCATATATATCAACTTGACATTAAGACTGCTTTTCTTAATGGTGATTTACATGAGGATGTATATATTCAGCAGCCAGAAGGTTTTGAAGAGATAGGTAAAGAACACTTAGTGTGTAAGCTTATAAAAGCTTTGTATGGTTTAAAACACGCACCTAGAGCATGGTATGAAAAGATACGTACATATCTTTTGTCCATTGATTTCCATAACTCAGATATAGCTCCAACTCTTTATGTCAAAGCTGAACCAAGTATGATGATTATAGAAATCATTTATGTGGATGATATTATAGTCACAGGTCCTAGAGATGAAGATTTGCAGATGTTCAAAGAACAATTGAAGCAAACATTTTGATGTGAATGATTTAGGCATTTTGCATTATTATCTTGGGATTCACTTTCTGTTTTGAGATGAGTGTATCTATATGACACAACAGAAATACATTGAGAAACTTTTGGAAAGGTTTCAGATAAGTGATTCTAAACCTATGCAAACACCTATGGATCAGAACACATCTTTACAGATGGTAGCAGATGCAGAGCCATTTGATGCTACTTCATATAGTCAAGAAGTTGGTTTCTTGATATATCTGTGTAATACACATTCTGATATACAGTTTGCAGCTTCTCAAGTATCAAGGTTCATGCAGAATCCGACAGTGTTACGTTGGAAAGAAGTAAAGCGGATCTTTCGATATTTGAAGGGAACTTCAAATTATGCTATGGTATTTTTGAAATCTACACATTTGTTACTAAAAGGATTTTCATATTTTGATTGGGAAGGTGATAGAGACACAAGAAGAAGTATTAGTGGATTTTGTTTTTATCTTGGAGATTGTCTTATCTCATGGCTTTCAAAGAGACAACCCACTCTTTCCACTTCATCGTGTGAGGCTGAATATCGTGCAACATTTACAGCTACTCAAGAGTCAGTTTGGTTGCATAAGTTTTCAGTTATCTTGATGTAAGAGTACATGAACCCATTCATATATTTTCAGATAGCGAGAGTGCTATAGCTACAGCAAAGAATCCAGTGCATCATGCAAGGAGAAAGCATATAGAGGTACACTACCACTATATTCGAGAGCAGATAGCTGAGAAGCACATTGAGTTGGTTTATGTTCCTTCTAGTGAGGATGTTGCAGATATATTTACCAAAGCATTGACTAGAGATAGTCATGAGAAGATTTGCACATTACTGAATCTTGTACCATTGTGACATTGAAGGAGGGATTATTGGAATCAATGCCAATATGGTCCAACAATAGTTTCATTAGTAGATCTTGAAGTCTCTTGAAGCCCCACACGAGCGCGATATTAGACCTCTTTAACAAGCACACGTGGGTGCCTTGGTCTAGGAGAAACGACTTGAAAAGAACCCACCAGAGCTCAAGTCCCATCGGTAGCGACGCGAAAGTTTTGAAAAACTATTTTATTTTCGAACTAAAAACAATGGACGTGTTTCGCTCGCGAGTTTTACGATCATATGAGTTTTATGATCTTGGCTTTTCCTATTTCTTTTCATTGGAGTACACAAACTATATAAAGAGAGCCTTGGCTCATTATGCATAATCACTCAAAGATCTCAAGCTAGAGTTTGAAGATTCTAAAGCTTTGGGGGCAAAGATTTGGTGAAGGAGAGGCTACTCTCTTGGAGCAAGAAGTCTTCTACAAGGTGGTGGTAACTATCTTTTGTGAGTTAACCTTATATTTTGTTTTTAGGGTTTCTCTACCCTAATCTCAAAATTAGGGTTGGTTTATTTACAATTTTGTTACACTATTTTGTGAGAATAAGGTTAGCTTTGTTGCTCATTCACTTCACACACTTAGATTATTTCAACATAATCTAAATTTGGTATTATCATCTTCTTGGACATTCTTCCATTAGTGAGTGCATCACTTTGTACTTGTACGTGTACGTGTACGTGTACGTGTACGTGTGCGTGTGCATGTGCGTGTGCGTATGCGTGTGCGTGTGCACGTGCGCCTGCGTGTGCGAGTCCACAAGTGCATGTCCAATCTCCTCCACTCCTTTCATACCTTTCACTTGAGTCCACTAGTGGTTGTTGTACTCACCTCTTGAGTTAAGTCTCCCTGGACCCAAGTTAACTCACCTTAACTTGAGTTAGAAGGCTCTAGAGCTCCTTGGGCAAAACTCTCTCCCCATGCTCCCCATGGGGATTGAACCCAAGACCTCTTCCTTCACAACCATGAGACTTAACCACTAGGCTAAGTGGATCACTTGAATATGAGAGCACATGAACTTATGCTTGAGTCTATTCTTTAGATCTTTGGTCCTACAGACCAGTGACCAAACGGTGTCCGATTTCAAACATGACTGAATCGACCAGATCCTTAGATCATAGACTTACTTTATTACATTCTTCCCCCCTTGGAAAAGATTTTCGTCCTAAAAAATAGAGCTATATACATATTGTAGGCAACCCCGGAGCCTCATGTTCTAAAACTGGAAGAACATGGTCATGTTCTAGAACTGGAAGAACATGTCTCATCTCTGTGGTGGCATCCCTACCCAAATAATTCAAAACACCATCCGGCTTTGCACTTTGATAAACTAGCCAAAGTATAATGTAGTGAATGAATTATAAGGGTGGATCTAAAATCATCCCTGGCCAATTCACAGTTTCTTGATGTGTGATCTAGGCACAGACATGTGAACTAGGTGGATTCAACTTACTAGTCCATTTCTGGACATGATTGGTGCATGGGCTTTAGTAACTAGGATGGGATTTGTATCCCAATCAAGACTTTGGGAACGCTTGATTCAGTTGAATTTGATTTGCAAAACTTGAAGTTTTGGTTGATCCAAACATCTGACTTGGATGTTTGTACAATGGTTAACTACCAACCAACAATTACTTGATTTTCTTCACCCGACTTGAGGACTACTTTGTCCTAAGGGCTTGGAAAATCCTATGTAAACTGTAGGAGAAAGTTTTTCATTTACTTTGGGTCAACCTAACTATATCTTGACCAAGTCAAATTCAAAATGAAAATTATCCAACTTAGGATACTTTTCTCAAAGACTTTAGCTGAAAGTTCTTGGGAATTGTCAAGTTGATGAGTAATTCCTAACCTCTCTATTCTAGAGTATACTGGACTCTTGGAAATCTTTTATGCTATAACTTGAAGCAAACTCAAATAAATAAGTCCACTTAGACTTATTATCTTTTGAAGATTGGATGTTCAATTTAGTTATCTAATTCTAATCGGCTAACCCTGGTCTTTTGCAAAAGGAATCAGATACCATGTCTGAGCCAATTCCAAAAGTTTTGAAAAGCGGAAAGAAATAACTAAAACTCTGTACAACCGATTCAAACTTTGAAAATACGTAAACTTTCTATGAGTCAAAGTCTAGATGACTTAGGACTTTAACTTCTCAAAGATCTGTTTCAACAAGATATTGAAGCATTTTTTTTTTAATTTATCTTTAAGAGAAATAAGCTGGATTCTCAAAAAGATTTGAAGCAAATCAAAAACATCATCCAACCACAAGATACTAGTATGGTAACCAACATCAGTGTGTCGACCCACTGAGGTTCTGTTGATGAGTTTTGTATTCAAATAAGGCTTTACTTGAGACTAAGTTCATGTCATATTCAGTCTTTCTGACTCCTTACTGGGAATGCAATTCTTGTGTATTTCTTTGATTCAAAAGAGTGAATTTACCAAGTTACATTAGGAACTTGATGCTTGACTTACTCAATCAAATCCTTAGTTGAAAAGATCAACGCAAATTCCAACCTTTTTTTTTTTAAATTTGTGAAATATTTCCCAATTAACATCACTTTATCTTGAAGTGTTTCAAGAAGATCTTGGAAGTTACTTACTTCATATCTTCTGTTTTCTTTATCTTGAAGTTATCTTGAAGTATCTTGAGATACTACTTTTATCCTCCTTGAATTAAACTTCTTCTTTGAAGTCTTAATGCTCTTGAGGATCAAATCCTAACTTCAAGATCTAAACTAAGACTAAAAGATAATTATCATCCCACGGTCCGATGTCCCATACCATCTTTCCTACATCAATCTGAGTATAAAATCTAGTGTCCCATACCACCCTATTTTATATTCACATTAATGTGTGGGTGATATTTATCCTAAAGTCAAAACATATCTTAATAGAGAACATTCTTGCTTCAATTCTTGACAAGAATTTTGAAGTTTCAAGCATCATCTCTAACTAGATATTCTAGGGTTTAATTCCTTCACATGATTGTCTCACAATCATGTGCTTTGTTTTGGAAACTTGAAAACCTATGACATAATATCAATTCTTCTTTGCTAAGGTTTTCAAATAAAAACCAATTAGAATTTCAAGTACTTGAATTCTCTCAAATTCAAGTTCAATTGGTTTATTCTTCTTTGGATATGGTTTCCCATGTCACTTTGAAAGTTTAAGTTTGAACTTTCATTTGTGTGATATTGACTCCTATTCTTGAGTTTTATACAAGATTCATTATTATTGGTCAATCTTTAGATGTTACTAGAGTCCTTTAAACATATTCCACCAATCAAAATTATGTTTAAAGTGCAAGCATCTATTGATGATTGATCCAATAGTAATGTTACTATGAACACATAACTTTGAACTTTATAGCTTGTTTAGGAAAAGTTCATGGATTGGAGATCCATTTCTTGGAACTTTCTATTCTTAAATGAAAAGTTCACACTTGCTTCAAGTCATTAGGAACTTATCTTATTTCCTAAAGATTGCTTAGCTAGTTGCATCATTTACCAGAGATGCAACCATAGAAACAAACATCCTCTTATTGACGTCAAAAATCAATTGATTTTGAGTTTCAACCTTTGATTTCAATCACTCCTTGGGATGAAACCAAAAAAGCTTCATAGTTTTTCTTGGCACCTTTATTAGAAGATCTTCATGTTATGGGTTCTATCATATAGTATGAATTTATGTGTGTTTTGGGAAGAGTACATGAATCAATTAAGATCCTCCACTTGGAATGTCTACCTTCCCAAAAATAAATTCATCTCGAACATGGTAGGAGAATGATCTCACATGGAATAGAAGACTTGACTATTTCATTTTAGTGCTTCTCTTTTAAGAAATATGTCAATTCCTAAAAGTCACTTACCGATGTTTCATCATGAGATACGAATCTTGAAACCACAAAGAAACTTCTTAGAACTTTTGAAATCTTCTAAATAGAAGAGTGCTCATGAAACTTGGAAACATGGTTGAAGTTATCATCCAATTCTTGGGATGCTTGAGAAGTTACATAACTTACGTAACTAATCAACTAAAGCTTATCCACATGACTTTCTAAATATCACTTAATATACTTAGAGTAATCATTATAAGCTTATCTTCATGACGCCCTAAGTACATCCGGACTTAGAGTCATCATACATTGGAAAAGGTTTGCAAGTAATTAAATTTTCTTGGTCATCAAGAAAATTTAATACTTAACTTTCTCCTAGTGCCTACTTATACATACTAAGACATGGTATTTATTTTTGATAATGAAGTATCAACTTGGGAAGGAATCGACTAATTACTTGAGCTGCAAACTAGAACTAGCATGTCTTTGCAACTAATTAATCCTCTTTCTTCCATAATTTCAAGCCGTGAGCTTTATAAAGTAAGCTAAATACTAAGAGAGTACATTTTCATATCTATTTGCAAACAACATCACACTCTATCATGCAAATGCATGTGCCTACATGCAAATGCATATGCTCACATGTGTATGCATGCATGTTCTTTGCATGTCTAAAAAATAATGTAACAATCATGCATGAACTTAATACATGACTTTTCCTTGTACTAAGAATGTATATCATGCAATCTTGATGCATGTATATCCTTTCCTTTGTCCTAATGCACTATGATATAAAAACATATCCTTGAGGTGCACAAACAATCTATCTTCTACCTTACAAAAAGTTATAAATATACATGTGCACAAACTTGAGTGCATCCTATTCCTTTTGCAAGCAAGAAGAAAATATAAATATTGAATGAAAACATTCTTTTGTATATGCATGCTTGTGCTTAATGAGTGTTTCAATATGTTTATGCTCTTTCATGTAGGTTTCAATAATTTGCATCAAGATTATCAAGAATGAAGCTTACTACCATACTTCAATGATTAAAATGCATCCTGCATGAAACCAGAGAGCAAAAATAAATATTGAAACCAATCATTAACTTGGAAAATACTTATCTCCCAATTAAGCTATGTCCTTCCCTTGATCCTTGAGAAGAGCTGTTCTCCATCATGGTTAGAGATAAAAAATCCAACCCTTTGATCTTTGTCCAAGCATCTTTCATCACTTGAGAAAAATGAAAGCCAAAATATGTTCCACCTTCTTTGATTAATGCTTGTCTTGGCCCTTTTGATGCCATCGGATGATGTGTGAGGGATGTTTCAGGTGAATACAATGGGTGTCTGAAATTGTAAGTCCGGAGATCAAACCCCCATCCCACACATCATTAGAATAGGACCTCTAAGCTTTTGTTTTGCTTTATGTCTGTTGATGGAGCGTCAACAGGGTTGGTTATCAATTCTATTATTAATTTGCAGAAGCTAAGCTGACGTGAACGTTTCTGCTATGTTGGATAGAGGAGACTTTTGCTTACGGGACTTCAGAGGTTCAACACCGGCGTATGAACTGCTACATATATCTGCCTTTTTGTTTGTTTTTGAAAAATGAAGTCACCAAAGGTCTTGGTCTCTTGGATAAGAGGGAGTCTTCCTTTCACACAGGTTGCCCATTCGAGTCCTGACACTTACGTCTGAGTGATCTTTTGCGTGATCTATAGGCTTCTACAGCGTGCAAAAAACTATTCTTGAGTTATTGCTTGGAGAAAGAGGTTACCCAAGACATCTGCTTGCTTGGATGAGAGAAAGGCTCCATACAAAGGAGATCGTGGGTTCAAATCCGTCGCACGTTGCTTCATTAGATAGCCTTCTTTTTGTATAGAGTTCTACAGCGTATACTTAAGATTAAGATAAATTCTTCACTCATTTGAAGGCGCGCAAGTGGTTGATCTTCTTGGATAAGGGAGCGCAGTCCTTTGATGTAGGTTATGGGTTCGAAACCTGTGCAAGCACTCTGAAGAAATGTTCTTTTTGCAACCTCCTCTCCAATTCGGGATGGTTCTACAGCTCACCCGCGAGCAAGAAAGATGATCGCCTACGAGTTTTTAACGACGTAGCTCACGAGATTGGGGAGTTGGTAAAATGAAGATCTACATGTAGAGAGCATGAAGATGATGAAACCCTTCAAGGTCTCCATGGAAGCTCAACCTTGAGCTCTGATACCAATGCAACAAGACTATAATTACGACCACCACGTGCTAAAGAGATGACTCTCCTCCCAACCTTATGCCTGTATATATAGCTAGCTGCTCGAATCCATGAGGACCACAAATGTAACTAGAGTCCACAAGTGCATGTGCCATCTCCTCCACTCCTTTCATACCTTCCACTAGAGTCCACTAGTGGTTGTTGTACTCACCTCTTGAGTTAAGTCTCCCTGGACTCAAGTTAACTCACCTTAACTTGAGTTAGAAGGCTCTAGAGCTCCTTGAGCAAAACTCTCTCCCCATGCTCCCCATGAGGATTGAACCCAAGACCTCCTCCTTAACAACCATGAGACTTAACCACTAGGCTAAGTGGATCACTTGAATATGGGAGCACATGAACTTATGCTTGAGTCTATTCTTTAGATCTTTGGTCCTACAGACGAGTGACCAAACGGTGTCCGATTTCAGATCTGTCTGAACCGGCTAGATCCTTACATCATAGAATTACTTTATTACATACGTATACCTGTATGTGTACCTGTATGTGTACCTATACATGTACCTGTACATGTACCTGTACGTGTACTTGTATGTGTACATGTACGTGTACGCATACGTGTATGCGTACGTGTACGTGTACGTGTACATGTACGTGTATGCATACACATACGCGTACATGTACGTACACGCACATGGTTGGGTAGAACCAATGTTCCCCTTCACATGGTTGGGTAGAACCAATGAGTTGGCTACTTTATCTTGGAAAATGACAATAAATACGTTTTAGGTTACACAAAATTGAAAACACTACGAGATGAGATTCTAGGCATTCTTAAAGAATGTGCATGACATTGCTTATTTTGAAATGGGTTTTATGTACTAAACTTGATATATGGGATATCAGAGTGCATATTGAATTGCATCTCTAGGATTTTAGTCAATCCAAATGTGCTACTTAGCTCATAATTTATAAAGGATGTGCTTATCCAAGATGGTCACTTATTAGCTTTTGAAAGCAAGAGTATCGCACAGTGTGATTGGAAGGTAAATTTTGAAGACACTATTTGTATTTTGTAAACTTTAAGGTGTACATGAATCAACATATACTCAAGTGAATCTTTAATTGGCAAGATCTTTGAGGAAAACATGTTCAATGGCTTGTAACTCATGCAAGGATTTCATATGAATCTTTAAAGGAGAGGAAAATATATTATTTTCACCGATGCATTGTCTTCAATAGTATATCAAATAAGTTTTGCAATTTTTGAAAGCTCATTACTTCAATAAAAGCATTGAAATAAGACTTTTATTATAGGTTATGAGAGCCATCATTGATGACTTTATTTTAGGTGAAGAGGAAAGATCTTATGTCCCTCCACACTAACAAAAAAATTGTCTATATTATGACTAAATATTTGAAAGAGGATTAGTAGAAAAAAAATATATATTCTCAAACCAAATGCCTTAGCTTTGAGACCATAGAACATGTGAAAAGATCATATAACTTGTGAAAAGAACATACAAGCATTGAAAAGACAATACAACTTGTGAAAAGAACATTTTGGTGCCCTATGTTAGCTAGAGATATCCACACTTATTTTTGACAATACTTTATGTGCCAGCTCATTAAAACAAAAGGGATAAGGACACCAATTTGCTACAAATATTAAAAATTCCATAAATAATTAATCTCCAATGATTTTATTTTTGGTTTGCTATTGAGCTAGAGAAAGATGTTATACTAGTAATAATAGATAGGATAAATGAGATGGTTGATTTCGCATCCAAATGTTTAGATAGAGCTTTCAAATTTATAGGTCAATTTTGGAAGTTTGTATTTGATAAATGTAAAGTTTCACATAAGATGAGTATTGATGATAACTCTTGGAGGCCCAAAATATAGCCTTCACAGACACGTTCAGCAGGTGCCTCAAGTTTGGGTATAGAGGACACCATTTCAGATTTTTGTAGGCATAACAAACTAGCAAAAATCAGATGACCAAAGTGTGCATGCCAAAGCTTTGCATTTGGCATAGCTTGAGAATCTTGAACTGTACATGTTGAATCATTCACAATTTTTTTCATAATCTATGAGCTTATATAGCCCACGACATAAAATGCTAGAAGCAATAATGACATTGCCATTTGACAGATCATGAATCATACATCTATCATCAACAAATTTCACAACCAAGACGATCTTGGCTAATGCTGAAACTAATAACAGATTTTTCTTGATCCCTGGCACAAATAAAGCATCCGACAATGTAAAAGCACTACCATCAGCAATAGTCAAAATGATCTTACCAACTCCCATCATAGGATAAGAGGAGTTGTTGGCACATGTGACAGTCTTATCTATAGGAGTAGGCTCATGTGAAGTGAAGAAAGTGTGCTGCAAGGTAATATGTTTGGTTGGCTCACTATCAAAGTACCAAACATCCGACTCTAATATAGACATACACTATTCATGAGAAGATGGATCATAATTGCAAACAATAGTAAATGCCCATTCTTTATTCTGCATAAGATTTGTAGACTCCGATTTGGATGTAGAGACCTATGAAACAACCATTCTAGCATCTTTTTTCTTTTTGTAGCCTGTTTTAGACAACTCTTTTTGACATGATCATTTTCTTATAGTATTTGCAAAACAATTTTTGCTTTTCTGTTTTCTTCTCATCTTTTTCATCCTTCTTTGATTGTGGAGAATTAGTAGACTTTTGCTTACTAATTGATGAGCTCCATTTACCTTTGCCCTTCTGACTAGCCAAGAAATTTTGATATGCAACATGCATAATGGACCTATTTTGCCTAGACTGGTCTTCCTACAATAGAACAAAAACTAACTCCTAAAATGTTAAGGCATTTGGATTTCCTTTCATCATCAATCAAAGAGTAGAAGCAAAACTCTGATATGAATTTGGAAGACCATTGAGAAGAGTCTGCACAAGTGAACTGTCTAGCAAGACCTCATCAGCAAAAATCAACTGCTCCTTCAAATCTTTGATGTTTGTCGAAAAATTGTCCATGGAATCTCCTTGATTCGTGTTGTTATGCTTTATTGAATAATGGAATGTTAAATGGATTTTAATGTCTTGAGGCTTTTAATGTGATTGCTTTTTGACTTAGTAGGTGAAGAATCATGAGGGCATGAATGCGCATGGATTTATTCAGATATTTACAAGATAGTATTTTTATATATTTTTTGTGAAAATAGTAGATCACTTAGAAAGCGATGATTTGTAAATAAGATAGGATTTTTGTAAATGCATGCTTTTTGAGGCACCACCCTCATGTATCTTCTATTCAAGAGGTAATAAAAAATACCTATAAATACACATACTTTGATAGACTTGTCCATTAGAGTATGTGGGGGAAGATCGTACCCAATCTTGTGTTTAGTGTGTGTGTTTTTGTGAGATTTCATTTCTCTACTATCTTTGTGTATGTGCGTCTGCAAGATATGGTCAATAGTGGTATCAGAGTCTGTGCGCATCTACGCAGGTGTACTTCTCACCATCCATTCATGATTCGCTACATATGTTCATGATTTGGCATCCATTCCAGTTTGTTGATTCTCGTTTGATCCAGGTTTGTGTTTGTCAATTCATGCTTTTTTTGGTTCGTCGGTCTTTTTTTTATTTTTTTTTTAATATGTTATTGTGCTCCTATCTCATTGTCTTCATTGTGACATTGTGCTCACTATACTCACTATGCTCATTGTGCTCATTGTACTCACTGTGCTCATTGTCGCATTGTGCAGTGTTCATGTTCCACTTCGGTTTGTTTATCAAATTCTTTCATCAAATTTTTTTATCAATTCAGTTATCCATGTGGTTACTCCAAGCCATCGACTAAGGCATAGAACTATGGCATAACTTTGGCATCTTTGGCTTCTCTGGCACTCATGGTTCACTTTGGTTCCCTTTGGTTTTGTTGATAGCCATTGGCTATGCGTGAACCATCTCTAACTAATGAGTAGCAACAAGAGATTACTTATTTCCCTAGTTATCTTACTTATTTCCCTAGTTAGCTTACTTATTTCCCTAGTTAGCATGTAGGGGACTTGAACCCACCACCTCTCACTTACAAGAGATATGTTTTATTCACTAGCCTTTTTTCACATATTGATACCCCATTCCTTTTAACTAATATTTAACATAACTTATAACACTCTCTTCCTCTTATTTATTTATTTATTTATCTAACACTATCATTCATTTATTTTTTTCAATATATATTTCCACGACAAAACTTTCCCTTTATATTTTAATTCCAATATTACGAATATTATTTTCACACTCTTAATCATAGGTTTTGATTCTATATAAGGCCATGGACCCTACCCATAAATACTGAGGATTTTGGTACATCACCCCTAGCTGGGGTACCGATTGAGCAATAGTTGGAGCTTTTGTGGCATGAACTCCAACAAATGCAGAGTGATGACAACAACCTAGTTAGGGTGGTGAAGGTCATTATCACTACTCAAGAAAAAGGCATGCATTCCGAGATTGGCGCCAAAAATTTCCAATTTTTTTGATTTGATGAGCAAAAGGATGGCCAATCTATTCTTTCATGGCTATCCCAATTTGATGGCTTTTATTCTGATGAATCATATTTTGAAATTGAAGAAAGTGAAATTTGTTATTATTATTTGGTGGGTAAAGCCCAATTATGGTGGAATGTTTTGCGGCATAGCAGCAACCGCCCCACCACATGGATCACACTTCAAAAAAATATCAAAGAGTCCTTCCTTCCTCCCCAATTTCACTTACATAATCATCGATCATGGACAAATTTTGGATGGAAAGATGGAGATACTGTGTCTACCTACACTGAATGCTTTTGACAACGACTATTACTTATTCGTTTGCTTGAAATGGTTCCTGAAGATACCTTGCAATAGAACTATGAAGATGGTTTGGAGATGGGAATCCATGCCAAGTTCAACACACTACATCCTACGATCCTCAATGAAGCTATCTCTTTTGCACATGATGCCGAGAAGGTGTCAGTCCATCACCAAGTCCATTCGCTTACAACAAACACATCAAAGACAACAACCAATCAAGCCCAATTTTCCTTTAAAGCATCCTTTCACTACTTTTCAATGCCCTCCTCAATCCAATTTCTCACCAGTCCACAAGAAAACCCCGTTACACCCTACCAAACCTGCAAATCTTCAAACTACGATGATGGATGCTCAACAAAAGAGATGTCGTATCACTTGTTGGCCTTGTGGTAATTTTGGTCATACTAAAGCTAAATGTAGGTTGCGAACTAATGATATGAGACTTGCGGAGCTCAAGTACACATCGTGGAGGTGGTTCATGAAAACATTCAACCTGATTGGACCAAAAAAGCATTGGAAAAAGATCTAAGTACCTTGGGTAATGAAATTTCTATTCATTCTTTACTTTGCATGCAAGGTACTATTAATGGTAAAGTTTTTAATATTTTACATGATGATGGTAGTTATCATGATTTTTTTTCTTATACACTAGTGCAAGGTCTCTAATTAAAGTCACTTCCTTCCATGTATAAAGTTAAGGCTGCATTTCAAGGAAATAGATATAATGTTACAAGTGAAGTGCATAACATTTAGATCTGTATAGCTTCATATGTAGATGAACACACATTCTTAACTGCTACTTTGTAGTCCTATGATGTTATACTTGGCATGTCTTTTCATCATCATTATAATCCATGCATTGATTATCATACAAGTTTTAAGTTTAATAATCAAGATATTTCTTTGTCTTCAATGCATGAATTCCAACCATTTCCATTAATTATTCATACTTAGTCAAACGTGCATTAAAGAAAGGCTACAATTCATGTATTGTTTTTGTCAATAACATAGTTGATTATACACATACACTTCCTAATGCACATAAATCATTTATGGCTTCCTATCAGGATTCCTTTATGGTTGATTTTCCTTTTAAACTACCACCTTCTAGGGGATCTCTTGATCCTATTCCTCGAATAGATTATTTGCTAGATAAACTTCATGGAGCACGTGTTTTTAGCAAAATTGATCTTTAATCAGGTTATCATCGGTTATCATCAGATAGAAATGACAAAAAATGACACTTATAAGACTAAGAACTCAAACTGGTCACTTTGAATTCATGTTAATGCCTTTTTGGACTGTCCAATCACCTGCTACATTTGCGTGTATGATGAATAACATTTTTTTTATTACCAAGCTTTTGTTCTTGTTTTCTTTGATGATATACTTGTCTATAGTGACAATGAGAATGACCATGAAAATCATTTAGCAATAGTCTTTAATTTGTTATGCAAAAACAAAATTTATGCCAATCCTGAAAAGAGTTCTTTTTTCTAATTAGAGTATTTAGGACATGTTGTTTATAGTCAAGGCGTTCATGTAGGTCCGAAGAAAATTAAAGTAATTGAACAATGGCATGTTCCTCAATCTGTGAACGATGTACGATCTTTTCTAGGGTTAGCTAGTTTTTATAGAAAGTTTGTAAAAGTTTTTTCTTATTTTGCACTTCCACTCACATTATTACTCAAGAAAAAGTTAAAATTTTCATGGGGATTAGCACAAAAACAATCTTTTGAAAAACTCGAACATGCATTTTCTCATGCACCTATTTTGCAATTACCAGATTTTGCACAATCTTGCCATGTAGTTACAGATGGAAGTGGTTTAGGTATAGTTGCTATATTAATGCAAAATGATCATCCCATTGCATTTGAAAGTAGGAAACTTAAGCGTTTTGAAAATAATTATAGTAGATAGGATAAGGAACTCTTAGCGCTTTCAAAATTTGAAAACATTACCTGATGGGTTTTGAAGTTTTAATCAAAACAGACCAACAAGCTAATTAGCATTTATTAAATCAACCATTGATTATCAAAAGACGCATTAAATAGGCTTCAATCATACAAAACTTTCAGCCTATAATTCAATATCAACCAAGCAAAGCTAATGTTGTATTTGATGCCCTTAGCCACTTTCCATCCCCACAAACTAATATTGTTTCAATCAATAATATTTTTGCTATTCATATTCATTCATTTCACGACATGATTCCTACTTATGCATCTGACTTGTATTTGTCACATACATGGAATGCATTAAATAATTCTGCAACATTTAGTGAGAATCACTAAACTTTTCATAATGGATTCTTGTAGTTCCAACACAAGTTATGCATCACACAAGTCTCTAAAGAGTTTGTTATGAAAGAGATGTATGAACCATCGTACATGGGTCATAAGGGCATACAAAGTACTATTTCTACATGTAAAGAATTTTTCTTTTGGTCGAATATGGAAAAGGATATTGCACAATATGTTTCCCACCATTGTGTGTCAACATGTGAAACAACATCATGGTAAAGCATTTGGATTATTAATGCCACTTACCATACCTAATGTCAGTGGAGCACTAGATTGTGCTCTCTGACTACACTAGACAAGATTTCAGAAATATACTTCTGATTACAAGAACACCCCCATAGGGAAAATAATACAAGAATATGTGCTTGATACGAGACATCCCACAACCCAAGACTGATAGGTATGAATAACTTGACTAGAGATGATACATGAGATCCCACAACTCGGGATCGTAAGGACACAAGATATCAGGATTACAAGGATTCCCTTTTGGGAGATGAACTAGATACAGGAAATAACTCGACAAGATCTCGTACTGCAAGATTACAAGAGGAAAAGATAGGATGTCCCAAAACAAGACACGAACAAGACAAGAACTATAAGTGGAACTTGGGGAGTACTTACTTGGCGGTCATGACTCCTTGAGCTCCCAAGACTAGTATTGGCAAGACATAGTATCTATGTGGCCAACCCCTCTTTAGATAGGTTTTCAAGGGTGATTCATCAAAGGTGGTTACAAATTGATGATTTCATTGATGATGTCATCAATTCAAAATATGATGTCTAGATGTCAAAATTAAGCAAGAAGACAGTCAATCTTAGGCTTTTGGCACGTTTTGGACACATTGGTTTCTCCAAATTCTGAAATAATCATGAGATATAAAAGTCACATGGAATCTGAGGTTCACGATGGTTTCCTCTGTCCATGACATCACCTCCCCCTCAAGCAACAAGTTCCATGAGGAGCGGTCATGATCTCTGGTCTTGGCTTCATTGGATTATTCGTATGAAATTATTGAACCTTGATTGGTGCTCTATGAAGGTTCCCTGCAGGTTCCCAAGTGCGATCATTGATGTCATACCCTTTCCAATGAACAAGGTACTCCAATATTCCTTGAGATATTCTTGAATTTGGGATATGATCAACTTTGAATTCTTCATGATCATCAATCTCCATAGGTGGTGAAGGACTAGGTCTCTCCTCCCTCAATGGTGAAATCTGATATGGTTCCAACATAGATACATGGAAAACTAGATGTATTCTCATGGTACTTGGTAATTAGAGTTTGAAAGTGACTAGATCAAGCTTGGTCAAGATGGTGAATGGACCATATCTTTGATGGTCTAGCTTTGCACGAGGCCTCGAAGTGTGCAAATTATTTCTGAGTAGCCACACTTTATCCCCAATGTGATAAGATGGATTTTGAACATGATGATGATCTGCATAATGCCTATGTTGTTCTTGAGCTCTATGGATCTCTTCCTTGAGTTCTTTGTGAATATCCATGAGATACTAGGCCTTATCTTTTGCAGTTGGGTTCTTGACATGATTTGAGAGTTGTATATCCATCCTTGGATGTTGTCCATAATTTGCAAAGAAGGGAGTCTGCTTGGTAGATGTATGAACACTATCGTTATAGGAAAACTCTACAAAGGTTAAAAGCTCAAACCAATCATTTTGATAATAATTGATGATGCAACAGAGATATTGTTCGAGGACTTGATTCATCCATTCTATTTGTCCATTAGTCTGCGGATGATTGGTTGTAGATAGTTTAACTTGAACACCAAGGAGCTTGCAAAGACTATTCCAAAAGCTGGATATGAACTATGGACCTCGATCACTGACAATATCATGAGACAATCCATGAATCCTAAAGATGTATCTAAGAAAAAGTCTAGTAGTGGTTGCACCTATGATTGCCTTGGTAGTTGGAATCAAGTGTGCCATCTTTGTAAATCTATCCCCATAACAAGATTGGCATCATAGATATCTGACTTTGGTAGATGTGTGATGAAATCCATAGATAATGAAGCACATGGCCTTTCCAGAATATGTAAAGGTTGCAAGAGGCCATGAGGTTTATGTCGCAATACCTTAGATCTATTCCAAGTGTCATAGGTTCGGATATATTCTTTGAGTTCCTTCCACATTTGAGGCCACCAAAAATCCCTTGGTATAAGTTCTATTGGTTTATACCTCCAAAATGTCCTGCTGCAAGGTTGCCATGATGTTGTAAGAAGGGCTTGCTAGACTCAGGATGAATTGGAATTGGAGCACTGGTGAATGCTAATTTCAAGGTCTAAAATTCTTTTTTTGTTTCTTCGGCCCATGAGAATTTCGAATTTCTTGTAAGCTTGGTAAGAGGTGTCACTATCTTGAAGTAATCTCTCATGAATATAATGTAAAAATTGACGAACCCTAGGAAACATTATACATCTCAAACACATGAAGGTGGTTGCCAATCATGGATTGTCTCTATCTTCTTAGGGTCCATAAAGATTCCTTTCTCTGGTAGAATGTACCCTAAAAACTCCACTTCTGTCTGATGGAAAGAGCACTTCTCCAATTTTGCATATAAACCTTTTTCTCTTAGTTTCTCTAGGACTATCTTTACGTGATATTCATGGTCCTCTAGATTTTTGGAGAATATCAGGATATCATCAAGCTATATTACCACAAAGTCATCTAAATACTCTCGAAAGATATCATTCATCGTATGTTGAAAAATAGGAGGAGCATTTCTAAGTACAAATGGCATAACTATGTATTCAAAATGCCCATACCTTGTTTGAAATATTGTCTTCCATTCATCTCCTTCCCTGATCCTAACAAGATTGTAAGCTCCTTGAAGGTCAATTTTTATGAAGAACTTTGCTTTTTCGAGGCGTTCCAAGAGCTCTAATATAAGTACTAGAGGGTATATGTTCTTTATTATGAATTTATTCAGCCCACAATAGTCTACACACATTCGAAGAGTCCTATCCTTCTTCTTTACAAATAGGATAGGGGCTCCTGCAGGAGACTTCAAGTGTTTGATAAACCCCTTGGCTAGATTCTCATCAATATTCTTGTGTAGCTTTGTGTGGGGATAGTCTATAGATTGGTCCGAAGGGTGGTTTTGCTCCCTCTTGAAGTTCTATGGCATAGTCATAAGGTCTATGCTATGGGAGGATATCTGCATTCTTCTTCTCAGAAACATATTTAAAACCTTGGTATTGGTCGAGTAGCTTCACTAAACCATCTTTCTTGGGCTCTTGAGCTGGTATGGCATAGATCATATATTTAGGTTCCTTCCTTACTATATGTATGAAGTTTTTGGCTCCGACATATGTCTGGTTCTTCTGGATATCTTGATGGGTGATTTTATTCTTTTCCCAATTGATGTCTGGATTATGTTTTTTTAACCAGGGCATTCCAATGATAACCAAATTTTGTGGTGTTTGAGGTTGGAACCTAGTTACATCTATCTGCATAGGTTCATGCATATACTCATCTCTAAGAGTGGGTTGGAGGGGTTTCCATTGGCGAGGTCTTCCTTCTACTTGTTCTTCTTGTTTCCTTTAAAAAAGGTGGTTATCACATTGAATAGCTTGAGTGATGTATTCATTCAATGTCTTAACCTCTAGCATCGTGAGCAGAAGGTCCTTCACATCATCTCTTAAACCCCATCTAAATTGGCTTATGAAATAATCTTCATGCCAAGTGAGATCACATATCAACTACCTAAATTCTGATGCATATGTAGAGGCAAGACGGTTACCTTAACGTAGCTTCCAAAGTTTTGTTTTTGCCACTCGACTTGTGTCTGCATCTCCAAATGTGGCGATGAGTTCTCGAAGGAACCCCTCATAGTCTTGAAATACTGCCATGTTCTTCTCCAAGATTGGGGAAAACCATGATAATGTTTGGCCACAAAGCAAGGTTCCAATAAACCCATCCTTGGATGCCTCATCAGGATATCTATTAGGTTGCATACATATGTACAATTTAGCTTGCTAGAGAAATCCATAAAAATTTGTGCGATCCCTATCGAACTTTTTTGGCATGCAAATCTTGGGTTCCTTCATGAAGGATGTACTAAGCTCTTGATTCACTTGAATACTCCCTTAATTTGCTTGAAGATTCCCGATTCGTTCTTGTAATTCTTGGAGGAGTGTGCCCATTTCAACTTGTGTCTATCGATGAGTTAGGTCCTTGACTTGTTGTTGGAGACTCCGAATTGATGCGACAATCTGTTCATAAGCATTCTCCATGATGTCTAGTCTTGGATAGAAGCTAGTCTTGCCAAGATGTTAGGGGAGCACTAGATTGTGCTCTTTGACTACACTAGAGAAGATTTTGGAAATGTACTTCTGATTACAAGAGCACCCCCTATGAAAAATAATACAAGAATATGTGATTGATACAAGACGTCCCACAACCCAGGACTGATAGGTATGAATAACTCGACTAGAGATGATACACGAGATCCCACAACCCGATATCGTAACTATGACACAAAATATCAGGATTACAAGAATTCCCTTCAAGGAGATGAACTAGATACAACAAATAACTCGACAATATCTCGTACTATGAGATTACAAGAGGACAAGAGAGGATGTCCACGAACTAGAATAGATAAGACTAGAACAAGGAACAAGACAAGAGCTGGAACTAGAACTTGGAGAGTACTTACTTGGCAATCACGACTCCTTGAGCTCCCAAGACTGGTATTGGCAAGACTGAGTATGTATGTGGCCAACCCCTCTTTATATAGGTTTTCAAGGGCAGTTCATCAAAGATACTTATAAATTGATGATGTCATCAATTCGAAACAAATCCTTGGATATCAAAATTAAGCAAGAAGATAATCGATCTTAGGGTTTTGGCATGTTTTGGATGCAATGGAAGCATTGGTTTCTCCAAATTATGAACCAATCATGAGATATAAAATTCACATGGAATCTGAGATTCAGGATGGTTTCCTTTGTCCATGACACCTAATGGACCATGCGAACAAATTTTTGGATTTTATTATTGGTCTTCCTACAACTTCATCTCATAATGATATGATTTGGAGAATTTTTGATAGGTTTAGTAAACAAGCATATTTCATTCCTGTAAAAAGAATCTTTTTGCACCTCAAGCTGTTAAGTTATTTATTAAATGTATTTTTTTGCATCATGGTTTTGCAAAATTTATTCTATAAGATCAAGATGTTCATTTTTGTAATCACTTTTGGGCTGCATTATTTCAAAATTTAGGTTCCAAAATAGACTTTAGCTCTACATTTCATCTTGAAATTAATAGGCAAAGTGAAGCTACAAATAGTACTATTTTAGATTTATTATGTTGTTATTCTTTAGATCATCCAAGTAATTGGGATGAGAAAATTCCTTTACTACAATTTGCATATAATAAAACAACACATACCACTACTCGAAGTGCACTGTATGAAATTGTTTATGGTAAAATGCTTCCCACTCCCATGTCTATCACTCAAACTGATATACCTAAGGCTAATTATTTTGCACAAGATCATATTTCTACACTTCATGAGGTTCATGATCACATTAAGAAGAGTCAAGAATGTTACATGTGTAATGTTAACAAGAAACAAGTAGCTAAACAAATTAATGAAAATGACTTCATATGGTTATGAATAATTAAAAGACATTTGGAAAATATTTCACAACATCCTAAGGTTAAACTTTCACCATGTTATTATGGACCTTTCCATATTATTCAAAAAATAAATGAGAATTCCTTTAGATTAGACATACCTTCTCATTGGAATATACATAATTCTTTTCATATTAGTTTATTGAAGTCCTTTAAAGGAACTTTACCACTCACTCCTATTTTAGATGATCCTCTTTACTTGAAGAGGATGCTAAAATTTTAGTTCCAGAGAAAATACTTGATTATGATGTTACGACTACCCACACTCGTAAGCAATATCATAGATATTTAGTAAAATATAAAAATCACTCACTTGAAGTATCTCAATGGATTCATAAGACATCATTAACTCCGCATTATGACCATTTGATTTTGCATATCATTCACACTCACATTAAATTCCAATTTTCCATTTCCATGCATGTGTTTTTACATGGAATATGCTTATGATTGTTTAGTGATGGGAGATGTGATTGGCCATCCATGTCTAATTTATTATTGTCAATTGAGGTCAATTGCTTCTCAACTAAGAAGCATGTTATACCTTTATGGAATAATGGAATGTTAAATGGACAATGTCTTGAGGATTTTAATGTGATTATGTTTTGATTTAGCAGGTGGAGAATCATGAGGGAGTGAACGCCTGTGGATTTATTTAGATATTTTTGAAGATATTTAGAAGATAGTATTTTATATATTTTTTGTAAAAATAGTAGATCACTTAGAAAGCGATGATTTTGTAAAAATAGAAGATCACTTAGAAAGCGATGATTTGTAAATAAAGTAGGATTTTTGTAAATGCACACTTTTTGAAGCATTGCCCTCGTGTATCTTCTATTTAGGAAGTAATGAAAAATACCTATATATACACATACTCTAATAGACTCGTCCATGAGAGTATGTGGGGGAAGATTATATCCAATCTTGTGTTCAGTCTCTTGTCTCTATCTAGTTTGTGTGTGTTTTTGTGAGATTTTGTTTCTATACTATCTCTACGTACGTGGGTTTGCAAGATCTGGTCAACACATGTGCTCACTCTCAAATAGTTTTCAGAGGTAAGCAACAAGAGCCTTATTCCTTGCATGGTATAAAGTGGTAAGCATATCCCAAGCATCCTTTGATATTTTGCAAGAGAAAATGTGAGGAATAATGGCACCTTTGATAGACAAAGCTATCAATGCATGTGCATGAGCATCTCTGTCATCCCAACAAAGTTGCTCTATAGTAGGTGTAGCAGGATCCATAACATGAACAAGAACCTAAAGAACATCATGTTCAACGCCATCCACATCACCTTTCGTAACTATATTTACAGTTGTAGTAGGACGTTTTTCAACACCCTATGCAATATTCCACAGTTCTTTTGCAACCAATACATGACACATCATATATGCCCATAATGGGTAATTGGTACAATCCAATTTATCCTCAACAACCAACATACTGAATACATCACTACTTTTAGCCATGGCCACTGACTAAAATACCATGAGGTAGAAAAATGACTATATCTCAAAAAGTTGAATAGGACTACCCTGTCGAGTTCTAGTAAACCTGTAGCATACTTTGAGGTGCTTATACTAGCGAACCAAAACCTGTATATATGTTTGGCACAAAAAGATGAAATTGCGTGCATACATTCTATGATAGTGCATTCCAAGGCCAAATTGAGCTCAGATCACAATTTTGACACCACACAACGAAGCTATTTTGAACTCATAATCACTCTAAGTATGATCACCAATTTTTGTGCGATTATAAAACTATGACTAGAGTATTGATGATGCCCTAGATGAAGCGGCAGCCTACTCTCATACCAATTGTTGGAGTTTGAGGTCTACAAAAAAGCAAGCAAACAACACAAGAAGCTTGTAGCTCAACACACAGTAGTATACACAAAGATAAAAGACATGTTAGGGTTATAGGCATATATACAATCCGAGGAAAAAAAATAAATCAACACGATGCGACATAGAAACTACTTCATTCTAAATAGTTCTACTCATCCTCTCATCTACACCATTTAGTATTAGGGTATAAGGAGCTATAAACTCTCTACCAATTTTTCTACTAACAAAAAATGTTGAATTCATATGAGGTATACTAACCTCCATTGTTTGAATGTAAAGCCTTTACCTTAGTTCCTTTTTCAATCTCAAGTAAAGTAAGCCATTTTTTAATACTTCATCCTTCGAGTTGATAGGATATACTGTTACACTCAAGAAATGATGGGCAAGAGATGGTTGAACCACAGCCTAAGAGGGAGGATTAGGAAGTAATCCTCAAGCATGACTTTTTGGGGCGTGGTTAGCCCATCATACTCCTAGTCGGTAGGTCATGAGTTTTATTCCCATAATTTAACTCATGTCCTACATTATCACAAATAATGTATCAAATGAGTTTTACAATTTTAGAAAGCTCATTGCTTTAAGAAATAAAGGAAGCACAGGTGGAAGTTCCACATTTGTTACAGATTATTAGAGCCATCAGTGATGACTCTATCATAGGAGACAAGGTAGTTCCAGCTGTTTCTTCACCTAGGAGAGTAAACAAGTCATCATACTCCTAGTCGACAGGTCATGAGTTCAATTCCCACAATTGGTATCATAGCTTAGGAAGTAGGCTTGTGCAAGGTGGATGGACGGTGCATGCTTCGCTTTCAAAAATGAGCTCAACAAAGATTAGAGTGTATCTCCCAATCTGTAGGTCATATTTAGATGTGTAAGATACCGTTGGAAAGATCTCAAAATGAGAAATCCAATGGAAGCACTAGATTGAGGATCCAAGGTACCTTGCATGGGTGAGAACCAGGTTCAAGAGACCAAGGTTGAGAGCAAGGTAGGTCCATAGGCTAGTGGCCAAGAAGCAAAAAAGTAAGGTTCAAGATACCAAGGTTGAGAGCAAGGCAAGTTCATAGGCAAGTAGCCAAGAAGAGGAAATGCAAGGCTCAAGACACCAAGGTTGAGAGCAAGGCAAGTCCATGGGGAAGTGGCCAAGAAGCGAAAAGGCAAGGTTCAAGAGACCAAGGTTGAGAACAAGAAGGTTCAAGAGACTGTGCAAGGGTGAGGACATCAATTCAAGGGGAGATCATGGATTTATCATTGAGGACAATGATCTCTAGAAGGGGAAGAGAGTGTTAGACTCAAGAAATGACGGGCAAGAGATGGTTGAACCACACCCTAAGAGGGAGGATTAGGAAGTAATCCTCAACCATGGCTTTTTGGGGCAAGTGGTTAGCCCATCATACTCCTAGCCGATAGGTCATGATTTCAATTCCCACATACATGCATACTTTTTTAGTAGCATTATGTATGAACGTGACAAAGTAAAGAGAACCACCTAATGATTATGTGGGCATAGGACCACACACATCTGTATGAATGAGATCTAAAAGCTGAATTGAAGAGTCAATGTGCATATTATGCACATTCCTAGTTTGCTTTCCATATTGACAATGCTCACAAAATGAAAAATCATAGAAAGATAACACATGTAGGTAGCCATAATGAGAAATATTTTGCATTCTAGTATGAGATATGTGGCCCTAATGGCCATGCCAAATACAAACCATAGTGACCATAAGTGGCAAAACATACAAAGAATGATGTAGGACTAAACAATAATGTACAAGAAGAGTCCAATATCAACCCATACTAATGAGCCTACACCAATTGCCTCAAACAAAGTGTATCCATGCACCTTAAATTACTCCAGACTCATATTCACAAGAGTCAAGCTCACATATGAGTGACACAAGAACTAATGAAGATCTTGCAAAGCTCCCACTCACTCTATGCCTCTATCAATCCATCAAAGCATCTTAATATTGCCATACATGTGCATCATGAATGTCAATAAACCCATCTATAGGTAGAAAAAAATGAGACATGATGAGTCTCACACCACACATAAGACCAAACTCCCACTGAGAAAGTCTATCTCTCACATGGAGTACCTGCAATGGATACATCACCCAATTCTAGCACCTCTGACAAGCATAAGTTGTCCCAATTGCAGCTGGAAATAATGCTCACCAAGGAATTCATAATATCTACTCTCTTGTAACTGATCAATTGATATCGAGCTCATAGGAAATGAAGGCACATAGCATACATGTCTGAGTGTAAATGGTGCACCATTAGGTACAATAAGGCATACATCTCATGCACCCTCTATGTCATATGTTGAACCATCAAACGTGTGCACACATCCATGACTCTCACTTGAGAATAAAAAAAACCACTCACGAACTGGAGTAACATGGAAAGTGGTTAAGGCATCAAGTGACCAAGCCATTGTGTGTTATCCAATGAACAAGATAAATCTTGAGATGAATCATACGAGAATGTGACATCACAATCACTAGCATAATCAACCACCTTACCTGCATCACATGCATGTCTCTGATGTCCTCATCATATCCACCAGAAGCATCATCGAGTATGGCCCTCATGACCACAATGCCAACATCAAAGCCGTCAATGTGATCTATGTCTCACATGAGTCAATGGACTCACATACATATCATGTAGTCTCTGCCATAGTGCACTACTCGTCTTCTCATGCATCACATACTCATATATAGAATTCACAAGTTGTAACTGAATAGTGGAGCTAGCCAATGCATCCATATCCATCCATATGTGGTCGACCATGTCACGAGGCCTCTATGCATCTCTATGCACATACGTGTAACCCTACACGAACCAATGTATGCCACATCTGCTCTTTCCACCTCAGAAAGTCAGTGCCATCAAACCAAGAAGACATGATGCTGGTAATCCAAGAGACTAGCAATGTAAAAAGAGACTAGAATCAATACTCTATCATCAATGGGATCATACCTTCATGTCCATATGCATAACTCTCATCATGAATATCTCGTTGGAGAAGAAACCATGCAAACCACCTATCACAAAACCATGCAACTAGCATGCACATAAAACCTTGAGCATAAACCTGCTCACCAAGTCTCCAAATTGACCAAGTAGATGTGAAAGAATCTTGGGAAAAAATTGATAGAGTATCCCCTATAGATTGAGCAATCAAGAAAATATAACTAGTAGAAAAGAAGAATGAATAACTGATCACCACCCATCACTGACCTAACCATAGATAATGACAAATAAAGATGCCCAAAAATGGATGGCAATACATGCCAATACAATGTGATACACCTCCCACTCAAGAACAAATACAAATGATGAATCAACCTATCACAAATCACCTTTGACCGATTCCAAGTGAATGGATATGAACAATGATCCGAAGCTATCACACAAGCTTCAAGGATCCAATAGAGTACTCTTCTAGCATTAAAGTTGATAAAATTTCAACAGCATCTCCTTGATAAAATGGACTCTATAACCAAACAACCACGTGGAAATCACCATCCACATATTCTAAGAATCACACTATCAAATAAAATATCAAATCAATGATCATATGCTAATAGAATAGCCAATCAAGTTGACAAATGGGTGTGTAATTGAGGCTCCAATATGGATCATGTACTTGCAAAGAAAAACAATAATACAAGTATGAACCAAGGATCCAATAAATCTATCACAAAACTGTGTGCAATGAGCAAACAAAAGTTGTATCCAAAAGGCATAAACAAAATATCATCACACTGCCACTGTACGTACTCTGATAAGCCCAAGATCTCAAATCAAAGATGAAATGGCAAAAATTGAAAATAGTACCACAATGCCATTATACATGTCAAAACTTTGCATAAGCCACTCTAATCTCATATGGAGGAGCATCCACATAGATCATACATAGCCAATGCCTTCAAGCTCTAAAACTAAGATCTTGCACACCAAAAAATCTCTCTCATGGAAGCTCCAAATCAAAGTGAAACTCCAAAAGAAGTTAGGGTTCCTATGGTGAAAATTTGTTGCTCTATATTTTTTTCTTTCAAGGTTGATAACCTCTAACTTCATAAAACTTGAAGAAATCTTTTGAGCTATGCAACAACACTTAGAACCCCTCAATCAGAAGTGTATAGCTCAAGATACAAGCAAAACAAGCATCAATTGTCATTTTCATCTTCACCTTCAACACTGTTTCTTTGTATTTTGTATTTTAATAATATACTTCTGAATTTGAACTGTATTCTCTAAGATAATTGTAGGTGCTTTCTCATGCTACTCAAAACAATTTGAATCACTTCAATCCGACCTCTAGACCTTAAGTTTTACCCAAAATATTGACATGTTGTCCAAGTGATTGTAGATTTGACTTCTACATCACAAGTTTTTTGAATTTTCAATGGAGTAAAACTTCAAAGAAGATATTTTGCTCTTCAATGAATTTGTAGTTCTCTATGTAAGCTGTGCATAAAAATTTAAATCGTATCAATTTGAGCTTTCTAGCTCAAGCTATGGCTGAAATACCAACATGATGTGTATAAGATGCCGATTTGCACATTCACCTCTTGAACCCTAAGCTTCCATTGAAGCTCCTTGCACACCAACCTTCAACAAGATTTGATACCGATGAAGGACTTTGGTGGGCGGACAAGAGGGGCAAGGAGGAGATGGAGAGAGAGAGAGAGAGAGAGAGAGAGAGAGAGAGAGAGAGAGGAGAGACACACACATATGTGTGGGAGCCTCAAAACCCACAATCATTTTCTTGAGGTAATGCTCTATAGAGGATATATGTATATGAACATAGGGGTAAGGTTACATGAACATTACATTCCCAAAAAGAACTAAACATTATTTTGATGATAGCCAAAAGGTGGTTGCTAAACACTTCTTTCCTACACAAAAAATTCAATTAGGCTCTAATGACAATAAACCTTATATCCTCATATAGCTTGAAAAACAAAAAAAATCAATGCAAGAGGGAAAACTTTCAAAAGGCACCAAAGGAATTTATGAAATGCCAATCTTCAATCTTGAGTCATAAATATTATGATTTTACCAACATAATCATGTACAAAGAATAAAATCCATATTTCAGCACAAAAGTAAATTGCGAGAGACACAACTCTCCCCCTTATCGTAGCTATATATCTTTTGACACTCTCAACGTATTGTGTGTATGGGTGGTTTTGGGGAGGAGATTTGGGTGAACATCCAAACATAGGTGATGGAATCAACTTTCATCCCATATGTGATATATTGGGGCCTCATGCAATAACATAGAATGTAATGTTTTTCCTCTATACCGCAACCTAAGGTGGATGATGAGAAGGAGAGAGGAGCTTGCCTTCTCTTCTATATATGTCTTTCTGCTAGTTGTCTTGGTCTCCTTTCTAGTTTTCATGTATGGATGCATGGTGTCAAATGGCTTTGTGTCTGTTATGCTTCTTCTCTTACCTCCTTCTAGGCAGGTAGCCTCCTTGTTGGCATGTGACTTGCAGTGGCTCCACCTTTCATTAGGCTTAAATACAAATGTAATGTCAATAGTTTTGATCCCTTCGTTTACAGAAATGCACCCACCTACCATTCCTACTAAAGGAGTGGTTCATGTTGTAATGCATCCTAGCTTTCGATCTCATCTACGAGGTTTAACACCTTAGACATTATGACATTGAAGGCATATGATTTCATGAAGGACGATGATTCATATAGATGTTTTCCATTAGATGTCATAAGGTGACCAATATGGGTCCTTTTGAGATGAGTTATGACATAAGTCCTACTATGATAGTACCAAAAAATACCTAAGAAATGTCTTATTAATCTCTAAGAAAATTTAGAAATAGTGAATTCTAAGATGTAGCAAGCCACTTATTTGGAAAAGAATATGGAGATAAAAGAATCTTAATGATATAGATAAAGCTTTCATTTAAAAAATAGTTATGCCTACTCATTATGTACATAAAAGTGTGCTAAAATTTCACCTACATATTGTGGAACTTGAAACATAATTGAAAAGCTTAGTGATGTTGCATACTAATATGTATATAAAAGTGTGCTAAAATTTCACCTACATATAGTGGAACTTGAAACATAATTGAAAAGCTTAGTGATGTTGCATACTAATATGTATATAAAAGTGTGCTAAAATTTCAATACATGTTGTGTAACTTGAAACATGATTGAAAAGATTAGTGTTGTTGCATACTAATTAGAGCTTCCGTTAGATTATACAATCCATCCAACGTTTGATGTAAGTAATTTTAGGAAATAATATTCAACGGAGCACAATTTAAATTACTTTTTTTTTTTTTGCATGAACATGAGGTTTTGGATCATTATCTATGAGGAACCATGTCATGCAAGAATTCCTAGTAGCCTTTAGATTATTGTCAATTATAGATGGTACTTAAGGATTATGGCCTTTGGTACATATTTATTTTCCATTGTTGATTATTCATAACAAGGATCTTTGGAAGGGGGGGAGAATGTTAGGCCAAGTCCACCATTATTTTGTATGTGTGCAACAAGGGAAAGAAGGCTAAGGTTGTTAGATGCTAATTTCTTCTGACAGGCAGTAGAGCTAGTGTGCGTAAAGCTAGTGTGCATGATGGCCACCTGTTCACACTATAGCACTCTATAAAGTATCTCTTTTGAGGGCAAGGAGATAAGTAGGATGGGAAGAGAGAAGCACAGACATGATTTGAAGTTTCCATCTCACAACAATGACTTATGGACACTATAAAAACTGGATGATGAGGAGATCACTTCAACATTCCTTTATTTGTGAGTTGACTATTTATTCATATATGTCCTGATGTGATGTACCCACGTGTAAACGAGTTGGGAGTCGTGTATGATGAATGAAATGTGGGGCTTCTATCCCCCACGAGGTCATAGAGTCGCTCTATAGTCCACACTTAGTCAAAGAAAGAATAAAAGATTATAAATTTAAAGTTCCATATACTTACTTTAAGAATTAGAGGTGGGAGCACAGTATCCCTATAAAATATAGTAAGCAATGCAAAAGAAAAACAAAAGAGAACGTGATACATAGATAGAAGGTACGCAATAGATATGAGAAATTGAAAATTTTCACTCATTCACCTCCACTTTCATTCTTACACAATAATATAGATAAAAAAAATAGGTGAAGAGTTTAGAGTAGGTAGATATAGCTTCGATTGAGTGAGGGATATATGATCATAGCTATAGAGCGGTTCATCTATATATAGTTAGCAAGGGTTATATTGGTCACTAATCAACTAACGTTGTTCAACCCACTAAAATCTTTCATTGGTATTAGAGATTATTGAAGGTTTGTGTGCAAGGAGCTTCAAAGGAAATTTAGGGTACAAAAGGTGATTATGTAGGTTGGCATTTTATACACATCATGTTGGTATTTCAACCATAACTTGATTTAAGAAGCTCGGATTGACATGACTTAAAGTTATGTGCATAGCTTACACAAAGAGGTACAAGCATAGAGATGCACAAAGGTCTCATGATATGCTCGATCATGTATGAATGGATATGGATACATTGGCCAGCTCCACTATCCAGTTCCAATTTGTGGATTCTATATATGAGTTTGTGATGCATGAGAAGATGAGTAGAGCGTTATGGCAGAGACTAAATAATATGTATATGAGTCCATTGATTTAGCTTTTTGTTTTTTTTAAAGGAAGTGTGGCCAAAACCTACTCTCCTTTATAATTTGAATTGATTGAAACAACAACTACACAAGTGAATGGGCATATTACCCATGGGACCCCCTTGTATCTCACAAAGTAGGGATTACATACTGCTCAAAGGCAACACTGAGAAGAACTGCCGGAGGGCATACACAAGAACTGGTATTAAACTACCCAAAGACATTACAATGTCAAGCCATAGCAGGGCGGGGTTGAACCCTTACCAAGTTAGGTTGTTCTAGCTTACCTATCAAATATGACATCATCCTTACTCAAATAGAGAATATTCTCTTATTATGAACTTTAAGGGTGCTCATCTTTTAGGGTGCTCATCTTTTAGGATGCTGCTCTTTGATCCTCACCTTTCATTGTATTTTTTTTGTTAATTTAGGTCTATCCAGAAGAGTAGATCTCGATGATCGAAAGTTGGGGCTGAACCAACGAGTCATCCAATTTCCATTAGAAAAGGACAATGTAATGTATTTTAGATTGCACACAATTAAAAAACACACACGCGTCTTAGGATGGGCAAACTCATTAGCTTTTAGAAGGGATCAAATGGCATGTGAACACGATTAGGTAATGGACACATCGTTTTCTTCCTAGAAAAAAAGAAGATTGTACTTTCTAGCATTGATACATATAGGACCTTTAGGCTCTATTTTTCATAAAACTATTAATGAGAAACTCATGTGCAGTGCATATTAAGTGTGCTTTTCTAAGTTTTTGGTCAGTGTCAATGTACTAGTGAGATCACAATATTGGGGTCCACAATGACATAGTATAATGTGTCAATGTACTATGAGATCACAATATTGGGGTAACACAATGACATGGTATCCATCATGTAGATAAAGTCTTCAATCAACCATTTTTTACACATATGCTTATGGTGTATACTTAAATAACATCCTTTATTGGACGTCTAACATAACATTATGACTTGAATCCTTGACAACATACTCACTTATATAGGGACGCTCTTTATTTTCTTATTTTTTGCTCTTACCATCTTTAGACATGTGACATACTATAAGCAAGCTTGCACAATTCACAAATTATACAATTTGATCAAGAAGTGCATGGAATCATTTCCAGTAAGAAAGGACAATCTATCTTAGGTCACTCATGACTCAAAACATACATGCTTCTTTAGCTAAGCCAACTTAGCCTTAAGAAGGGGCAAGTGAGAATCTAGACTTTCTTAGGAAACGGACACGTGGCAATGTATTATTAAATGGAATGGGAATGTAGTTTCTTTACTAAAATTAAAATATTGGAGCTTATTTGAGAAACCTTTTTTTTCTCAAAAGGATCCATGATAAACTTCACTATAGTTCACAATAAGGGTGTGACTCTTGGGTTTTAGCCAGTCTCAATGTGCTAGTAGCCCATAATGTCATGTATGTGAGGGTGCATGGTTTCCAACCAGCTTTTTAAATATGTAGACCGATGGTGCACATTAGAATGGTATCTTTCTTTGGGATTGACTATAAAATATATTTCAAGAGATCTAACTACACATTCATAATTTGAATTCATCACAACCACCATCATGATAGATTGAATGCACTCAATTTTTATTATGCCCATGTCTGACAAGTGATACACTACAAGTTAGCTTGGGAAGATCCCAACTATATGTGAATTTTGATCATGCTTCTAACCACACTAACTATAGAGGACACACTTCCTATATACATGTTCTTTTGTAAACAAGAAAAAAACCAACATGCTCATATGTGTACTCTAGAATGTTTGTGCATTTGAGCTTGATGGAGGAAGTCTAGTACCTCCCATTACTATTCATCAAATGTATCATTATTAATGCTATCATATTTTCAAAGGATTAATACTAAATCCATTAATGTAATATTCTCTCATGATACTAAGCATATTAAAGAGGCTTCTTAGTTAGGGGCACTTGGACGACTACCAAAGTCAACTGAGCTCTTTTGTAACCATTTCTCACTTCACCACGTTACAATTTCTCACCCCAACATCCTATCCTCTTTGTGATAGATACATGTAACCTAGATGTGATGATCGGCCAAGCCTTTTATGCTCAGTAAGCCTTGTGTCCGAGACATGTCATTATGTGCATGTTTTCAAACTCAAAGACATCAGACAAAAGAGGAAGATGTGTATGTTTCCATGCATAAAAACTATAATGGTCATTGATAAGAAGCAAACACAAATGCACAAAAGATGTGTTAGATTTGAAAAGAGTTTACGATGATAGAGTTCATATATTCAAGATGGACTCATAATTCCACTAGGGGATGCATGATCTAGTGCTAAGCACTTTGGGCCTCTATTGGAGATCCATGGGTCAAAATCGATAAATTGGCCTAACATTAACTGTTGAAAAATGGGGGATAAAAAGGTTCCCTAAGTGCATGAGTTGTTCTTTCAAAATTTCAAGCCTGATGGAAGAGTTGGTCAATGTTGGGAATTGAACTCACAATGTCCCAGTTAGAGTGTGATGGGCTAACCACTTGCCCCAAAAGCCATGGTCGAGGATTATTTCCTAATCTGCTCTCTTAAGGTATGGTTCAACCATCTCCTGCTAACGTTATGTGACATTCCTTCTGCCTTAGATTGAGCATTGTCCTCAATGCTCACTTGTGGAACCTTTTATCTAACTTGGGCCCTTTCCCACTAGCCTCAAATACCAACGCATGGACCTATTTTAGACCTACCCAACTCTTCATTGGTGCCCAAATGCCCATACACCTTCCTTCTTGGTCAGTTTCAGACTCACCTATGATCAAGCGCTTCCGAAATGCCCATGTATGAGGCTCCCAACCTCCATCTTTGTCCAAGTTCCTCAATTAGACTCTGATACCAATGTTGAAAATTGAACTCACAACCTCTTGGTCAAGAGTGTGGAGTTCAAAAGCCGAAATTGAGCCTTTGGCTTCCACCATTGTCTTTATGTTTGATAGCTTAACGACACCCGTGGTACAATTTTAGATTCTTTTATCACCTTTATTGAATTCTACTTATTGATTCTTTCATTACGTGACACCACATTCCCTTTCAACAAGGAAGAACCAAAAGCTTTGTTCCGTGGTCGGGCCGCAATGTGAATAGAGCTGCATTTATCAGTCGAGCACATTTCTACAGAATGTATTAAAAGGACCCGCCAGTTTCAGACTCCTTTTGAGCGTGTCCCGCTGACCTGGCCACGGTGATGCTTGCCATGTCAGCCAACCTCTTGCCTGTTTCTTCAAGTTCTCTCTTCAAGAGCCCTTTCTCATTTCTTGTCTAAGCTTGTGCAGGACTCGCAGCTCTCGTATCACCATAGCCTGACCATTTCGGAAAGACTGCTCCTGGTCCCACTTCTCGAGGGGGCTTGATTTCTAGCTCCTCGCATTTGTACGTTGTCAGCGGCGGCTTCATTACTCTTTGCAGTTGAAGGCCTTTTTCTTTGCAGAGTATGCACTTTTATCTCCTGACGATCGCCTTCTTACATCCCGGGATGATGGCGTTATTCTGATGATATTTTTTGTAATGGAGCGTTTCCCCGTTCTCTCGTCTTTGTAGCAATGGGATGACTTCATATTGCATGTGCGTTTTGCATGCGTTTCAGTCTCGTCCTCGGAAGCGTTCGTTATAGATGGTTCTTTCGTGCTTAGCCAATAGAGTCTTGAGATTTTTGAGGCAAATCAAACATTCTGCAGTGCGCCCTTGTGGTAGCGATACTGGGGACATGGAAGAGGATGGAAACGGTAGATCTATGGAGAATTCCTTGGGAGCCCCTGGGACAGCCGTGGATGAAAAAGATTCAGTGATAGGTAGAACATCTTCGGGCATCTGGCCAAACAGGCATTCGATTATCAGGATGGCCCCTGTGAAGAGAAAACTCGAAGAGCTTGAACTTGGTACAGACTGTTCTGGTGCTCAAGGGAGGGCCAGACGAGAAAACAGGGATGTTATCATTGATGAAGTTGATTCTTTTGATTGTGACAGCACTCAAGGCCATGATAAAGAAAGAGGTATACACGTGGAAGAAAATCGGATCGAATATCTTGTTACATCTGGCAATCAAGATCTTGGACTCGCAAGGGAGACAATAAAGGTTACTAATTTTGACATGAACGAGGAAGTCACCATCAATAAACCAGGCAAGGAGCTCACGAATGATTTAGAAATGATAGAATCTGCTTTGGATGATGCTCCAACGGTGGATTTATCAGAGTGCTCAATTTCAGAAATAAATAAAATGAGATCAGAGTCAATCATCTGCAAAGGAACACAACTGTGTGATTCAGACACTATTCCGAAGACAAAACCCGGAACTTGTTTTGATGATGTCTGCCAAGAAATTAGGCACACAAATAAGGATTTTTCTTGCGATGAAAATGTGGTTATTCCAGTAAATGAAAAACATTTAAACATGCCACTTCAATTTTTTGTGAGGACGTACATGGATGGCCGTACTATTGTGCTGTATGGGAATTCTTTAGATACGATAGAGTCTGTCCATAGGCAAATTTTCTTGAAAACAGGATTGCCACTGTCTGAACAAAGACTTATTTACTTTGGGAGGCAGCTGCAACAGGATCAGACATTGGCAGACTGTCATGTTACAAATGATGCCACTTTGCACTTGGTTGCTCGGATGCGCAGCACTGCCCTTCCCCACTCATGGCAGCTCATTAATGATCTGGTTGCCACCATCAGGAGGATATGTACTGCTGATAATGAAGATGTACAGTGCCGATACAACCTGATCCAGGCTCAAATCAGTATACGAGCTTGCTTGAAAGATTTTTTGAAACTTGCCATGAATTCTGCCTCTTTTTCTGAACACATTCAGATCCTTCAGTTAGCTGGAGCAACATCTGCACTCGTCATGTTACTCCTTTCTCCAATCGAGGCAAATGGAGAAACTGCTGAAGAATCGATGAGGCTGTTCTTTTGTGGGAATGAAGATTATTTGCCAGCTCAAATGCACAGTTACTGTGTTCCTGTTTTATTGGATTTCTGCAAGTTATTGGCAAGAAGTGCTCCTGCACATCCAATATACCCCGTGTGTAGAAATGCCCTTGCCTGTCTGTTAGATACCACTGGTCCTGTTCTTGGCAGCTCTTTCCTGCAAGAGGTCAAACCCGATACCATATTGCAGGACTTTGCCCACTTTGTTGATGAGCTATCAAAAAGCCTTTGTTCAAATTTGCAGTGGACTGCAACACAGTACAGTAATAAGGGAAGGTCATCCCATATGGCTACATATGTGAAAGATGCTCAGGATTTTACTGCTTTTGCAACACTCATATGCAAAGCCTTTGAAGCTTTGAAAGGGTTAGGACTTCCATTGTCATCATACAGTGAGAATGAGTATGGAATCTCATCAAAGAGTCCTGTGTCTACTCAGAGTCCTTTTATATCCAAGAAAGAAGAACAAACTTGTTTCTTTTTCGATTTTATGGGGGTAGAACAAGCCAAAGATAGTGTCCAATTCTGTGTAGGGTCCCAACGGTGGCTGCGAGGGTTATTTCAAGAGCTTCTTGAATCAGTAGATCGTTGTTGGGTGTGTATCAAATCCTCTCAAGAGAGAGGATTATTAGATGAAAAATCTTTTTGGTGGGCTCCATTTTTAATAATACTGAAAGGACTTCATTCCATTGCACGAGTGGTTGGGGATACCTTTACCAACTTGGTTAACATGGTACAATGTCATGAATCTATTTTGAATATGCTGATCAAGCACTCACGTTGGCAGGATGACCATTCTTGGTTGTTTGATTACAAGCATGTCCTGAATTTTGAGTCAAGGAGAAAACTAGCTATGGCAATGTTACCAGAGCCACAGGACGATCATGAGGAAAGACAAGAGGTTGCAGTATCACGGTCTAATGTACTATCAGAGTCTTTTGAAATGCTAGCATATTCTGATCCAGATACTTTGCAAGGGGGAATCTCATTGGAATTCATATCTGAAGAAGCGACAGGGCCTGGAGTTCTTAGGGAATGGTTTTTGTTGATATGCCGGGAAATTTTTAATCCCCAAAACGCCCTCTTTAAATCTTGCTCAAGTGATGGTAGAAGAGTCTTTCCGAACCCTGGTATGTGTAAAAGAATGTGTGCTTGTGTTTGAATTTTGTAGGGCTATAATGGTAAAAGAACCATAGTAAGAGGTAAATTACATTTTTGATAGTTTCTTTGTTTTTCAAGGGTGCTTTTTTATGTTAAATGCGACCTGTTTTGGAAACAAGGAATGTTCTGCATGAGGGATCATTTTGTAAGGTGCCGAGAATGTTTTTTATCAAACTTATCATTTGGGTGCAAACTATGGGTTCCTAGTATGTAATAAGCCCTTAAAATCATAGATTTGAACATGAAAATGCTTGGAGTTATGTCAAACATGTAAAATGATCTTTTTGGGGATACAAGTGCATGTCTTTAGACCTTGTAAGTACTTGGGGTTTGCATGTGTCTACTCAGTTTCAACATAACATCATATTTCTAGCCACACATTGCATAGATGAATGAGGTAGTCAACAAGTTGGTTGTAAAGAAACACATTCTAAAACAAATTATCATCAAGAAAATCATATTTCTATTTTGACATTTACAAATGCAACTATAAGCTTACGATCTTGCATTTTGAACTTTTCAAGCAACTTATGTATGCACTTTGATTGGGGCATGACTAAGAATTCGCATTACTTGACAACTTTTTTTTTTTTAACATAATCTAGTGAAAAGTCATACACACAATATAACCAAGACTTCTCATGACTCAACTTCAAAGGTCTTTTCTTTTCTATCTTTAAGTGTTTTTTTCCATCCTCACCTTTTACCCCTTTCTTCTCCAAAAGCCTCTAGATGTTTTTTTTTTTGCAATTTGTAATCGTCTTCCTTCATTCGTACAAGCGGTCTACATATACTGAAATTTTGTAAAATCTATGGATGTTTGTTTATATTTATTTGAGGCTATGGAGATGTCTTTATATATATTTTTTTGAAGAATCACAAATGATTACCTTTGTGTGTTTTTTCCTAAAATGTTAATCATCGTCTTCCTATATTTTTTGTTTATAAATATGTAGGCTTTTGAATTTAACTATGCTTTGCTTATTTTGCTTTTGAGTTATATAACTCTATTTATTTAATATTACAATTTTATTTTTGCAATCATACATAGTTTTATTTTTACTTTGTTGCTCATTCTTGTTTGTACTCTTATCCTTATCTTTGTTTTATTCCTTTGTGAGGTTATGCTTATGGTTTCAAATCATGTGTTTCAAAGCATTTAGTCAAAAGGTTAAAGATGACAACTAAACAAATCTCACATACTCTTATGTATAGTACGAGCTCAAGGGCTCTTCTTGAAAGTTTTTATGCTAAAGATATGAATTTATGTATACATATCAACAACTCCACGACATGACATATGGACATCTTCTTTTAATTTTCCATTCAAGGAGTTTTCTTTACCTGAGATACTTTCCAACCATTATGTGAAAGCCACATTAGTGAAACTTATTACTTTCCAACCATTATGTGAAAACCACATTAGTGAAACTTATTTTCATATTCATTAGTGATGTGTAATCTCCAACCATTATATGGAAGCCCTTTTGATGAAACTTTTGTTTATAGTTATTTGTAATGTAGGTGCAAAATGTTTTGCAGTAATTTATGCCCTTTTTATTAGCATGCTTTTTGTATGTTCCAATGTCAAATGATACAACCTTCTTTTTTTTCTTATCATTTTGAAATTCTAAAAGATTCCATGTATGATAATCATCAATGAATCAGAATTCCTCCTCCATGGCTTCATTAATTTTAGGCTACAACATATAGATCATGCCTAGATCATGTTCATCTGCCATGATCACCCTTCTTCCTGTAGAGTAAGTAAGGGAGGAATGCATATGATTCTTCATTTGAGGACTTCGGTTGTGAATCTTCTTCATCATTATTACTTGACGATCTTTTCTCCTCATTAAAAATCCTCTTTTTGCATTTTGCTATATAGTGCCCAGGTTTCTTGGAATAATGGCATACACCTTTCTTTAAGGTGGATGTAGTGGAAGTAGACTTCTCTTTAAGAGTGGTAGAAGTATTGGATCTAGACGTGGTAGAAGAAGTGGATGAAGACTTTGAAGTAGAAGACTTAATTTCTTTCTTGTTTTGCTTACTCTTCTTCTCCTTGTTGTCTCCTTCTTCTTTCCTTTGGATGATGACACCGTGGCTTCATCATTCTCTTTCACTCTTCTACTGGTCTTCATCTTGAAGTAACAAGAACTATAACTCTTCAAATGATATTGCTCTATCTCCAACATTAAGTAACTAATCGCGGAAGTCTTTGAGCTTCAAAATGTTTGACTGGTCATTGAACTGACTAACCATTCCATCCTTGTGTTGGCTAATTGTCTTCTTAGGTGAGCTTTCCTCGTAGGGTTCTTCCTTTGATAGAGATTCTCGAACTCTAACGAAGCATGGCGAGAGGTTCTCATGACCTTATAAGTGGAATGATATGCCTCTTGTCTGAGAGTGCCTGTGCATCTCTAGAATTCCATCTTGTATGCTCTGTAAGTTGAATCTGCATTTGTCTCCCTTGTTTGTGGATGATGATGTAATCTCCTCTTCTTCATCTTCAGTCTGCTAAGTAGAAATTGGGGTGGCAGCCCTCTTGGATGAAGAAGCCACATCGTCCTCTACTTGGCCTGGGGTACACTTGCCATTGACAGTGTTCTACAAGTCCTTGGAAACTAGTAAATTCATCATCCTAAAACTTGACATTGGATTAATTAGACATTCCATCAAGTTTGTCTTCTTGTTCCAATCTATCTCTCTAGTCATTCATCTTGAGTTAAGGGTGTATGTCAACTATGCTCTGATACCAAATGTTGGAAGTGTGGTAGGCCCAAAAATATAATCACAGGTATAATCCAAGATCTTTCCAACACTTGACCTTAGCACATTACACACCTTAACTTGATCAAGAGAGATAAATGACAATGTAGAGAGATTAGAAGTCAAATATAAAAGTGAAGCAGCTTAATGCTTCTACACACACTAATAAAAGCAAAATGTCAATATACAATGTGTTTATGATACAAAAATTAAATGCAACTCTGAATATAAGGGTTTTAGTTAGAAAAAAGTAGTGTGTGAGTGTTTAAGAGGTGTTATATGAGTGAATATGTGCAAAAATAAGGATATGTATTGTTAAAAACAGTCAATACAGCAAACCCTAATCTGAATCTTTTTTGATGTAGAGAAGCAACAATGGTCACTTCGCGAAAAAGTAAATACGACTTTCCAAAATCAGCATGCACATTATGGAGTGCGAAAGTGACCCGTTAGGGTTATAGGCGCATATACAAGCTGGGGAAAAAAAACCTCCTAAAGAGGGAGAAAAGTGCCTCGGCAGTCCTAGTGTGTTCACACACATCACTATCTAAATATATCAACATCTACTTCTTACCCATTTTTTAAATTCTTCATTGTTTAACTTCCAACAAAGAAAAGAAACTCGATTTTTCTTTTAAAAAATGATTATTTTGCATTAAATCGATTGCCCGCCACAAAAAACAAACCGATAGATAGATAGATAGATAGATAGAGAGAGAGAGAGAGAGAGAGAGAGAGAGAGAGAGAGAGAGAGAGAGAGAGAGAGAGAGAGAGAGAGAGAGAGAGAGAGAGAGAGAGAGAGAGAGAGAGAGAGAGAGAGAGAGAGAGAGAGAGAGAGAGAGAGAGAGAGAGAGAGAGAGAGAGAGAAAGAAAGTCATATTAACATCTTCTGGAGGCCAAACTTGGCCTATGAGACAAAAACCATGTACAAGTGTAGTAACCCTGTGTAGAAGATAAAATGAAATAAAAAGTATATCGCTACACAAAGCTATATAGGGCTGGAAAAGGTTGGGGAGAGGGAGAGGGAGAGAGAGAGAGAGAGAGAGAGAGAGAGAGAGAGAGAGAGAGAGAGAGAGAGAGAGAGAGAGAGAGAGAGAGAGAGAGAGAGAGAGAGAGAGAGAGAGAGAGAGAGAGAGAGAGAGA
>CM035416.1:47925997-48098497 GCA_020310875.1 Ceratopteris richardii | reverse complement strand
TATTGCATTCCTTTAGAGGGTCATTATGAGGAGTTAGCATAGCTATTTGTCCAAGCTATGCATGATAAAGTTTAATTCTGATACTTCTTGTTTAGGACAGACATAGAAGTTGACGATGCACATTTTATTTCGTTTTGTTTTTGTTTAATTTTCTTATATATATATTTCGATATATAAAATCATTATTTATTTATTTATTTATGGAATTATTATTTTTTATTTATTTTCTTTTAATTTAAATTCTATTTTTATATATTTATATTTTTTATTTTAATTTGTTTCTTTTTTAATTTATTATTATTTTTTATTTTTTATTTTATTTTTATTATTTATTATTTTTTGTTTTGTGTGTGTGTGTGTGTATGTGTGTGTATGTGTGTTCGTGTTCATGTGAGTGTGTGTGCATCTCTTTTTGTATTGGTTTTCTTTCTTGGTTTTTTCTTTCTTGGTTGTATTTTTCATGTCTTATATTGGTCTTAAGTCTCTTGCTTTTGTTTGTTATTTTTTCCAATGTGTATGTGTTTGTGTTCTATATCTTGAGTTCGTAAGTTTGGATAACTCTGAACTTATGAAGGTATATACTTAAGGACTTGATTTGAGCTTTGCTCAAAGGAATGATGAAGATGATAACTTATCATATATGATTATGCACATATTTTCTCATAACTTTGCACTCTTAGTTACATATTTCTTATTTTCCTTATGATGTCATATGAGTTCATTCATTAATTTCAACTTTATACTCTGTGTTTATTGAATTTATGTTTGATTGTCATTAATTTATGTTTCTAATCTTATTTAGAGTGTCTACCATAACTTACGTAATTTTTTCTTTAAAAAAAAATTAGTCATGTCCGATAAGGTCCGAAACGTTTTATCGGTCTTGTTTCGGGCTTTCCAACCCGTTCGAGTTTGGAGTCCGATTCCCATCTGAATCAGCTATGCATACATACATGCATACAAACATACATACAGACATACATACATACAGACACATACATACATACATACATACATACATACATACATACATACATACATACATACATACATACATACATACATACATACATACATACATATTACAAACAATGGCGATATAAGTTCATTGTCTATTTTCAGCTTCATAGTACATACTCTGTGTTTATTGAATTTATGCTTAATTGTCACTGATTTATGTTTCCAACCTCATTTAGAATATCTACCATAATTTCTATAACTAAGAAAAGGAAAAATAGACATGTCCGATAATGCTTGAAACATTTTACCGGTCTTGTTTCGAGCTTTTCAACTGGTCCGAGTCAAAAGTTTGATTCTCGTATGAATCAACTATGCATGCACATATATGTATAGGTATATGTATGTCTTTGAGTTGTGCCACCTTCATCGTACCTCCTTTTCTTTGAACCTTCCATGGAGATTCTTGTGTTTGACTAGTTACACTCAAGGCACTAGTGTGTGCGAACTTACAAAGGAACACTTTGCCCATCTTGCACTTGGATGACTTCTTATAACTCTCAATCTTATTGACTTTCACAATGGTGGCTCAAAAGACTAGTTGAAACTCGGCCTAGGGGGTAGGTTGCGGTTAGAGTTGGGACTACCATTCCCTTTAACATGGATTGAAGGTGCACAATCCATAGGGCATCTGTGAATTAGCACATATCAAGGAAGGTTGTCCATTTTGTGGACCATGAAATTTCACTTTCTTCACACACACTTTCACTTCCGTGCTGAAAGTTTTGGGATGGAGTTGGAAAGTTAAAGCTCCCAAAGCCACACACAAAACTAGGACAATGGAAGCTCTTAGCTCTGTAGTCTTCTCATGCATCTCGACGAGCTCCTATTGCAACATCCAGATGGGAGATGCGTTTATGCATGAAGGTGGCACTATTGGGTCTTGGAGATCTAGGCCCTATATGTGGGTAAGAGAAGATGTAACATCCTTCGTATGCTGATGCGGGCTGGCGGATTGTCTAGGTTGGGAAGAACTTTGTTGGGCTGCCATATCCATCTTCGAAGCAAGAGGTATGAATAGGAAGAGGTCTTGTGTGCAAGAGTAGATCGATGAGAACTTTATGAGGGCTGGTCTTAAGAGCTATGCCAACAAGTGCTATGATGTCAAATGAGCCATACAAGACTTTCAAAAGAAAAACTCCCTTGAAATAGTAGGTTGCATCCTCCTCTATCTTGAAGCAACTTTTCCAAGATTCAAGTGTTTTTAATAATCTCTATATTTTGAATTTTAGGGCAAATCTAAAATTTCCAGAGGCTAATAGCCTCTGTGTAGAAGGGATTGTAGGCTCCAACTAGTAGGTCTTTCCTTGCCCAAGCCACTGTAGAAACGGTGTGATAAACTAGGCTTGTGGATGAAGGAGAACAATACATATCAAGGGTGGAACATGCTTGGTGGATGAGTATATGTGAATTGGAGTAGGGGTAAAATGGCTCTTGAGCTAGTTGCTACTTTTACAAAGTACAAGCCCTATCCACAAATAATAAAAGGATAGATATCAAACTTGCCTCTCAACCAGAGAGCCAAACAAGTTCAAACTAAAGCCTAGGAGATTATGGCTACATAAGTGGCCATCACTCAGAGGCAAATATCTCATACACCTCACTTACACTGGGCGAGTGTGTGGAGGACTCCACCAAAGGTTTCTAGAGTCCAAGTGTGTGCAAAAGGATATGCACAAAGGAGGCAATGAGTCTTATTTGTAGGGCTTGCTTGAGGAGGTGGGCTAGTTTAGATTGGTTGATCCTTTCTCATTTGGTTGGACATAGCTAGATATACCCATCCAGATGTCCTAGGAAAGTGGGGACATAATAGTATGATTTGTAGATTGTGCATGTAAAAGCAAGCAAGATCCATTGCTAAAGCCTCATCAACCATCAGATTTCAATGTACTTTTTGATGCAAACAAAGTTGTCAAAAAAGACACATTAGGGAAAATTTTCTCCATGTTTCATTTTCATATTGTCCTTGTACAGGAGAAGATAAATGTCATGGTTGAATTGTGTCTAGAAAGCCTCATGTCTTGATTGTCAATGTTTCTTACTATGATCAATTTGATAATCTAGGGCCAACCCAAGTAAGGCAAATTTGTCCATGCAATTCCAAATAGTTGCCTATGGATGAGTGGGGCGACCAAGTCTTGACAAGTGCATTTAGCTTTTGTGGCCCTTTATTGGTGACGCATAGTGCGTGCCTTATAAGAGGGTAAGAGATTTAGGATTAATTGCCCATGAAGGCCTGCGGTCACCAATGAACCTTTAAGGATTATGATGTGCGATACAAGGATAATATCTGAACACAAATTATGTACGATCGAAAGATGAGATATGTACAAAGACTATGTATAGCCATGGGGTAAGGTGTATCATCACCCGAGTCCTCCATGTAGAGCTTTATCTAGGACACATTAACTAGAGGGAGCTTCTTCCCACTCAAGGTCCAATTTATTGCTCCTTGCTGTAAGAGTTTTAGTATTCCAAATGGTCCCACCCACCTAGGCGGATTTTTCTTACTTCATTTCTCAAACAAATGTTATTGGTAGAGTACCATTAATGTACTTGGTTGCATCTCAATTAATGAAGATAAGAGTTGTGTTCCATTTTCCTTTTGAATTGAATACTCTTTAGTTTCTTTGCCACCCGTCTCTTTTTCTCCAATACATGTATCCTCAAGAAATGTAATCCGATCATGGGGGAGGTGCTTGTATCACAAAATCTTCCTTCCCTACATGAACTCGAGATGAACTCCAAAAGAGAGGCATTGCTTGTAATCCATAAGTGAGTTCAAATGGGATGTGAGTAGCCTTGAAAGTTGGATAGTGAGCCATCAAAGTGCTTAGATATGCTTGTCCCCATGAGGTTGGGAATTGTTGTTAGCATAAGAAGCAAGATAAATACAAGAGATAAGTGCACACACACACACACACACACACACACACACACACACACACACACACACACACACACACACACACACACACACACACACACCCCCCAATAGTGCGTGCACACTATAGTATAAGAAAATCGATAGTTTTTAAAATAAAAATCGGTGATTAATTGCAATTTTTTTTTGATTTTTTTATTTGGGCAACTACAAGTATACCACCCGTAGGTTTGAATGTGCATTTTTTTGGCCTTGTTTTAGAGTGTTTTGTGTGTGCTACTTGCATCCTTGTCATTGAGAGCTTGAGTGCTTGCCTTATGAACTTTAAGTGAGTGCTCTCATTTCTTTATGTGCCTGCAATAGAGCTTTAAGAGCAGCCCCTTGCATCAGCCTTCGCTAGTTACCCCTTGCATCAGCCTTCACTATTTACCCCTTGCTTCAAATCTTCACTTGACACTAGTTGCCCCTTGCCACTTGCTTTATAGAGTCTAGAATCTGTATAATCAATTATGATTGATCACTAACGTAATTGAATGGTGAAAGTTGAAACTTGAAAGTAGTGTAGTCTAAATGTGAGTTTTAAGTTTTAACATTAAGAACGTTTCATTGATGTTATAGTGTATATTCAATGTGCATTATGAAGGTTAGGATTCGAGAGTTAGGAGATAGAATGAGGGATAGTTTTCATAGTGCTAAGTGTACATAATACTATTAGGTGATTTATGTCTCCAAAAAATAAAAATTTCTCAAGGTGATTAATACATAGTTTTATGTCTCCGAAAATAAAAATCTCTCAAGGTGAATAAAAACCTTGATTTTTATTTTGGATTGTATAGATCTCTACAATTTAAACGATTTAAATCTCGTTTTTAAATCTCTCATTGTAATATGGAGTGAGTGTGCGCGCGCACACACACGCCGTATAAATAAAAAATTATGAAGCTCCAAATTATAGGAGTAGGGAATACAAAGATGCTCCAAAGAAGCAAATCAACTCACTACTCATCTATTCATGAAAGCCATCAAGGATGGTGAGGTAGAGGCTAGGACTGAAGATAAAGAGGTTAAGACATAGCTGAGTTTCTATCACTTCACTTGCGGAAGTGATAGTAACTCAGCTCATTGACTTTATTAGAAGTCTTTATTTAGGAAGATTCTTTATTAAAGTCTCTAGCTACTCTAGGGCATTGATGACATGAGTAGGGATGTCATAGCTAGTTGTCCAATTTATGTATGATAAAGTTTAAATTTTGATACTCCTTGTTTTGGATAGACATAGAAGTTGAAAATGCAGTTTTTGTTTTGTTTTTGTTTTTGGTTTTTATTCATTTATTTATTTATTTTAAATTTCATCTTTTTATTTTATTTTATTTTTCATTTTTATCAATCTATTAATTTTTTTTTAATTTCTTATTTATTATCATAATTATTATTATTTTTTAATATGTATATCTTCTGTTGTTGTTGTGCATTCAGCTATGTATTATTTGGCCGTGTTTTCTTTTTATTTTTTTCCTTTTATTTATTTATGTTTTCTTCTTTTTAATTTGTTTGTATTTTTCATGACTTAAATTGATTTTATTTTTTGTGTAATCTCTTGCTTTGGTTGTTGGTTTTTTCTGATGTGTTCGTGCTTATGTCCTTTATCTTGAGTTCCGAAGTTGGACAACTCCGAACTTATGAAGGTATGTATAGCTTGTTAGAAAACGCAACCTTCCACAACGGAAGCAATACAAAATTCAGATTTTGTAAACATAATCTGATGTAGAGATCTGAGACACTGATAGTTAATTCTCTAATAATCATATTAATGATCAATTATAATCATTACAGAGCTGAATAAAGTATGACAGATAAATACAAACAAACAAATACAGACTGATATGGTCAGAAAACTGAATACGTACAGACAGAGATAGACAATGTATACATAATCATATACGTATATATATAGCTAAACATATACAAAAGTAGAAATGCAAAAATAGAACACAAAAACATAAATCATAACACGTAAGTAATATAATAATGATAAAAAAGTGAAAGGAAAATAAGGAAAAGTACAAAGAAAACTATAAGAATAATCACAGTTAAAATCAAAACAAAATAGAACGGGGAAAATAAAGAAACATGATAATCACAAAATATGAAAAATAAAGGAGAAATAAAATAAAAAACAAATAAACTCACTCTCTCCTAGTTGAAGGCTGATACGAAAATAAAAATATACACACGAAAATATAACAAACACACATCACAGACAAACACACACAAAAACACACATGAAAACATGCACATAGACATGTCGCATATAACAAAAACAAACAAAACATTAACACAAAATATACAACAGTAAGCTCCAAATATTCCTTCCTCTGGAGAAGGAACTCTGTTGCAAAAGGTTGCTTGTCTGTAAGAAAGTACAATCCGACCAGCAGCAGCAAAGAGAATCTGCACTCATACACAGTGGAATAATCAACACGATCCTCATTCACATATAATGATGATCGGACACATGGCAGTCATTGATGGAGACTCTGGGAGAGTGAGGTTCGGAAGCCCCTCTCTATACCTGCACCCAAGCTCTGCAACTGCGAATGCAGAAGATCTGGGAGGATATGACATGCCAAATATCTCTCTACCAGCTGAGACTATCTCTCATTTTATACTGGCAAATTGAGTGTGAACTCAGCAATGAAAAGGGATTTAGTGATGGGGTGAACCTTCATTTGCAAGCATCTGTAAATTCACTTTCTTTGGATGAACACTCGCATTACATTTTCAAGAATTCCAAGGGACAGAACGGCTAGCTTTTGCAAGTTCAGTATCTTTGGAAAAGAAGGCCTGCAACTCTCTTTGAGGCCAGGAAAAGTTGTCCAATCAAGTTCTCGTTCTTTTGATGAAACACATACAATCCTATGTTAGACCAAGAAAACGTGAATAGCTCTTCCATTTTTATATTCTCTGGATAGAAAACTTGCAACCTTATTCTGCACCAGGAAAACGTATACTCGCACAAGCAAGTCCACTTCCATTGAGCGAACACATGTGACCCTTCATTAGAACAAGAAGATATCTGTGAGCTCATCAAATTGTGCATCCTTGGGATAGAACACATGCAACTTTCTTTTAGGTACCGGACCGAAACAACATGAAATGAAGTTTTAGCATGTACAAGCCTACATCCTTTTGATAGAACATTTGTGACCCTTGTTTATGGGAAACCATCTGCCATTACATCCATACTTTGACGTTTATACATTTATGGTCATGTGTGTGGGGTTTTGTCAGAGCATTGAAGGATTGAAGGGTGAATGCTATGTATTTGGTTATTCCAGCCCTGCCTGAATTATGGAGTACGTAGCTGTAAGATTCTAATCAACATGCTTGGGGCAGAGGATGGTGTGATTTGTTTTAAAGAGTTAAAGAGGTGAATTGCTGGGTTTTCTGCACTTGCATTCACTCTCTTGCCGTTGCTTTGAAAATTTAAACCAAAAGGAAAACTGTTTTTGATATTTATTTAATATTTTTTTCCCTTTTTTTGCAAATAAAACAGCCTCATCCATCAATCCTGGACATCTAATGTATTTCCGCTTTTGTGGACGAGTGATTGCTTTGGCTCTGATGCATCGGGTTCAAGTTAATGTTGCCTTCTCCACAGCCTTTTTCAAGCAGCTAGCTGGGTGTCCTGTGTCATGGAAAGATACAAGGGACACAGACCCAGTTTTCTATGAAAGCTGTCTAAAAGTCTTGGACATGGATGCTAAAGAAGTTGATGCAGATGCTCTTGGCCTCACTTTTGTTTATGAAGAAGTGGAGCTGGGACAGATAAAAACAGTGGAACTTTGCTCTGGTGGAAAGAATCTGCCAGTCAATAGTGAAAATAGGCTGCTTTATCTGGAGTATTTGGTTGAGCAACGCTTTGTTAATTCTGTTGCAGAGCAGGTGAAGTCGTTTTCTCAGGGTTTCTCTGAACTTCTTTCAACTGGAAGCATGGAACACTTTCTGCAGGGACTGGAAGTCGAGGATTTTAATCTAATCTTGCATGGGAATGAACAGTTCATATGTCTTGAAGACTGGAAACTGCATACAGAATATCATGAATATAGTGAAACAGATAATCAAATCATCTGGTTTTGGCAGGTGCACAACTCAGAACTAAGTATCTTTTGTTTTCTAAATATTTCACAGACTAAATGTACTGGTAATTGGTATCTGAAGCCAGAGGCATGTTACTTAAGTCTCTCTTTTATGATCTTCTTTTACTGTCTATGCGTTATTGCAATGGAAGTGCATTTAGAAGTAAAGAATGTAAAAATATGCAGGATGTTGTGGGATAATTTATTTTCTTGCAGTTTGCAAGGGCTTTTTTTACTCTGTCATTCCTTGCACTTGGAAGACATCGTACTCAGTAATGTTTTTTTTCAGACTATAGTGGACATAGCATTTGTCCGCTAATGATAATTATGATCCAGCTGCAGATGCTATGCAACCACATTAGTTATCCTGATAATGATCTGGCCTAGAATTTCTTTAGCATTCATGGTTTTGTATTTTCCTATACATCAATAGGAACCTTTTTTTATGGGTTAAATTTTCTATTTCCCTTTTCATGTTTTTTGTGCTAGGACTTTCTACATTTATTTGAAGGCATTCTTTTGCATGAGATTCAAACCATATGTTATCCCAGTTATAATATGCTTGTAGCTTGATTAGATTCATGAAAAACGTGTCTTTCTGGAAGAGAATTAATTTCAGAAGTTGCTTTGTAAAGTTATTGTACTTTATTGGCAGGTGCTGGAGAATATGTCTAGTGAGCAGCGAAGAAGGCTTTTATTCTTTTCAACTTCATTGCAGTACCTTCCTGCAGAGGGGTTTGCAGGTCTACATTCAAAGTTCCATGTTCACAAGGGACACACTGACACAACTTGGCTGCCAACCGCTCATACCTGCTTTTTCCAACTTATCCTTCCTCCTTATCCATCCTATGAAATGATGCACGAGAGACTTTTAATGATCACAGATGAACATGTTGTGGAAGGATTTGGCTTTGCGTAAGCTTGAGCCACTAGTAATACATGTTGTTGGTTTGAAGAAAAGTGTATATGAAAATCCTATACAGATACATACGTCTTGAGATGTGTGTTTTGTAGTCCATACTGCTGTAGAATTTTGAGCCATTGTAAGTGTTATTTTTTATTGGAGCTGGAAGTTGTAATCACAATTAGAGTAGCATTTTCCATCCTTTTTGTGGACCCACAGGCAACTCCATGTATTTTATTTTCCTCGAAGGAGACGAGGCCTTATATAACCAATTAGTAATGCAGATTGATGACTGAAGGCATTTTTATCCCCTTTCCTTTCTTTCTCATGCTGTGTAAGGCCCCCTTTGGCTTGTATAATCGAAGTTGTATTTGCACCTTAGGAGGCTACAGCAGTCATAATTCAGTGCCTCACAAGAAAATGGAATCTTTCATGGATGAAAGCCTTCCTCTTCCCTCATTGAGAAGTAGGTGCATCCATGAGAGGGATCTCTTGTTGTTGGAGTTTACTCTGACATGTTTATGTGAACCTATAAGATGAAAGTTAATATGCCTCTCTCTCGAAGCTTTATGCATCAGACGTGTTTTTGGTTGGAGTCACTAGTGTTTTTCTTGAGATATGTGCCCTTAATAAAAATACCAGTCCACTTTGTGGAAAAGTCTGTGAGAAAACGTAATTCCCAATTAATAATGTGAAGAGCAAGATCTATACTTGGGAGGGCAAGTATGTTTGCATATATGTTCGTTCACATGCATATTGATGAATGTGCATGCACAAACACACACATGCGCATGTGCACGTACATGCATGCGTGCTCGTGCGCGCGCACACGAAAACATGTGTATGCATGTGCCCCCCCCCCCCCCCACACACAAAAAAAAAAAGAAAACACGCATGCGCACGCATGAGCACGCATGCGCGCACGCTCACACACACACACACACACACACACGCACGCACGCATGCACACATGCACGCCCATGCGCGCACATAAACACAAATCCACAGACTAGAAATGCAACATGTTTCCAGTGCTTAAAATAAAAGTAAACCTGTAAACGATAACAAACATTGGTTTTCCATTGAACCTGTAAACGATAACAAACATTGGTTTTCCATTGGTTGCTCTTTATATAGAATCGTACCTTCTTAATGCTCATTCACAATTTCTTATTTTATCACGAGTTGTACTGAAATTGAACCGGAATGGAAGCAACAAACTTGGCAGTAAGGGCTGCATTACATTACATTGGGTCTAAAAAAGAGTGATCCCTTACAATTCTTGAGCATATGTACAAATTTATGGAGAGTTTACTTAAGAAAGTGTCAAGATGAACGGAAGTGTCATAAGTAATAAGATCAATCACATTTTTATTGTGCATCTTATTTCCGGGGGCCCTTGATGATATAGTGTTTCTACTATGTCAAAGCCTTTTACTTCACAGTTTTTGAATTTCCTTTTGGAGTGGTCACGAAGGGGAGATCTTTGGTCCTGCAAAATATCAATGGGTTTTATTATGTCTTCTAAGAAAAGATGGCAGTGATTGATGGATAAGTTTGGGCATAAACTCAAGAGTTTGATCTCTTTGAGTCTTTCTCTCTCTAATGTTGGGCCTCCACTAAAACTGCGCATTCACAAACATTGGTCGTCTTCTAGCTTTCATTGTTCATGTCTCTTCTTGGGAAATTCACGAAGTAGGGATGTTCTTGCAAAAATTAAACTCAAAAGGTTCTGTCTTTTGGACCTCAAAGAGATCATTATGGAGTTTTAAGCTATAAGTGATCCTTAGGGCTATAGATTTAAGTATGATATTTGGGCTATCGTGATTAAATATAATGTTAAATCTTACTAGACCAATTATATCATGAAATTTATGAATAGTTGCACCAAAGTCCGACGTTTTTCTTGCATACCCTCCATTATGTTTCTGAAATCCTTTTATCACAAACTCTCTTTGTGTTTATAGTCTTTGGGAGAATTTCGAGAGTCTTCTCTGCATTACTATGATGGAGTGGTACAAGATTTTTGAGGTTAAAATTATCCATTGTTCATGTAATTGTTGCCAATTATCATGGGCAACAATGTATTTTCTTTGACGTATGAGATTTTGATGGATGCTTTGTAGTTAGTCTACACATACCTCTTTGCATCATAGATATGCTGTGTAACACGTTTTGTCTTCTATACTAGTATATTAATTTCACGCAAAAATTCACAAAAAGTGTTATTGGTTTTGATGTAAAGCATAATTGTGTTTTTTTAATGCTATTATCTTGAGCTGAAATATACTATTAAATCTTTGGTTTTAGTTGTTTTGTTTTCCCCCCCTGAATTTTGATAGAAAGATAAACTTAATGATAAAAGAAGATGGGACTTAATATAAAGATCTGTCAATATAGCATCCATTGTGGATGTGTGAGCAACAATAGATCAACCATAAGTGTTAGGATATTTGTGTGGAGTATATCACATGATGGACATGTGATGATGTGAACTTCTTTTATAGTTGGAGAGAGATACTCTAGTTCTATAGCATGAAACCTTACTTCAGTTAGGAAATTACATATGTATGAGAGAATCAATATGTTCTTCTCCTATCAAATATGGATTGAGTACATCATTGCCTCTTTTTTAGTACTTCATATCTAACATTATTTAAAACACACTAAGGATAAAGGAATGAGTTTGAAGAATTTTCATTTAATTTGTGAATTAGAGATTATACAAGAATTTAATCTTATATTTCTTTTGCAAGATTATAGTATGGGACTTTGTGAAAAGAAACTTAACTATGTGGGATTTATTCCATGCATGGAAAAGACATAGGTTGAGCTGCGTGCAACTTGAAAATTTTGCTTTTATTCTCAAGTCGACAGAGAATAAATGATACCATATAGTTCTATGATAGGTAAATTGCAACTTCCAATTTTGTAATTTCTAACATACTTACATGTTAGTAGTTAGAACCTAGTAGTTACTATATAGCCAAGTTGGAACTTCTAATCTATATTACGATTCATAAACTTTTAATATAGAGAATTTTCAAATTTCATGAATTTAGTATCTATTATAATATGGATAATGTTAAGATCGGGGAAGTCGGTGATATCTTTTGACTCCCCCAAGAAAAGGGGGATATTTTTGCCATGTTTGCTATGAAGTCTCGCAAATATGTACTTCATACTTCAATCAGCATTGGAAGGATTGCATATACTACATTTATAGATTTCAAAATATGTGTATATGTAAATGATACAATCATCCATCTAGATTTTTAATATGCATTGTTAATGTGCAAACAATCTGTCATTTCCATTTATTGTTTTTTCATAAAGTTGTAGGAGGTAGAGGACAATTTTGAGGCAAGGGGAGCCAAAGAGGCAGTAGAAATTTCCAAAGAAATGATTCAAGTAATGACCAAAAGGGATGCTAGAATTGTGGTAAACTTGATCATTTTGAATGTGATTGCAAGTTGAAAAATCAAAACAATAGAAAGCAATAAAAAAACTATGCATTCTCAAGTGAAAATGATTCGAAGAAAGTGTTCATGGTCTAGCATTATATGATGAACACATATCTGTTGATGTTTCAAAACTGAATGACAATGTCTGGTATGTTGATTTAATTAGTAGTTTGCACAAATTACCAGTTCTTGGATTTGTTGAAATAGGTGATGATTCATCACATCCTATCGAGCATACAAGAAACATAGCACTATTCATGGAGGATGAGAAGGTAAAACATACTGCTAATTTATTGCATGTTCCTAATATAACAAAGAACTTAGTTTATGTTGGACAAATGGTTGGGTAGAGATTATAATTCAGGTTATATTTTGATGGTTTATATGTATAAGAGTACACATTCATTGATGACCATACATGAAAAGTATGGGTATACTTCATGAAGGAGAAGGATGAGGTGTTTTCTCACTTTTAGAATTTCAAGGCAATGGTTGAAAAGTGGACAGGAAAGTATATTCAGGCATTAAAATTTGATGGAGGAGATGAATACATCTCAAATGAATTCAATAATTTTTTAAAACTTCATGGAATTTGAAGGCAATTTTTGTGCAAGTACACACCAGAACAAAATGGCATTGTTGAATGCAAAAATTGACATAGAGCAAAGGTAGCAAGAGCCTTGATGACTGAGAAAAATATGTCTCATTATTATTGGGAAGAGGATGTGCACACTATTGTATACATCATAAGATGCGCACACTACTGTATACATCATGAATAGGACTCTGGTAACTATTGTACATCAAGTTACACCTGAAAAGAAGTTTATAGGCAAAATTCAAACTTATCACATGGGAAAATATATGGATGTATTGCATATGTACATGTTCCAGATGAGTTGAGGATGAAAGTTGATTCAAAATTAGAAACATGTATCTTTATTGGGTACTCCCTTGAGCAAAAGGGATATACATGCGAAAACCCAATCACATGCTAGTGAAGGTAAGCAAAGATGTAGTGTTTGATGAAACGGCAAGATTTTATGTTCATGCAAAAAGACTTAATGTTGAATCAAATGAAAAAGAAAATGCTGAAAATGTAGGTGCAGAATCTCAAATTCTGAATGGACAAGATGTGTCATCTAACAATAGTTCCAACCCAAATCCATGTTGTAGAAGATTGCATGAAATTTTTAGGATTGATCCACTACATCAAAGAAACATAAAGAAAATATTTGTGCTAGTAGTGAAATATCTATAGGTTTTGAGGACATTGATGGAGAATCAAGCGTTTAGAAATGAGCCTTGATGAGGAACTTGGATTTCCCTTTGTCAAGATTCTAGGAGTAAGAAAGGCGCATGCAGATGGTACAACAAGAAGAAGTGACCCAAGAACAAGAAGATGTGGGAGGATGTTGGATTTAGTGCAGTGATTAACATATGATAACTATATGGCTTATCATTGTGCTTACATGACAAATGTAATACAAGATGCTGAAACTTCTTGTTTTGAAGATGCAATTAGAGATGCAGATTGGAAGACAAATATGAATGAGGTGATGGCTGCTCTTTATGGAAATGAAACAAGGGAGCTGGTTCCATTGTGAAAAGGAAAGAAATCCATAGGCTGCAAGTGCATTTACAAGGTAAATCATAATGCGTATGGCGACATAAGTAGGTATAAAACATGATTAGTAGCAAAAGGATATGCACAAACATATGGCATGGACTATGAGGAAACTTTCAGCCTTGTAGCTAAAAATGGCTAGTGCTAGAGTACTTGTTGCATTGACTACAACAAAAGGATGGATTTTGCACCAGATGGATATGAAGAATTCTTTCTTACATGGAAAATTGCAAGAAGAAGTATACATAGACCATCTAAAAGGATATGAGGATTCAAAGCATCTTGAATATGTTTGTAGGTTGAAAAGGATTTTTATGGCCTTAAACAAGATCCTTGTGCTTGGCATGCAAAGATTGTTGATTATTCAACTTCGATTAGATTTTCTATGTGTGATTTAGGTCACTCATTATATGCAAGAAAGGTTAATGATGGCATTAAAATTGTGGCTATATGTGGCATGCACATTCTCAAATGCACCACGTTGTTGGGGTTCATACCCATCATGTTCAAGTTCAATTGGCATTAACATGGCTCCTATATAGGCAGTCACTAGGGCACAAGCTTTAAAATAGGCTAAACCAGCTGAACAATGCGAGTCAAGTGAATTAAGAGAGCCTAGTAAGAGGAAAACAAGAACATGTAAGGATACCAAGGAGAAGTGTTGAGATATCAAGCTCAACATGTGATGATCCAGGATGACACGTACCAGTTTTTCGTTTCTCTGACATGTATAGTGGTCACGCCGGTATATGTCAGGGATACTTCATTGAGCTTTATTAGATTTATCTATCGAGAGTGATGGCACATTTGTTTCTTGCCAGCTCACTCATTCACGGACATTAGGTTTTTCCTTATGTACTGGTCTTTATATATTGCACTGGTTCTATTCTTGTTTTTAGGTCATTCTTGTACATTCCTTTTATGTAATAGAAGAAGAAGATCATTCTTTCTTGCCTCAATCTGTGTGTGTGCTTCTCCTTGAGAGTGAGAGTGTGTGTGTGAGCTCTGACGGTGAAGACTACGCGGCAAGGCATCGAGAAAATGCGATTTCACAAACGGCCTCCGTTTGCTACGAAAATCGCCGTGAAGGTAGAAGACCTCAAAATATTTTCGTGAGTTATCCCTTTAGGATCACTCGTTTTTGTCAGATCAAAGTTTCGGAGCCATCTCGACCTCCGTTTCGAGCCCGCAAGGTGGGGCCCACAGAAAAACCAAGTCAGTTTCAGAAACTATAACTTGCGTTGTGTTCGGCGACACTCATATATTCCAGATTCAGAATTTCAAGCGATTCTGTGTACTGTTGATACACGAAAACTGTGTTTTTCTGAGATCGAATTGTCACATCATAGTGCGACAGTGTTCAAGCAGAAGTGCTGCTTGTAGTGTGTTGCGGTGTTGTGAATTGTTGCAGAAATGGCAAACACAGATGGAATGAGTCAGCTTATGAGCGATAAGCTGGACAAGGACAACTTCCATGCTTGGAGATTCAGAATGACGAATTTCCTGATGGGAAAAGGCTACTGGAAGTACATCGAAGGAGAGAATGAAAATGCTCCACAGTTACCAGAAAGGAATCGGACTGCAGAACAGTTAAGAGCATATGAGGAATGGAATCAAGGAGCACAAAAGGTAATGTATTGGCTATCTGTTAGCATACAGGATAGCATGATTGGACACATACAGGATGCCAAGACTCCAAAAGAGGCTTGGAACAGTTTGGTCACTTTGTACGAGACCAATACAAAGGCACGGAAATTGCAACTCAAGAACGAGCTGCATACATTGGAGAAAAAGAGCATGTCGGTAAGTGACTACACTCTAAAAATCAAAAGCATATGTGAGTCACTTGCATCTATTGGCATGAATGTAGATGATGATGATAAAGTGGAAGTGTGCCTTCGTGGTTTAGGAGCTGCATATAAGCCGTTCAGAACTTCTATACAGACTAGGGAAAATATTTCGAATTTTGCTGATTTGGTCTCTATGCTGATCATTGAAGAAAAGAATCTTGGTGAGGATTCAAACTCCCAAGGAAAGCCCAGTTCTGAGCAGGTATTCTACTCTGGTAGAGGAAGAGGCAGAGGTAGAGGTCTTGGAAGTGGAAGAGGAAACAGTAACCAAGACCAAGGTCAACAACAGAATCATGCAGGAGGAAGAGGACAGTTTCGAGGCAGGGGCAGCCAAAGAGGTCGCATAAATTTCCAAAGAAATGATTCAGGTAATGATAGTAAAGGGTGCTGGAATTGTGGTAAACTTGGACACTTTGAACGTGATTGCAGATTAAAGAATCAAAATAACAGAAGGCAGCAAAACAACTATGCATCCACAAGTGCAGATGATGAGAAGCTGTTTATGGTCAACATCACATGATGAATACGATGTCTACTGGTGTTTCAAAATCGAATGATAATGTCTGGTATGTTGATTCAGGTGCTTCAAATCACATGACCAGTCATGCAGAATGGTTTAGTAGTTTGCAGAAAATGCCAGTTCCTGGATATGTTGAAACAGGTGATGACACATTGCATCCTATTGAGCATACAGGAAACATAGCATTGTCTATGGAGGACGGAAAGGTAAAACATCTCGCTGATGTGCTGCATGTTCCAAATATAACGAAGAATCTTGTTTCTGTTGGACAAATGGTTGACCAGGGATTACAAGTCAGGTTCAATGCTGATGGATTATATGTAGAAGAGTACAAGCAGGATGGACGATTGGTTGCCAAAGGAAACAAAGTGGGTAGGATGTTCACCTTAAATGTGAAGATTCCTGAAATGAATGCGGCCATGTTTGTGAAAGGTGCAGGAGTTATTGCAGATATAGAGATATGGCACAAACGGATTGGACATGCAAACTTGCAAAGGCTGAAACTGATGCAGTCAAAGGAGATTGTCCATGGACTACCAAATTTCAAAGTTGCAGAAATGCAAAAGGTATGTGCAGCATGTCAATTTGGTAAACAATCAAGAGCATCATTTTCACATGACAAGCATGTTAGTGAGAATGTACTAGAAGTAGTACATACAGATGTTTGGGGTCCAGCAAAGACCACATCTATGGGTGGTTGCAGGTTTTATGTTACTTTCATTGATGACCATACACGCAAAGTGGTATATTTCATGAAAGAGAAGAGCGAGGTGTTTACTCACTTCCAGAATTTTAAAGTTATGGTGGAAAAGAAAACAAGGAAGTACATTCAAACATTAAGATCTGATGGAGGAGGTGAATACATGTCAAATGAGTTCAGCAGTTTTCTAAAAAATCATGGAATTCGGCATCAATTTTCATGCAGGTACACATCACAACAGAATGGTGTTGCTGAACGCAAAAATAGACATATTGTAGAAATAGCAAGAGCCTTGATGGCTGAGAAGAATATGCCTCATTGTTATTGGGCAGAAGCTATGCATACTGCTGCATACATCATGAACAGAACTTCGACTGCTGCTGTACATCAAGTTACACCTGAAGAGAAGTTTACAGGTAAAAAGCCAAACTTATCACATCTGAAAGTTTTTGGTTGTATTGCATATGTACATGTTCCAAATGAGTTGAGGACGAAGCTTGATCCGAAAGCAGAAAAATGTGTCTTCATTGGATATTCCCTTGAGCAAAAGGGGTACAAATGTTATAACCCACTCACACGACAGGTGAAGGTGAGCAGAGATGTGGTATTTGATGAAATGTCAAGCTTCTATGTAGATGCCAAAGAAGGATTGAATCTTGAACCAAATGACAAAGAAAATGCTGAAAAATCTAGTGCAGAATCTCAAGTTTTGAGTGGACCGGATGCATCACCAAGCAATAGTTCCAACTCAAATCCATGGAGTGGAAGATTGCGTGGAAATTTCAGTCCAGCAAATTCATCAAATACATCCAAGAAAGGTAAAGAAAAGATTTCTGCTGGTAGTAAAACAGGTGCAGGTTTTGAAGACGTTGATTGAGATTCAAGCGGTTCAGAAAAGAGTCTTGATGAGTAACTTGGATTGCCCTCTGTGAAGACTCCAGGAGTAAGAAGGGCACATGCAGATGATACAAGAAGAAGTGACCCAGGACCAAGAAGATCTGGGAGGATGCATAATTCAGTGCAACGATTGACATGTGATAGTTACATGGCTCGCCATTGTGCCTACATGACAAATGTAATACAAGATGCTGAACCTTCTTGTTTTGAAGATGCAATTGGTAATGCAGATTGGGAAAAAGCTATGGATGAGGAGATGGCTGCACTTTATGGAAATGATACATGGAAGCTGGTTCCATTGTCGCAAGGAAAGAAATCCATAGGCTACAAATGGGTTTACAAGGTAAAGCATAATGCTGATGGTAGCATAAGAAGGTATAAAGCACGATTGGTAGCTAAAGGTTATGCACAAACATATGGCATTGATTATGAGGAAACATTCAGCCCTATAGCTAAAATGTCTACTGTCAGAACACTTGTTGCATTAGCTACAACAAAAGGATGGACTTTGCTTCAGATGGATGTGAAGAATGCTTTCCTACATGGTGAGTTACAAGAAGAAGTATATATGGACCAGCCACAAGGATATGAAGATTCAAAGCATCTAGAATATGTTTGCAGGTTGCAAAAGGCTTTGTATGGGTTGAAGCAAGCCCCTCGTGCATGGCATGCAAGGATTGCTAATTACTTAACCAACATTGGGTTCTCTATGTGTGATGCAGATCACTCACTATATGCAAGGAAGGCTGATGATGGCATCACTATTATGGCTATTTATGTTGATGACCTGATTGTAGGTGGTGATAATGAAGAAAGCATCAAAGAGGTAAAGAAACTTCTTATGCAGGAATTTGACATGAAAGATCTTGGTGTGCTGCACTATTTCTTGGGCATTTAGTTTATACATACAGAAATAGGTATATGGATGTCGCAAAGGCAATATGCCTTGAATATGCTGCAAAAGTATGGTATGGCTGATTGTAAGCCAATTTCTATGCCATTAGATCAGAATTTGAAATTGGATACTACATCAGGTGAAGCATTGGAAAATGCTACTATGTACAGGAAAATTGTGGGAAGTCTTATATATCTCACAATTACAATGCCTGATCTAAGTTATACTGTTGGACTTGAAAGTCAGTTTATGCAGGTTCCCAGGAAGCCACATTTGGATGCTCTGAGGCGCACTCTACGTTATGTGAGTGCTACTTTGGATTATGCATTGTTTTATGAAGCTGGTGTAGATTTGCAGGTTCATGCATACACCGATGCGGATTGGGTTGGTAGTACTCCAGATAGAAGATCTACTAATGGCTTTCTTTTCTCACTTGGAAGTGCAGCTATTACATGGAGCAGTAAGAAGCAACCCACTGTTGCTTTGTCGAGTACAGAGGCTGAGTATAGAGGTGCTGCAATGGCAGCATGTGAGGCATCATGGCTGGAGATGTTACTTGCAGATTTAGGTGTGGAAGTACAAAAGCCTATCACTATCTATTGTGATAATCTTAGCAGCATACAGTTAGCACAGAACCCTGCTTTTCATACTAGAACAAAGCATATCGAGGTACATTATCACTTCATCAGAGAGAAGGTATTAGTAGGTGATATTGATCTTGTTTATGTGAGAATAGATGAGCAGGTTGCTGATATTTTCACCAAAGCACTTGGAGCTGAGAAGTTGAAGAAGTTTCGGAAGATGCTTGGATTACAGGATATGGCATTGAGCTTGAGGGGGAGTGTTGAGATATCAAGCTCAACATGTGATGATCCAGGATGACACGTACCAGTTTTTCCTTTCTCTGACATGTATAGTGGTCACGCCGGTATATGTCAGGGATACTTCATTGAGCTTTATTAGATTTATCTACCGAGAGTGATGGCACATTTGTTTCTTGCCAGCCCACTCATTCACGGACATTAGGTTTTTCCTTATGTACTGGTCTTTATATATTGCACTGGTTCTATTCTTGTTTTTAGGTCATTCTTGTACACTCCTTTTATGTAGTAGTAGAAGAAGAAGAAGAAGAAGAAGAAGAAGATCATTCTTCCTTGCCTCAATCTGTGTGTGTGCTTCTCCTTGAGAGTGAGAGTGTGTGTGTGAGCTCTCTTCCTTATCTCCTTCCTCGTGAAAAGAAGGACAATCGTAACTAGGCTAGGAAGTTATCCAAACTAGAAGAAATCCTGAGAGATGCAAAACTAAAAATAGCAGATGTTGCATCTCAAAACCCTTTGCATGCTAAAAATCCATCAACTCCACTTCATCCCACCCCACCACTCATTGTAAATAGACTACAACCAGGCTCTGTTCTCGCAGATCCAACCCCAAAAGGCTTGGACATGATGTTCAAGGCCTATCAAGATCGACTTCATGAAGGGCAACAATCGCAAACCTAGACAAAAGTTACCCCAAAGTAGATTTAGAGATTGAACGGACAAAAATGTTCATGAAAATGGTAGAACTAGCTCAGGCTATTCTTGAGACCAATCAATTGTTCAACCACAAAAATTCTATCAAACCGGGTTTGCATTTCGAGGGCTTACTAGAAAGACTAGAGCAATTGATAAAAACCCGCATGTTTTTTTACCTCCACAGACTCAATCAGTTTTTGAAAGAGAAAGCTCACCACCAATGAAAGTTTATGTTCCTTATTCCATGGATGTAGGAACACCTCTTTGAATTGAACAATAGTCTCAAGAGTACTTGTAAGAAACACAAGAAGAGAAATGGGCCAAGGAGAAGGGTTATCCCCCTCCTATTCGTGAAATTGATGATCTTCATGATCAATTGCCGCAAGACGTTCCATCTATTTACACAGACCAAGAAGAGCAAAAAGAAGATGAAAGATTAGATTTTGAATCTAATTCTTTACAAGAGTTGCCACAATTCATAGGCCCATGGGAATTTGAATCTCTTCAGATTAGAGCTCACACAATATTGATAAGGAATGAAGTCTCAGTGGTTCCAAGAAACACTGAAGTCATGAAGAACACTATGGTGCAGTGTCATCTCACCTTAGAAGAGCTACTCAAAGTAAAACCTGAGCTATGGAAACAGCCAATCAAGTTCCAGAACTTGGTTCCAATATGTCAAAAGTAGGCTCTAAGAAGAAAGTCCTAGAGATACCTCTAAACAAAATAGGATACATGAGTGAAGGTGAAGAATGTACTACTCATCTTCCAATCACCTATCAAGGTTACACAACCAAAGCTATCTTAGATTCAAGTGCTGTTGTCGCGATTGTGACCACATCTTTGTGTAAGGAATGTGGCAAACCTGCATCAAGACCAACTAGAATGAAGCTTCAAATGGCTGATGGCCATATTGAAAGACCTCAAGGAATGCGAGAAGGGATAAATTACTTGTGTAGAGTTTGAACACACCTTTTCTATATGTGACTTTGGCAAAAATAAAACCTATGAAATGATCCTAAGAAGACCCTTCCTATGACAACTGCAAATAGTACAAGATTGGGTAACAACTCCTTATACTTGCAACACTTAGGGGTCACAACCAAGGTCAATCTCAAGGATTATACCTTCAGAGATGTACCACCCCTACAATGGAATCCTATCCCCAAGGTGCAAGAAGATTCAATCTCTGTGCATTTTGTAAGTTCTTCTGATCCATCTTGGATGCATGATGATACTCACTTGTGGATGTGCAAGATCATAGAGGAAGAAGAAAGATGCCTAAAAGCAAGAGAAGAATGAAATTCTCAAGGAGCCAGACCGATTAGAGACACAACCTATACACCGATGATCTTTCTAGATGGTTGCTAGAAGAGTGTGAATCTAATGAGGTCATAGTAGTAGAAGAAGAAGACAATAATGATCTAGAGTCCATTGTGATATATAGTTGCTTTGACTAAGAGGAGCACTATCTAGAAAATCTAGGAGTATTTACCCCAAAAGAAGAAGAACCTCTCACAAGCATTAAAACTATAAATTCAAGGGAGGAAAGTGAGCGTAGTGAAAAGAAAAAGAAAAGAAAAGCAATGAAACAAGTAGAGGAGGAATCATTGTTTGAAGTACCAGAGAATTTCAAGGAATATGAAGTTGAAGACTGGAAAATTTTGGTACGGATGCCTATGAGAGAGTCCATCATAGGAGGTGTATGATAATAAAGAAAAGACCAAAAAAATTATAGTAACCATTGAAGAGAACAAAGAGCAATGTACATACATAGGGGAAGAATTAAGTGTAGAAGAAGTAGAGCTTGTAGCTTTATTAAGGGAATATAGGGATGTGTTTGCATGGACCTATAGAGACCTGAAGGTAGTAGTTCCCAAAAATATACTCTCATACAATCCCCATGAAGGCTGATGCCGAGCCCACCAAACAGAAGCCCTAGACATATAATGACACTTACGCAACCAGAATAAAAGAAGAAATTGACAGACTGATTGAAGTTGGATTTATCTATGAGATTGAGCACACTGAGTGGGTGTCCCTCATTGTAGTGGTGCCCAAGAAGAATGGAAAGTTATGGGTGTGTATTGGCCTTTAAATAGTTAATGTTGCTACAATCAAAGATAGCTATCCGCTTCCAATCACCAAATGTTTATTGGAGCGTGTTGTGGGAAAGGAAGTTCATAGCTTCCTTGATGGATTTTCAGGTTACAACCAAGTAGCCATTACTCCAAAGGATCAACACAAAAGCCTTCATCACAGAGTGGGGAATCTTTGCATTTCGTGTGATGCCATTTGGGCTCACCAATGCACCTGCAACATTCCAAAGGATCATGTGTCATTTCTTCAAAGAGTTCTTGCAAAAGATCTTAGAATTATATGTGGATGATTTATGTGATTATTCCCAAGAAAGAAGACACCACGTCCGAGAGCTCAGATAGATCTTCAACAAGTGTAGAGAATATTGAGTTTGTTTGAACCCAAAAAGTGTGTGTTCATAGTATATCAGGATAAGATCTTAGGTCATATTGTTTCTAAGAATGGAATATCGACAGACGAGGACAAAGTAAGAGCCATAGGAGAGTTGCAGGGGTCAAATAACGTTAAAGAGGTACAAGCCTTTATGGGCCATTGTGGATATTATCATAGGTTTATCCACATGTATGCAATCATAGCTAAACCTCTTTATGCTCTATTGGCAAATTTTTAGTGGAACGACGAATGCAAAAATTCCTTCAATGAGCTGAAGAGACCTTTGTGCACAACACCAACACTGACCACTCCTGATTGGAATAAACCATTCCATATCAATGTAGATGCATCAAACTATGCAATAGGATGTGTGCTAGTACAACCCATGAGTGAATGAAATCTAGATTTGCCTATAGCATATGCTAGCAGACACCTAAGCATGGCTGAACAAAATTATACAACAATCAAAAGAGAAGGCTTCAACATGGTATACACCGTGAAGAAGTTTAGACACTATCTATTGGCCAACAAGTTCAACTTTTTCAGTGATCATCAAGCTTTATTATATTTGGTCAATAAACCTTGCAATACGGGACACTTAGTAAGATGGTTGCTCTTACTAATGGAATATGACTTTGAAGTGGTTGTTAGGAAAGGTAAAACCTGTTGGGTGTGTGTAGAAGTGCGAGAGACACACAAGAAGCACACACAAGGAGCACAAACGTAGCAAGACACACGGAGAAGACGATGGCTGGAATAGCTCTCTCTATTGATCGATGCACTGAACTGAAGTAGGAGCTGAATAATATCCCTAAGTACAAAGTACCACCACATATGAGAGTATCAAGTATGTGGTAACATGGGGAAAAAACCTCTAGCTAGCACTAGAGTAAAAAGTGCCCATGTATAGGGAAAAGGTTCACATCAAAGCTACTCGAGGAACACATAAGTGTAACAAACCCCCCTAGAGCGAATGATGTGAACACATACAGGGAGTGACAGATCAACCCCCACAAGGTAACAAGCCTAAAGCTTTGTGAAAAGCTTCAAAATTTTCCCGTGGAAGAGCTTTGGTGAATATGTCTGCCACATTATCTTGTGTAGGCACATATACCAAATCAATATCTCTTGCATGAAGGCGCTCTCTCACATAGTGATAATGCACCTCAATATGTTTGGTCCGTGCATGAAACACTGGGTTTCGTGCAACAGCCAAAGCACTCTGACTATCTGTGAGAATATGCGTAGCAGCATCAATCTCCATGCAAAGATCCATCAATAGGCGTCTCAACCATATACACTCCACTGTCGCTGTGAAAACTTCCCTGTACTCAGCTTCACAACTCGATGTCGCCACTGTAGGTTGCTTCTTACTCAACCAAGATATGCATGAGTCTCCAAGGAAAAAGCAATTACCACTAGTGGACACGCGAGTATCATAACAACCAGCCCAATCACTATCTGTAAAAGCATGCAAGCATGGCTGAACATCTCTGCCATAAAAGAGACCTAAGCTCAAAGTGCCTCGAAGATATCTAAACACACGTTTCACCGCTTGCCAATGCTTAGTGCCAGGGCTATGCATGAATCGACTCAACTGGGAAACTGCATACTGTATATCCGGCCTTGTGTTGCATGCATATATAAGACATCCCACAGCTTGCTGATAAAGAGAAGTATCAAATGCGTCACTGGAATCCTCAACCGAGAACCTGAATCCTGTCTCAACTGGCGTGGAAACTGGCTTACAATCCTCAAAGTCAAAACGCTGAAGTAGTTTCTCAACATACTTTGCTTGATGCGTAACAATTCCTCCCTCAACGGATACAAACTGGATGCCAAGATAGTAGCTCAAAAGACCAAGATAAGTGACATCAAAAGTATGTTGCAAATCAGCCATAAGAATGTCAAGTTTTGCATCACATGACCTAGTCAAGAGTATGTCATCAACATAAAGAACAAGCACTATAAGATCAGCCCCATTTTTGCGTACATAGAGTGTGCTTTCAATTGGACTACATGTAAAGCCAAGAGCAATCAAGTGCTTATGTATTTTGTCATACCATGCACGTGGAGCTTGCTTGAGACCATACAAGGCTTTATGCAAGCGACAAACCATATGCTCTTTCCCTTTCATAGCAAATCCAGGAGGTTGCTTCACATAGACTTCTTCTTGCAAATCACCATTCAAGAAGGCTGTTTTTATGTCCAGCTGATGCACTTTCCAACCTCGATGGGCAGCCAATGCAACCACGGTACGAATGGTCGTCATGCGTGAAGTAGGTGCAAAAGTTTCCTCATAGTCAATGCCATATTGCTGTGCATATCCTTTGGCAACCAATCTAGCTTTGTAGCGATCAATGCTACCATCAGATTTTCTCTTAATCTTGTAAACCCACTTTGTGCCAATGACATTCTTTCCTTTTGGCAATTCACATAACTCCCAAGTACCATTCCTATGTATGGAATCCATTTCTGATTGCATAGCACTCATCCATTGTGGATCGTCACATGCATCTTCAAAAGAAAGTGGCTCTTCATTACATGCTGTAGCAATAAGAGAATAATCCACAAAATTACTTGATGCATGGTGAGAGCTTGATCTTGTTCTACCAAGTAAAGGTGCACTCAATTTGCTGTCCTGCAAAGTTTGTTTCAGCCACTTTGGCATAGATTGTGCACTCTTGATAGACATGCGTTCATTATGTAATACATCTTCAATATGTACATCATGCGTGGGATGAATTTCATGCTCAGTTTTAGCCATATTTGGACGCAAATGTTCAGCCATATGTGGCTGAAAATTTCCAACAGTTTTGGCAATTTTTGGCTGAATTTTTTCAGCCATGTTTGGCTAGAAATTCTCTGCATTTTCAGCCCTATTTGGCTGGAATTTTTCAGCCCTTTGAACCTCAGTTGGCTCGTCTACATGGCCATAGTCAAGCGCACCATTTTGGAACAAAGGCATGAGTGTATCGAACACATCTTGTGAGCTAACTGTTGGCAGTTTTTTTGCATTCAAGTAGAGGGAAAACTGAATTTTCAGCAAATACCACATCTCGACTCACAATAATTGTGTTCGTCAATGGATGGTACAACTGATATCCCTTACTTTCAGCACTATAACCAACAAATATACATTTCTTTGCCTTGTCATCAAGTTTGTGACGTTGTTGTGATGGCACAAGAGCATATGCCAAACAACCAAACACACGCATATGACTAACCATAGGCTTATGACCATTCCAAGCCTCATAAGGAGTGATGACTCTCAATGCTTTTGTAGGGCAGCGATTCAACACATAATTTGCACACATGACCGCTTCCATCCAAAATTTATGAGGAAGATGCTTTCCTTTAACCATACATCGTGCCATTTCAAGTAGAGTTCTATTTTTACGCTCGGCAACACCATTTTATTGAGGTGTATATGGCACCGTACATTGGTGTGAAATACCTCTTTCACGAAGAAAAACACTAAACTCATGTGACATGTATTCACCACCACAATCCGTGCGTAGAGTCAAAAGCTTTTGTGAAGAAAAATTTTCAGCCATAGCTAAAAATGCTTTGAAGCAAGAAAATACCTCATTCTTTGCTTTCATAGGATACACCCATGTATGGCGAGTAGCATCATCAATGAAGGTAACAAAATATACATGCTTCCCAAAAGATGGAGTCTTGACGGGACCACATACATCACTATGAACAAGTTGCAATTTTCTTGTAGTGTGTGTGTGACTATCTTTTGGAAAAGAAGCACGATGCATTTTTCCAAGAATGCAACCTTCACATGCATGCTTTTCAATGGACTCAAGTGTAGGCAAGCCAATAACCATGTCCTTCTTTTGCAAGTAGAGCAAACTATTGAAGTTTAAATGACCAAAATGAGCATGCCAAAGCTCCATTTCAGCCATGGAAGAAGTATGAGCAACTAAGGCATTCGAGGCAGCCCTCTTGTATGTATCCATGTGATACAAAGCATTACATAATGTACGGGACATCACGATAACATCGCCATTGCTGAAATCATGAACCATACACTTATCATCAACAAAGTGTACATGAAGTCCAACTTTGGCAATCAACGGAACTGAAATTAAGTTCTTCTTGATACCGGGCACATACAATGCATTTTTCAAGAGAATCACACCTCCATTTGCAACCGTAAGCTCAATTTCTCCTACTCCAATGATAGGATAAGAGGCATTGTTTGCACACACCACATGTCCTCCTTTAGGTGCATCTTTCAAAGAGGCAAAAAATCTTTTGCATGATGTTATGTGCTTTGAAGCACCACTATCAAAGAACCAATCCGAATCAGCCTCACTCACAACCATACATTTAGAATGTAAAGAAGCATCATAATGACATGTAACAACACATGCCCAAAAATCTTGAGCCATGTTAGCTTCATCATTCTTTGCATTTGCTGAATTTTCAGCAATAGACATGCCCGATTCCTTCTTCTTTTCATTGCGTTTAGCAAGCTTTCTACACTCATCAATAGTATGACCAACCTTCCGGCAATATTTGCATCTCTTCTTCTTTTGCAAATCACCATCATTAGAGGAATGAGTGGAAGAGGAAGCTTGAGGCTTTGGTTTTGATGAACCAAAAGCTAAACCATACTTGCTTTTTCCCTTTTGTGAGATAGCAAGTGCTTGCATTCCCTCAATCAAACCACTCCTATTCACTCTAGATTGCTCTTCTTGCAAAAGAAGAGACACAACCTCATCAAATGCATACATATTAGGATTTCCTTTTGCAACCAAACAAAGTGTAGTAGCAAAGCTTTGAAAAGATTCCGGTAATCCTTTCAACAATGTAGAAATGAGTGATGCATCCGGAATGATCTCATCTATGTTTGCCAATTGCTCTTTCAAGTCCTTGATGCGTGTCACATACACATCCACTGACTCATTTTCAGCCATACATACATCTTCAAGTTGCTTCCTCAAGTATGCAACACGTGCTTCATTACGCACGGCATACAAAGAAGCAAGAGTGTCCCATGCCTGTCGTGATGTAGAACATGACCGAATGTGTGGAACTATATGACGCTTCACTGAAAGTGCAATCAAAGCATGAGCTTGAGCATCTTTTCCATCCCATCTAAGCTGCTCCTGTGTAGGTGGAGAAGGAGAAACCACTGTACTCGAAGAAGAAGCTCCATCTGTGATAGTAGACTGTGAAGTAGAAGCACCTGCCGGTCTTCGATCTACATCTGCCACTATGTTCCAAAGTTGTTTTGCAACAAGAATGTGCTTCATCATGTAAGACCACATCGGATAGTTGGTCCCATCAAGCTTATCTTCAACTTGAAGCATGCCAAACAAGTCTTTGTTGCCCGCCATTTCACTAAGGAACAAGAATGTGACAAAATCTTTACTTCGATGAAAGCTGAAATGAGTGTTGAAACTTCAGCTCACAAACCGTCACTCTGATGGCGATTCTGACTGCACGAATGGCTTCAAAATGGGGGTAAAACCCCAACGCACCTGCTGCACACCTGCTGGAAATGTTTCTGGGCTACTGAAATTCACACTTCTATGCTCCGAAGTCGATTTGCACTGTTAAAGTGCGCGCGCGCCGCGACGCGAAAAACCGAAACTTGAGAAGAAGCTGAACCTGCTCTGATACCACTATTGGGTGTGTGTAGAAGTGTGAGAGACACACAAGAAGCACACACAAGGAGCACAAACGCAGCAAGACACACGGAGAAGACGATGGCTGGAATAGCTCTCTCTATTGATCGATGAACTGAACTGAAGTAGGAGCTGAATAATATCCCTAAGTACAAAGTACCACCACATATGAGAGTATCAAGTATGTGGTAACATGGGGAAAAAACCTCTAGCCAACACTAGAGTAAAAAGTGCCCATGTATAGGGAAAAGGTTCACATCAAAGCTACTCGAGGAACACATAAGTGTAACAAAACCCACCTCAAGGCAGATCACATTTCTTGCACCACTTCAGGAGAGTCACCATAGGGAGTACTTGATGAATTTCCCGATGCTTATCTATTCAATTTAGAAGTTGTTCCTAAATGGGCAAATAAGTTGGTATCTGTCCTAACCTTTGGACCCGCAACTAAGAATGTGAAGAAGAACAAAGAAGAAATTATAACTTCATAAAAATATCAAATATTGGCAAAAATCATGTACAAAAAAGATATAGAGGGTGTACTAGCTTGTTAAGCCAAGGAGGATGAACATAGCAGTTGGTTGCAATAAGCCCATGAAGGATTGCTAGGAAGTCACTATTCTAAACAATGAACATTGCAGAATTTGAAACATCTAGGAGTATACTAGCCTAGTATGGACATAAAAATACATGAGTGGATTACAAATTGTCCAATGTGCTAAGAGGGACCCCCAGTGGAGTATGCTACGCTTTATCATGTTTCATTAATTCCAAAATGGAGTTCTCCATTGGTAGAATTTATGAAATTGGGAACACTACCTAGTGAGGCTAGTCTAAACAAGAAAATGAAGCATGGATAAAGAGGCTCAGGACTAGGCCTTAGCAGGAGACAACCTATACCGAAGAGGCAATGATTGTTACTTAAGACTATGTGTTCATGAATCAGACTATTTGAGAATCTTAGAAACTGCACACAACGGTGTTGTAGGTGGACACTTCAGCCCTAACCGAATAATTAAGACCATTCTATTCTTAGGACTTTGGTGGACCACTCTTCATATGGATGCACATACCTATGCAAAGAGATGAAGCACATGTCAATGTGCACAATATGTGATAAGAAAAGACAAGATGCCTTTGAGGCCAATGATGGGAGGATGCACATTCTCGAAGGGGGGTATAGACTTTGTAGGTCATATTAACCCCCTAGGTAGAAACTCCCATGCAAAGTACATTATTGTAGCCACTGATTACCTTACAAAGTGGGTAGAAGTCAGAGCTACGACAAAGAACGATGCTCAAATGATGGCTAAGTTCTTATTCGAGAACGTGTTCACTAGATACAGGTTACCAATACAGCTAGTAAACCATAGAGGTATGTACTTCTTGAACGAACTCATTGAAAACCTTCTATAGGAATTCTTGGCGAAATAGAAGAAGTCTGCCCCTATCATCCACAAGCTAACAGACAAGATCAAAGCACAAATAAGATCCTATGTAATGTGTTGACAAAAGTGATAAATAATAAACACTCTGATTGGGATTAGCAACTTCATCATGTTGTTTGAGCTTACTGAGTTTCCTACTAATAGTACTCAATGCCACCTAATTTCAGATGTTCTTGGGACAGAATGTTGTGTTAGCATCATATTTCTTGATCATGAGTTTAAAAGCAACACAAGAGCACGAGTGGAATGGACATGAGTTATCCTCAGGATATTTGATATGGAATGCTTAGGTGAGATGAGGCTACGAGCGGCAACAGGCATCTACACTACAGAGAAAAGACAAAAGACATACTTCAATGCACAAATCAAGGATAAAGGATTGAAAGAGGGAGACTTAGTGTTGGTTTATACACTAAAGAAACATGCTCGTAAATTGGAAAAATGAGGATATGGACCTATGGTCATTAATAGAATTTCCACTAGTGGTGCAGTTCAATTGGCCACTCTAGAAGGTGACATCTTGCCAAGCTATATTATTGGATGTCGAGTCAAGCTATATCAAGAACATCATATAGAGGATATGCTAATGAGACTCAAAACTGTGAAGAAGCAAAAAGAAGAAGAATTAAGGGTTAGAGAAGAAGCACATGCAGAGGCTAGAGAGCACATTAGGTGAAATAAGCTAAGATGACAAGGTCTCTAGGTCAACCCCAATGCCCCAAGATATCACAAGGCCATGTGCCAAATGTCAGGTGTAATTGCTCCTCGAATAATCAGCGGATGTCCATTTGTGACCATAGAGGTAGGACAAGGAAAGAGTGTAAGGATTGTGAGAGTCTTGATTGAATCATGTGCAACATCTAGTGCAGTTAGACTCTCATACTACCAAGATCTGCAATTGAACATCAATTCCATAGAAGCCGATCTTGTAGGATTGGGAGGTGTGGAAACCCCTTGTTTGGGCAAGGTGGAACTTCCCATCTACCTTCAAGATGTCCCAATGATAGTCAAAATGATAGTGTGTCAAGATGAGGACCTTATGGAACCACTTGTCTTGGGTCAAGATTGGATCTATGGCCATGTAGTCAACTTAAACCTAAGAATTCAACTTCTTCAAGTTTGGGTACATGAACAATGCATTACATTAGAATTAGAGAATTGCATGATCACAAATTGAGGTATCATACATTCTCTTAGTTCTTCTAAGACTAATCTTAGAGAAGAAGATGTTGTATGTGTCAAAAGCTCTATGATGCAGAAGGAGTCAATCATGGAAGGACAAGCTCAAAAGCGAGTGGATCTCTCTTCTTTTTCAAAGACTAATGAACCACAATAGTTCAACCACAAAGGCAAGCGAAACAGTATAAGATAACCGCTATATCAAATAGACAAGAATAAAGTAGTTTCGGGCATGAAGCAGATCTGGGTACAAAAGGGAGAGCAGTCAATAACACAGTTGCAGCAAAACTCGTTATCGAAGAAGCAGCGGAGAAAGCCAAGGCAACAAGTAGCAGCACAATGAAGATGTCTATCTGAAGGAGTAATCCAAATTCTGGTACCGAAGCGATCAATGAAGGCCGACCATAATAATGTACAAATTTGGGTGCCTAAGGAATCTGTTGTAGCTCAACAAGGGCGATTGCACATGTGGTACCCAAGGAACTCTTACATACACAAAACCCAAGGCTCTCACTCAAGAGAAAAGTCTCAACAAAGAAGCCAAGGAGAGGTAAGAGTTAGAACCAAGCACATAGATCAAAGGAAGATCAACTCACCTTTTTGGCAATAGTAAGAAGACAATAGTCAAAAGTATGGGTTCGGAAGCCAAAAGCATTGGAAGCCCCCACAGAACCAAAGAGCCAAGCCATACAAAATTTAAGAAACCATCCAAAGATAAAGAGGCCACAACTGATATGTATGCAACTGAACACTATTCTAAAATGGATCCTTATAAAGAGGAATGATCAATTTTCATTCAACCATCGATTGATTGCATCATTTTGAAATTCAGGATACCTCCAAACAAAGATTGCATCAACATCTACAAGTAACATCAAAAGCCTTGACGTGCAAAAACCATGTGCCCTTGTCATAACCCTGTCTTTTGCACCATTCACGTCATGCATTTCCATAGTATGCATTAATATAGGGCCACATTACAAGTTGTGCATAGACACAGTTGAGAATCCTAGGCACAGTGAACCATCAACAAGGACATCCATCAACAATGAAAGACAATCCAATGGTCAATCATTGGCACAAAGAGATGAACAAAGATCCACCTTTCACCATGGTAAGAATCCCCTACTTTGGCAACAATATAACAATGATGGACTAGGAAACCTCTTCGTCAGCATACCCTTGAGCACTTAGCTCAAGACCCAATTGTTTGCAACATATTTCCTACAATGCATTCCCCAAGTAAGCATGCATAGATCCCCATTACAAGGTCATGCACAAGGCACATATTTTCTTCAACACATGCACTAACACACTTACCCATCATTCATTATTTTGAGTACTTGGCATGATAACTATGAAACCCATAGTTAAAAGAGCCATAGGACATCAAGGTTACAACATCAGTACCTATGAAGCAATTCACAGCCAAAAACAGCTCAAAATCAATATTGACAACCTCTTTTGAGCAACTAGAAATTTTTGGAAGCTCACAAATACACTGTCATGCTGGAATCCAAGGAAGAAGTACATACAAAGGGACTAAAACTTGCAAAGGTTAGCAACGAAAAATGGAGAACACGATAATCGGCCTCGATACATTTGGACAAGAAACCTCTCTTGTTGATACATGATGGACACTATTTCTCAAAGTACTACATGGAACACCCACTCCCACAAGGGTCTATCAAGGATGAAAAACTCGAGAGGGGGGGAGTGTTGACACTCAAGGTCAAGCACAAGGCACAAGAATGCATCAAAGAAGTGGACATACAAGAAGAGGGAGCATATAGGGAGTTCCAAGAAGTATATGTCAAATTTTCAAAAGAAACCCTTATAGAAATAATGATTTTGATCACTAAGAGCCATTGTAGCTCCATTTTGTTCAAGACAAGGAGTCTTTGAGCTTGAGGAGTATTATAAGTACCTACATATCAATTTTCATAATTTTTGGATTCCGTTTGAGCCCTCAAATAAGCCCTGAACCCTAATTTTTTAACTAGGCAAAACACTAGGTCTGGACAGGGCCAAAATTCGTAAAGAAAACTAAAAAAAAAAGCTATAGAGCTGATCTTTGAGGTTAGCTTTTTAGATAGCAAGTAAGAGAGAGAGCTTCTTGAAGAGTTGGCTCTTTGATTCTGTGGGGGCTACTAGTGCTTTTGGCTTCCGAACCCATACCCTTGATGATTGTCTTCTTACTATTGCTGAAGAGGTGAGTTGATCTTTTGATATGTGTGCTTGGTTCTCACCCTTGCCTCTCCCTAGCTTCTTTTTTGAGACTTTTCTTGTGAGGCAGAGCATAGGGTTTTGTGTATGTAAGAGTTCCTTGGGTACCCACATGTGAAATCGACCTTGTTGAGCTACAACTAATTCCTTAGGCACCCAAATTTGTCGGATACCTTGTGGTTGAGCTTGTCCTAGTTGCTTCACTCTCTTTTGGCATGGTTGGTTTTCCTTGTGTGCGAGGAGCGAGGTTTTGTAGTAGCTTTTGTCATCGTGGTGGCCTCCTTTCCATCTAGTTGCATTTTTCCTCCTTTGCTATGCGAGATTGATTGTTCCTATTGTGATGTTGATACATTTGGAAGAGAAGGGGGTTCTAGCTCTTTCATGACCTGCCCATCAATAGGTGAGTAATGGTGCACATTGGACTATGTGTTGGTGCATTTTACCCAAGCCTACATGCTTGATATTATTTGATTTATGTTCATATGTGTAGTCACGTGAACACCTCTTATAAAAGAGTGCATTTTATCTCTTGTAATTGTGAAAAAGAAAAAGGAAAATAATGGCTTACCTCATCCATGATGTAGAAAGAAAACTCGTGGCTCTAACTACCTAAAACCATGAATTAATGAGCTGAGGGAATAATTCCTAACTTTGGGGATCACTTTTAGGTGGAGCCATTCGAATTCGAATTCAAAACTCCCTCCAAGAGTAGCTATAAAAAGAGCAAGAAGGAAGAGGCAATTAGCAAGCCTTGTACATGACCACTTCATGTCATTTTGTAGATATTGAAGAGCTTACTCCATAGATCTATCATTCTACTCCCATTGTGCAAAGATTGAATAGGCAGAGGTGGAAAGCAAGGTAGGGGGAGATTCCAATCATCTCAACCTTGCAATATATGTGGCTTATCTAATCATACCACTGAAGAATGTTTCACGAACCTGAGGAACTCAAGAGGAAGAGGATTCAATAGAGGTGGCTATGGATCAAATAGAGGCAGATACAATGGAGGCTACAACAACAACTGTTGGAGACCTCTTAATCTCCAAAGGCTTAATCTATACTGATCTAAGAACACCTCTATATCAGTTATAGATCAAACTTTACACAAATGTTACTTTGATTTACCAAATCATTCATGAATAATTCTCTGAGTGAGAATTTTTCTTCTTTAGAAAGTTTGCTTCAGAAATTGACTTCAATACCTGCACATATCTTCAAATTTCTTCAATCTAATGATATACATATCTCCAAGCTACCTTTGTGCAATCATAACAACCATTATACCTTCAAAAGAATCATTAAAACTTCAATTTGGTTCTTAAGATCAAAAGTATGTCATAAACTGTCTTCCTAAAAAAGCGACTTTGACATAGGTAACTTCTAAGATTGATTTCTCACAGTACAGATCCCATTTTGCTAAATGCTTTTAGCCATAGCTTCCTTACCTTCTAACTTAGATTTTGAATGCTCACTTATAAAAAACTTTACACTGTGCACTGAGATCTAGCAAAACATTGACACGAAAAAATGTGCGACTCTGAGAAGTCTTTCTGCAGATTCTACATACAAATGTTCCTATTGATCATACTCACATTAGGAAATGAATTAGATCATGAAACTTTGAACATAGCTTCATTAGCTTCTAGATTAGATGTGTACAAAAGGATTTCTGATCCACATGATCAGACTGAGAGAACTCAGAGAAAAACTTGTCGCTAATTTTCTGACAAAGACTCTCTACACATATATCTCTAAGACACTTGTCTTCTAATGACTCCCTCATGTGTTTCTTTACATCATTGACTTATATACATATGATATTAGACTTATTCGCGTCTATTACATTACTCCTTATCATCCTAAGGATTAACTATACTCATAATACAAGAATTTTTGACTATAATGTACATATGTATACAAGCTATCATTCTGAAATCTTCTTTACTTTCTCAAGTAACTTCCTTCACTTTAAACTGATCATTGACTTCCTTCAAGTTCTTTATAATCACCAATTTGTGATTGGTTTGTTCCAACAACAACTCCTACAACAACAATTACAACAACAACAACAACTATGAAAGTGGCCATAGAGGAAGAAGAGACTACAATAACTATGCAGAGGACCAAAGTCAAGAAGATTCATTATTGATTATGAATCTATCAGTGAAGAAGGGTAAGGATGATGATCACATATTTTACATTGATTCAGGATGCTCAAACCATGTAGCAGGAAATGTGGCTTTACTTTTTGATTTGGAAGATCCTCATAAGAAGCATGAAGTGCAGACAGGAGATGACACAAAGCACTCAGTGGAGAAGATAGGTAATGTGAAGACATCAGATGGGATTATGAACCTCTTAAGTAGAGTCTTGTATGTCCCTACAATTACCAAAAATTTAATAAGTGTTGGAAACATTGTTGAAAAAGGATTGCAGGTTAGATTCAACAGATTTGGAGCATGTGTTGAAGACCCAAGGCAAGGCTTTAGAAGGATTGCCAAAGGAGAAAAGATAGAAAGGCTTTTCACTTTTAAAGTGGAAGATACAAAGAACATAGCTTTGTTTAGCTATGGATCCCAAACTCTCACAGAGTTGGAGGTATGGCACAAAAAGCTTGCTCACATTGGTGAGAGGACACTCAAACAAATTTACAGGGACCAAAGTGTACTTGGTTTGCCTAATATCACAAGGCAACACATGATTTATAAGTGTGAAGCTTGTCAACTCGGTAAGGCTCATAGACAACCTTTCAATAAGAAAGGATATATGTATCAAAATCTTTTGGATCTAGTGCACACGGATGTGTGGGGTCCAAGTAAGGAGCGATCTCTATCAGGCTCAAGATATTATGTGTCTTTCATAGATTGAAGAAGTAGACACACAAGAAAGGAAGCATGTAGGGAGCTCCAAGAAGTATATGTCAAATTTTCAAAAGAAATCTCTACAAAAACAATGATTTTGATCACTAAAAACCATTGTAAATACCATTTCATATTTTTGCAACTCCATTTTGTTCAATCCGAGGAGTCCTCAAGCTTGAGGAGCGTTAGAAGTAGCTACATACCAATTTTCATAATTTTTAGATTCCGTTTGAGCCCTCAAATAAGCTTTGGAACTTATTTTTAACTAGGTCAAACACTAGGTTTGGATATGGCCAAAACTAGTCAAAAAAATATAAAAAGAGCTAGCGAGCTCATTTTTGGGGTTAGAATTTTTGAGGTTAGCTAGTTGGAGAGTGAACTTATTCTTGAGCATTGTAAACTTTCTTTGAGCTTGCTAAAAGAAACTTCCATAGTTCCTATCTTTGCTATCTGACCTTGTGTGCATGTGTGTTTCCATGCATGTATGTGCTTGTCACTCACATTTGCTCACCACAATTGCTCACGATCTTCATATCCTTCTCACATCTTTTTGGATTGACAAGTAAAGGAGGTGGTACTCACGCTTGGGCTACACCAAATTTTGGCACTATTTTCGGGGAGCGTTGCTCGAGGATGAGCATTGTGATGGTAAGATCATATATTTTTGATGTTGGAAGGTAAAAAATAGTCATTTTCTTTTAAGTTTTTGATTTTCCATCTTCATCTTCATCATCATCATCACCATCTTCTCCCATCTTCATCTTCGCTGAAATTTTTTGTTTTTGATCGTATATTCACTACTTTCACCTCATTTTTTATTCATGGCTGTGCAAGAGAAGGAGAGAGAGGAAAAATATTTGTGTTTGTGAGTTTCTATGCTTTTTGTGAACCTTTGCACAACATGTAGACCTCTACGCTTGATTTTGAAGTTCCTGCCAGAATTCTTAAAAAATCATAATTTTATAAAAAAATCGTATTTTTTGAAAAAAATCACAGCTTTTTGGAAAATTCAAAATTTTTGAATTTCACGATTCTTTGGTTCCCACTAAAATCACTCAAAAAAACACAAATTTTTGCAAGGAAAAATTTGAGAATTTCGTGATTTTGTACAAGGCAAATTTTGAGAAATTTGTGACTCTTTGCTATCTAACTTTTGAGAAAATCGTGATTCTTTGCAAACCCATGAAATATTTTGTGGCAATGCACCATAGTGTGCTCTCCTTCTTGAGAGCTCCATGACAAGTACAAAACTGAGCTCCTAATGTTGGGGTTCAAGTTCAACACATCTCTATTGACTTTAATTATACTCACACAAAGAATAAACTTGGCACTAGTCTTTCTCACATAGAGAAAAATTCTCACAAATAGACTTCAGATTCAACACTTTTTTCTATGATAGAATATTATTCAACAGAGTTCTACTCGAACAAATAGAGAATTCTACTTGCAATGAGCAGGAAATACAAATACCTGATTAAGTTCTTCGAAAATAACAGAGTTTACAAGATAGGTAGCTTTAAGCTTCTCCAAATTGATGATAATGCTACTGTGCCTGATCTGTATTCAGCCTGTGTGAGAAAATAGATTCAGAGACTCTCCTTTCATCTTCTTGGATAGATACTCTCTTCTTCCTCTTTCTGTTCGTCTCCGCCTCTTGAAAGGCGCTTCTTCTCCCTTTTCTATCCCTTGAAAGACGCTTCTTCTTCCCATCACATACTCGCACAAACAAGAAACAATGGACATAATCATGCGACATCGATGCCCAAATAATTTCTAGCTGTCTATTAAAAATCCGAGTTAGCAAAACATGGATTCAATAAAACTCCGAGTCAGCAACATCCGATTCAATGAAATTCGAAGTCAGGAGAATTCCAAGTCAGGAGAATTCAGAGTCAGTAGAATATAGAGTCAACAGAATTCAGAGTCAACAAAATTCAGAGTCAGCAGAATTCAGAGTCAGCAGACTTTTTGAGATTTGACTCACTACTTATTCCTTCACTTTCACTCCCTCCAACACTTAAGGCCGCACATAGTACTCTGCACAAAGGTTGAAGAATATGCAGAAAAACATAGTACACAATGAGCACGAAGATAGACTTCTTAGGTCTTAGCAAAATGCAGTTGAACTTACAGTCAGTGACTGACCAAGCCACTATATGTTTTATTAAAGAACATATACAAAGAAGTGTCCGGTGGGAGATTATTTTTCCAAAAAATCAAACTTGGATTCACAATCCCTTGATCATAGACTATAAGACTAAGTTCTTTATTGAAATCTACTTGATGAACTTCTTCTGCAACCTTAGCACTTCCTTGAACTTGTGTGCTTCAACCTGCATATCTTCTTGCTCCAGAAACTTTTATGAAACTACCTGTTGCAGAGCAAAGAGGCACAAAAGAGGAGCCCCAAATTTTTCAAAATTAATGGGCATATTTTTCTTCTTCAAAGTCTCAGGAAATTCCCTCAAGATATGTAAATGCACTAGAGGAGTCCTCTAGATGCATAATCCCAAATCATTGTAATATATTCCTTGTAAAATAGTAGGAGAATAGAGATTAGTCAATAAAGTGCCGGTCACTTGTGTGAAAGGACCATTTTTAGGGCACATGTATATAAGTCACTTTGTGACTCTTTGTATAGACTTTTTGCCATTGTGAAGAAGGAGAGCTCCTGAATTTCGAATTTGCTTCTTTCCTGCAGATTGTCACCTTCTCTATGATCTTTTGTGCATGTGTGAAGCTTGGAATGTGTGTGTAGGACTGTTATCTACCCCTTCCCATCACTTTTGAGCTACTGTAGTGTGTGTGTGAGCAAGTAGGAGTTGTGGAGTGAGTGTGTGTGTTTCCTGCCATTCACTATTTTGGTCATAACTTGAAAATAGCACCAACAGATGCGTCTCGTCGAGAGCTTCGAAAGGAATCCACTATTGGCCATATTTGAAGTTCGGAGATGAGAGAAACATTCGAATTTTTAAAAACTGCTGTAAGTGGTATCGTGACAGACACTTTCAAAGATTAAGTGAGTTGTGGAGGTAGATTAGTCCTTGCTTAGGCATTTTAACTCAACCACTCCAATTTCCATCATGTCTGCACATGTCCTCATACACTTGGTTAGGTCAGTTCATCGGATTGATAATTAAGCGTGTGTCAATCCACCACTATATGCACTTGTGTGGCAAATGAGATTTAGTCTCTTTGGCACAAGTCCCTAAGACTGTGACTTAGATACACATGTTTTTGGCACCGTTGCTGGGGACATGCCCAACCAAGGTGCCTTCATGATGGTTATAGCTCTGGAGTGAGGAAATCGTACTTGTAGAAGTGAATTTGTTCCGTGGCAAGTAGTCGAATACCTCAACACTTGTTACTTCACATCCTGGAGGTGTGTGTAATGAGTTTTTAGGTTTAGGGTTAGGAGAGAGGGAGAGAAGAAAGAGTTAGGGTTAGGCTAGGAAGAGAAGTGGATTAGGAGTAGGTCAAAATCATCAAGAAAAAATCTCAAAAAATTTCCAAATTAGTGTAGTATAGGCTTCAGTCACCAAAAACTATAAAAACAAAAAATTGTAGTTCATTTGACACTTGCTCCCAGTGTGGTATCATCTGTAGTCAGCGACCGGTATCGCCAGTGTGGTATCGTGGAAACCACGCCCCCAAATCTACCTAGTGAGCTTAAGGCCTAAGCAAGACAACCCCAAGATAAGCTACATCAAGATATTAATCTCAAAAACATTGAAAAAATGCACCCACACGTGATTAAAGGCACAGACAGTATCGCGGGGTGGGACACAGTGGTTTGAGAAGTTTTTTGAGTGAGAAAGGGGATTAGGAGTGAAGAGGAGTGAGAGAAGAACCAAGGGGTGGAAAAATTTTTGGATTTGGAGTTGATTTGACTGCAGTATCATGATTGATTGAGTTTTGGTATCGCGATACCAAAATTCCCTTGTATTGCGATACCAAAATTCCCTGTATCGCGATACTCATCGAAGTATCGTATCACCGGTTACCAGCTGTGGTATCACGATACCATTTTTGGTATCGTATCGCCAAGTTGGTATCGTGATCGTGATTTGCCAAGTGGTATGGTATCGTGGTCCACTTGGTATCGTATCATCTCGGTCACGGTATTGTATCGTCGATCGAGTGGTATCGTATCACGTACAATTCTAGTATCGTATTGCGGCCCTTTTTGGTATCGTATCGTGCCAAAAGGTGGTATCGTATCATGACAGAGAACCGGTATCCTATCGTGAGCAGTCTTGGTATCGTATCATGACAAATTTTGAGATCATATCGTGCAGTTTTGTGGTATCGTATCGCCAGCTACACTGGTATCATATCGTTAGGATTTCTAGTATCGTATCGTGCTCTACAGTAGTATTGTACCGCGTGTTCGGGTGGTATCGTATCGCCTGAAACCCATAGTATCGTATCGCTTAGAGCACTGGTATCGTATCGTGTGACAAGCAATATCGTATCGTCCAGTCCTCTGGTATCGTATCATTGATTACTTGAGTATCTGATCGCGACCGGAAGTGGTATCGTATCGCTGACAACCTGGTATCACCTAGTGCAGTATCGCCAAAGTGGTACCGTCCAGAACACTTTGAGCATTTTTCAAGGGTGAAATTGAGGCATTTGAGGAGCCACTTAGGGAGAGTTTTAGAGGCCAAGATCGCCCCAGGAGGGTGAATGAACTTGAGGTCAGGAAGAATTCTAAGTAGCCGGAGAAGTGTTGTATCATTAGGAGGAAGTACCGCTCAGGTCAGTCACCGCTCTACCTATTCCGACACCTCCAGTGACTCAGAGGAGGAGATACCCATGGCTTCAGAAGACATGTAGGGTCTTGCTCCCGAGAGAAACTTCATGACCGCTGTAGAAGGGGAATACCGCACCTCTTTGCAGTATGTTTCTACTAATGACCAGGAGATTCCCATCTACCTGGATGGTCTAAATAGATCGGTGGCCAGGATGTCGACTTCCTCAGACTCAACAATTGTGCCCAAACCAACTGTCAAGTATGAAGGTGGAGCATACATGGATAAGTTGGGTTACATCTACATAGTGACAGAATACCCAGATTTGATCAATGAGAGGGGAGAGTTAGTGGGACAAGAAAATTCAAGGAGACCGAACCCGGAGGAGTTAGTAACTACTCCTAGAGGCAAGTCAATAGTGACGCGAGTCTTGAGAGGGGACTTGATACCTCAAGATGACTACTTACTGGAAGTTTATTTGATCCACGGATCCAACTTGTTACTCCAAACTGACTCACCTACTCAAGGAAGGGAAGAAAGTACAATGACATTTTACGAGTTAAAAGATCCTGAAGACGAGTCTAGAGTAACATACCTAGACAAGAACCAAAGAAGGTATTGGCTCATTGATGCCATAGATAGAGCTCGATTGAAATACATGGGTTTGCCTATATTCCCTCAGCAAGAGCAGGCAACCACCTCTCAAAACCCTTTCAGAACACAACAAGAGGCAGAACATACAATGTCGGGACAAACGAGCCATCAGAGTGTTCCAAACCGAACTCATGTGCAATTCGCAACACCTGGAGTGCAAGCACACAATCAGACCCACCCTTGAGTAGGTAACCAATATCGACCACCAGTAAGACCGAGACCACCACTATGAGTGCAACCTAGAATACCTCCAATTAGACTAGCGATCCCAACATTCCCAGTAATGCCCAGACAGCCAGAGCCCATGAGAAGATTAAGACCTATTCAGGTAGCCAAATGTGTGAGAAATCATTATGATGGATTGGGAGAACCTTACAACCACATTGCTGAATTTAAACAAGTGCTAAGAGATGAAAAAGTAAATTATTTCTTTGTGCAGTATGAGTCCTTTGGATTCACCCTCACAAGAACTACTCTGACGTGGTTCCAACCACTAGATCCCAATCAATTTGGAGATATGGAGCAATTCTTTCAAGAATTCATAGGAGAATTCACTAAGAGAGGGATTAAACACAATTCGTCGTCTTTAATCCATAGTTTTAAACAAAACCCTAATGAAACGGTGAAAACAGCTGCCCGAAGATTCAATCAGTATGTGGATAGATGTCCTGTAGCAGAAAGACCTACACAACAAAAAATGATATCATTGTTTTTGGATGGATTAACGAATGGAACTCTATGAACTTTGGTGTATGTGAAAAGATTATAGACATTGAATGAATGTCTACAAGAATGTATCGACTTAGAGGACAACCTAGCATATGATCTCAAGAGTACGACCAGTCCTACTAAATCAGAGGACACTCGAAGCACAGTAATCTCCAACTCAAGCAATGAGGAAGAGCTAGCAGATCTGGTAGCGAAGAAGTTCGGAGTTCTCGGGCAAAGGAACTACCAGCATCCGTCTCTGAGAATACCTATGTTACAAAGATGTAGCTCATGTGGAGGTGATCACCCCACTCACATGTGTGTTTGAGGAGGAACAGGTGTACCTCAAACGTACCCTTATAATAGGCAGCCCCACCAAGGAACGGCCTTGCATTGTCTTATAGAACAAAAATACACCAATCACACCATGGAAAATTGCCCATTCAATAGGCAGACGCGGCCTCTACAACCACCTCAGTATCGGCCATATGGATATCCACCTAGAGAGCCATGCAGAGAGATGCCCAGGTACAATCCCTACCCAACACCACCAGGAGCACCTAGGCCATACGAGCAAGCACAATATACACAACCCCAGCCAATGTTAGGACCACAACTGTCACATCCCCAACATGTGGTACCTGTCAAGTATACCCAACTAGAGGAAAACTTAGAAAGAGTCATAGTGCCAGCATCACCAATAGCCAATGTAGAGTCAACGAACCCAGGATACGAGCAATCCCAAGGGGAGTACTATTCCTATAAAACTAGTGTAATGGAGTACGAGCAAGTTTATGATCCGCAATACTATGGATACGAAGGATATGACAATACCTATGGACCAGAAGTGGCGACATTAATGTACACTGCACCTAAAGCATAGGCACCCATAAGACCACCCATCAGAACACCTGTGCCAAGAGAACCGTGTTATAGATGCGGAGGAGACCACTTTATCAGAGAAGGCACTCGGCCGTACAACCCACCACCTCTTAGGACTTGGGAAGGGTATTGCAGTGATTGTGGAAAGGAACATCTCTTCCGAGATTGCCCAAAAAATCCCAACAAGGCTCAAGACACTGCACCTATTAATGTGATCGAAGTGATAGAAGCATTGGGAAGTGACAAGGAATACACCGTACCATTAAAGGCCATTACATGAGCATGAACAAAGGAATGAGAAGGGAAACAATCGGACCTTGAACAAGAAAACAGTAAAACCTTAGACCCCAAAATTCAAATAGTGGAAGATTCAGAAGACCCACGCGAGAGCACTCAAGCAACAAAAAGCCAAAAGTGGAAGGAAAGAAGAGAAAAGCTCAAGGAGAAATGGATGAAAAAAAAATCAAGAAAATAAGAAACATACACGAAGCAATAAGAAGCCTAAAGAACCAGAGATTAGGGAAGAAGTCTCCACTCCACCGCCTATCCGAGAGTCAGAAAAGCCAGGATCAATTCTAGCCGACCCAAAACCAGATGATTTGGACATGTGGTTGAAAGCATACCAAGCTAGAATTAAGACTTGATCGAATGTGGAGCAACATGAAAAGCTTTACCCACAAGGAGAGTTAGAAAAAGAGAGGCTTGTGATATGTAGAAAACTCATAGAGGTAGCACAAGCAACCCTAGAAAAAACTATCCCTTCCCTCCTTGAGACAAGGATAGCAGAGGACCAATACAAGGATCGTGTTAAAGCCAAGAATAAGGAACCGAAAGAGAAGGATGATAAATGTGAGCTAGTGAAAACCCAGGACGAACCTATGTCAATAGTGCCTGATTTAGAGGCTGAATGGCCAAAAGAATTGTGGAATAGAATCCGAGAAGAACAATGGAAAAGGAATGGAGTGGCTAAACCTCCTTTTGAGGAATTAGATGTGGAAGTTTATCAACCAAGTCCCAACATGGAAGAAGTATATGAGGAAGTATCGAGACTAGATCGAAATAGGGAAGAAGCTAAGAGCATTTCGACCCTACCAAATTACATGGGAGATTACGAAAAAGAATCCATGATCTTTCGAGCGCCCACAATACGAGGAAAAGGAAAGGGAAACTCAGATAAGAATTCACACAATCTAACAGAACTTAAAAAGACAAAAGTACAATGCCAATTGACTATGGAAGAACTACTTCGTGTTAAACCGCAATTATGGAAACAATTAGCAGGTCAAATGGAGTAAGGGCAGTAGAAGAATGAAAAGGAAAGCAAGGGAAATGAAAACCCACCTAAGGTACAAATTCCAGTGGATAAGGTCGGAGAATTTAGTGAAGGAGATGAAGGCAACACGTGTCTACCTGTCACTTACAATGGCCATATGACCAAAGCCATACTAGACACAGAAGCAGGAGTAGGTATTGCTACCAAAGAGATTTGGGAGAAATGGGGAAAGCCTACCTTACGACCCACTTCCATGAAGCTTCAGTTAGCAGATGGTCATGTAGAAAAACCATTAGGAATATTAGAAAAGATCAAATTAACCACGTGTGGAGTTGAATTTGAGCATACTTTAGCCATTTGTCAATTTGGAAAAGCAAATAACTATGAGATGATATTAGGACGACCCTTCATGAGACAGCTTAGGGTAGTGCAAGATTGGGGACGAGACTCTTTATACCTTCAACATCAAGGAAACACCACCAAAATAAACTTGCATACCTTTGTGTACAGAGATGTACCACCACTACAATGGAACCCCATACATAAAGAAGAGGATGATTTGTCTATCTATAGTGCTGGATCAAGCGATCAATTCATGAAGATGCACAATTATGGATGTGTAAAGAAGCCAAGAAAGAGGATAACAATAGGCAGTTATGGCCAATAGGGCATCCTAATTATCAGCCCATAGAAGATCCAATGTACATTCCTCAAATCTTCCCTAATGAAACGTTTGAACCGCACGGATGGATGGAAATCCTGGCAACCTTGGATGTATGTGTGAATGAAGAAGTTTTGACGATGAATGAATGTGTGGACGACGAAGGCTACGACATAAATTTGTACATGGTTGTCCTCCAAGAAGTAGAAGCAGGAGAAATATTGGAAAAGGAGTGGGAAGAATATGAGAGCATAGAAATGGAACCAGAATTTGATTCAGAAGAACGCTACCTAGAAGCCATTCGAACCGAAGATAGGTATGAAATGACCAAAGTGTTAGCAATAGAAGCAGCCCCTATAATACCAAAACAGGAGGAAAGTATGAGTAAGATCAAACCAAACCTTGATCTTTTTGAGGTTCCAGAGCATTTTAAAAGGTACGAAGTAGAAGAGAGAAAAATAGCTATTCAAATGCTTAAAAGAGAGGCAAGAGACGGAGAAGCCTACGACAACAAGGAACAAACAAAAAAGATCATAGTAATTGTAGAGGATGGAGAAGAAAGATGTATATACATAGGAAAAGACGTGTCAACCAAGGAGGAAGAAGAATTAATACAATTGATCAGGGAATATCGAGATGTATTTGCTTGGACCTACAAGGATCTCAAGGGTGTGGAACCCTCCATTTTTTCCCATAGAATAACAATGACATCGGAGGCAAAACCATCAAAACAACGCCCTTACACCTATAACGAGGTCTATGCTGCAAAAATAAAAGAGGAAATAGACAAGCTATTAGCGGCTGGATTCATTTATGAAATAGAACACATTGAATGGGTATCACCACTAGTGGTTGTGCCTAAAAAGAACAAAAAACTCAGAGTATGCATTAACCTGAAAAAGTGAATGCAGCCACGATCCGTGATAGCTATCCATTACCTATCACCGATCACCTATTGGAAAGAGTTGCAGGAAAAGAAGTCTATAGCTTCTTGGACGGATTCTCTAGATACAACCAAGTAGCTATTGCTACAGAGGACCAACATAAGACTGCATTCGCGATTGAATGGGGAGTCTATGCTTTCCGAGTGATGCCTTTTGGACTCACTAACACACTTGCTACTTTCCAAAGGTTGATGTGTCATGTTTTCAAAGAATTCCTAAAGAAGAGTATGGAAGTGTATGTAGATGACCTATGTACCTATGTACCTATGCACATTCCTAAATTGCGGAAGATATTTGATAAATGCCGTCAATATAGAGTCTGCATGAATCTCGAAAAGTGTGTCTTCATGGTAAGACAAGGGAAGATCTTAGGACACATAGTGTCTAGGAATGGAATATCTACATATGAAGATAATATCAAGGTCATTTTAGAACTTCCTAGACCGAAGAATGCAAAAGAAGTGCAAGCATTTATGGGACATTGTGGATACTATCGACGATTTATCCACATGTACGCTATAATTGCCAAACCCTTGTATGGACTTTTGACCCAATTCACTTGGACTGATGAATGTGAAAAGGCATTTAACGAGTTAAAAAGGTGACTGAGCACGGCCCCAATTTTGAAAACACTGAATTGGAACAAGCCTTTCCATATTCATGTGGACGCTTCAAATTACGCAATAGGATGCATCTTAGCTCAGCCAAAAGACGAATGAAAGTTAGATCACCCAATTGCCTATGTGAGTAGAAAACTCAATCAAGCCGAGAGAAACTATACAACTACGGAGCGAGAGGGATTAGGAATGGTGTACGCTGTAAAGAAATTCAGACATTATCTCTTAGCCAACAAATTCAAGTTCTTCATAGATCATCAAGCCTTATTGTACCTAGTCAATAAGCCTTGTAACACGGGAAGACTTGTGAGATGGTTTCTGCTATTGATGGAGTTCAAATTTGAAGTAATAGTGAAAAAGGGGAATACCCATATAAGAGCAGATCACCTCTCTAGATTAACACATGGAGAACCACCAAGTGGAGTGCCAGGCGATTTGCTAGACACTTACCTGTTTAGCCTGGAAGTGTGTCCAAAGTGGATAGAGAAACTAATTCCGATACTCACTCATGGCCCACAACACTCAATTAATAAAGAAAGTAAACAAGAAGTTCTACAATCACGTAACTTGCACATTATCGCACGAAGTGTGTACTATAAGGAACCCAACAGTGTATTATCTAGATGTGTTGAGGAAGACGAAAAAATGAAGTTGATTGAGCAAGCCCATGTAAACAAATGGAGGACGCACAAAGGAATTCACGAAACTCTAAGAGAATTGAAATGACTAGGAGTATGTTGGCCTCATATGCCTAAAGATGTCCATGATTATGTCAATAATTGCGCAAAATGTCAGGAAGCCATACTAGAGGATCACACATCCTTACCCTTCTCTACAATAATACCCAAATGGAGTGAAACATTAGTGAAATTCCTAAAGACACGAGAACACGAGGAAGGAGTCAGCTTAGCAAGGAAACGGTCCCTAGAGGAAATGAGTAAGGATTATGTAGTTATGGGAAGACAATTATTCAAGAGGGGAAAAGATAATCACTTATGTTTATGTGTGCATGAAGGAGAGTACTTACCCATATTAGAGATGGCACACACAGGTGCTACAGGAGGTCATTTTTCAGCTGAGAGAACTGTAAAAATGATCCTATTCACGGGCTTGTGGTGGCCAACTCTACATATGGATGCTTACACCTATGTCCAAAGTTGTGAGACCTGCCAAAGGGCTAAATAACCGATTCAGCGAGATGACATGCCATTGAGACCTATGGTTTGCGCTAGAGCATTTTGCAAATGGGATATTGATTTTATAGGACCCATTAACCCACCAGCCAAAGGGTCACATGTCGAATACATCATAGTAACCACAAATTATTTGACTAAATGGGTGAAGGCAAAGGTTACTAGAAAGAATGATGCTCAGACCAATGCTAAGTTTCTTTTTGAGCACATTTTCACTCGTTTCGGATTACCAATTGAGATTGTGAGCAACCGAGGAACACATTTTATCAATGAAGTCATAGAGTCCCTAATGAATGAATTCTTAGTGATCCATAAAAAATCAGCCCCATACCACCATCAAACCAATGGTCAAGTGGAAAGTTCCAATAAGATGTTATGCACAGTATTGACAAAGATAGTCAATAGTGGAAGGTCAGACTTGGACAAACAATTGCGTCATGCAATTTGGGCCTTCCGAGTTGCTTACAAGACTTCCATTGGAACTACCCCATTCAATCTAGTGTACGGACATAACGCAATCTTGCCGATTGATTTTTTAGTGCCAACTTTGAGAGTAGCCCAACAATATGAATGGACAAGGCATGAATTATCCAAGCAAATAGACCAAATTGAGAAACTACATGAAACTCGGATGTAGGCTGTTGCAAGTATTTATGCAGCCAAAAGAAGATAAAAGGCATATTATGATGCACATATCAAAGACAAAGGATTAAGGGAAGGAGATTTAGTTCTGGTCTACACCTTGAAGCAACATGCCAAGAAATTACAAAGACGCCGATATGGGCCTCTAATCATCAATAGGATTTCCACTAGTGGAGCAGTTAATCTAGCTACTTTGGATGGAGATATTCTTCCTAACTACATAAGGGGATGTTGAGTGAAAGGATATATGGAACCATTGACGGATCAGATGCTAGCACGCCTCATAGGTGCGCAGAATAGGAAGAAGGAGGAAGAACGAATTAGAGAGGAAGCATGGTAAGAAGCCTTAGAGCGTATCAAGAAAAAAAAAGAGTGGATAAGGCAAAGAGATGAACGGTATCTACGAGGAGAAGAGCCTATTCCCATGGCTAATTACCAGGTTCATAAGTCCAACACAACCAATGTCTGCATGTCACAACCATACTTAAACCTAGGAATTGGAACAATGGATTACCAACTGATAGACGCATTGATAGGTTCAGGAGCAGCACTTAGTTACATATGAAATACGGTCATCATGGATCTTCAAATGGTTATAACACCTATGAAAGCACATATGATAGGTATGGGAGGTCAAGTTATAACATGCATTGGAGAAACCATAGTATCCCTCCAGCTAGGAAATTCAACTATGGAACAACGAGTTCTAGTGTGCAGAGATGAGGATCTAATAGAAAACTTGATCCTAGGACATGACTGGATTATTGAGAATGAAGTGAGCATCCACCTAGCTCAAGGATACATTTCAGCCAAAATAGGGCACGAGGAAATCTTTAGTCTATTAGGAGAGAAACCCTCACATAGACCAGAAGTCATCAGAAGTGCTAAACAAATCGTGCAAGAGCACATCGCAAATGATTCTAGCACAAATCAATCAGAAGCAGGTTTGACAGAAGAAGGGAATTCAAACCCCAATGTATCCAAGGAGAAAGTAGATTTGTCCTACTTGACTGGTGAACAGAAGGAAATCGAGAAGGACAATAATCTTAAATACTTCTATGAAAAACAACGATCAACAGCCTGGAAATCCACCATCAGCTACTCGCAATCAAGAAATGTTAACTTCAAGTGGGTTCGAAAGGATCAAGCGAAGGAATCAGAGAAGGCAACACCAGTAAACGTCATTTCTCATAGGAAGACAAGGGTGGACAAGAATTCTTCTTCACCGAAATCAAAACCAAAACGACTCTTGAGAATATGGCTTCCTAAGCCTTTGATAGAAGCTCAAAACACATGGCAACAAATGTGGATTCCCAAGAAGGTCAGACAAGTGGCCATTCAAGAGATAGACAAGCACAAGGAAACATTATATAGACACAACACTACCATTAGGACTAGCGGAATTCGTCACAGATAAACCAAGAGAAGGAACCCACAACTTGGATAACAAAAGAGAGAAGAGATACACATGTAGCACGACAAAACGAGCAAAAGACAAGGATTAAAACCTCTACTACGAAATGGATCTGGAAACCAAAGCAACAACAAGGAATGGAACACTTGAACCAAGAAGATTTCTTTTGCACACATGAAACTTCCAATGCACCTAAAGTATGCATGATAGGGCCATATTACGAGGTCAGGCATTCGGCACATGATGTACATAATAGAACTAGTGGTGCACATCCCCCGTCTGGGACCAGGTCATAGCTTCTACTTCCTTAAGAATGGACCTACTATGTAAATAAATAATTGCTTCGGCTATACTAATTCTTGTTTTCTTTCAGAAGTGACAATGAAGAAAAAAATAGAGATGTGGTAAGAAGTTCTACTGATGCACACATGGGGAATGGAGTGACACAACGCATGAAATATCACGACAACACACATCACTAAATGACATGTATTCCATAGCAGCTAATGCTCTTGCATTACAAGTGCAGATGGCTTCTGAAGACTCTGAAGCTACCATTCAAGAGGAAATGCTGGAATTTCCTTTGCAAAGCGTAACTAAAGCAAAAGGTCATTGGTTTAGAGATGATCAACCAACAGGGGATTTCTTATTCCTAATGACCATCAAAATCATGGATACAGATCATCAGTTCCCTGTGATGTCCAAAGATTTCAAAGTAGTACATGAGCTCACATCAACCATGGACGTTATGAAGAAGGTGGGCATTCATAAATACTTTGAGTTACCGATCTACAAGCCTGATTTTCAGTGATGTGTCCAAGTTATGAATACTCTACAGCCTGCCTTGCATGAGCCATTGGTGCCGGAGGCTAGAGTCATGGATGCAGTTGGGGAATGGGTCATAATTCAATTTACTCATGAGTTAATTAAGGAAGCTTTTGGATGGGAGAAGGATGGGACTACAGTCTTGAAAGAGGAAAGTCGAGGAGCCAAGACGCGAACCTTCAATGACATCAATCGTATTGATATTGAAGATGAAGTGAGGCTTATCCATCAACATTTTTGTTTTCCAAACATGCACAGGTATACGGCTCCACAAAAGATCATAGTACAAATACTGTCACATGCTATTAAACAAATCGAAAATCAAGTCAACATGACTCCTTATATTCAAGAGCGGCTGTTTGAGGAAAAAAAGCAATGGAATCACAAGAAATTTCTGAACGGCAGTGTGGCTCTGACTATATTGATATATCATGCCTTGGGCATTAGAGAGCATTTGCGAGAAATGCCATCATCGGAAGCCATGGCTAAATATGCAAAGGTTGCAACTGTCCCTAGGAAAAAGAAGGTGTTGAGAGCAGTATGGGCACCCAAGGACTGACTAGACAAAGAAGCCAGCGGAGAGAGTCAGAACAAGGTGAAGGAGTAAGTAGACAAAGTAGTCGACGCAAATCTGGCAGATAGGCCCTTCAATTTTTCCCAAATCTACATCTTTTAACAGTGATTCTTATCACTAACAATCATTGTAAATACCATTTCATATTTTTGTAGCTCCATTTTGTGCAAGCCAAGGAGTCCTTGAGCTTGAGGAGCCTTAGAAGTACCTACATATCAATTTTCGTATTTTTTAGACTGCGTTTGAGCCCTCAAATTGGCCCTGGAACCTAATTTTTAACTAGGCCGGACACTAGGTCTGGACAGGGCCAAAACCTAGTCAAAAACTATAAAAAGAGCTAGAGAGCTCATTTTTGAGGTTGGATTGTAATTGAAACGAACTTGTATGAGCATTTTGAAAGTAATCTAAAAGCTCCATTGATTCTCACTCTTTGTCTTGCCTTGTGTGCACGTGTGTGTGCATGTGTGTGCATGCTAGTGTGCTTCTCACTCACGCACTTGTGCTGCCACTTGCTCGAGGTCTTCATACCATCCTCACGTCTTCCCGGATTGACATTAAAGGAGGTGCTACTCATCATTGAGCTACACCAAATTTTGGCGCCGTTGCCGGGGATCGAACCCGGGTCTCCCGCGTGACAGGCGGGGATACTCACCACTATACTACAACGACTGACTGAATCCTCTGTCCATCGCGATTGACTGAGTGTCCATCGCGATTGACAGCCCTGTCCATCGCGAGTGACAGCCAATTTTAGCCAAATTTTTTAAGGATTGTTAATTGAAGAGTTGGGCTAATTTTGGGCACAAATATTATACTCTTGAGCACATGAGGAAGCCTTAGGAAAACAACTTGGGGAAAACCTGTTGCACAGTGATCCTGTTTGAACCCTGTCGTAACCCTAGAACCCTGAACGGTCACAACTTTTTCATACGAAATCCATTTTTTGAGCTCTAGGGCTTGTTGGAAAGCTCGTGGCATATACTACACGCCCTCAACTGTTTTTTATAAAGATAATGCATTGATTTTCAGATAGGGTATTTTGAAGTTGACCATTCGGACATAGGAAATATCATGATCTATGAGTTTAAGGATCCGGATAGCCCAGGCAGAGTGACCTACTTAGATCATGCTTCAGAACGGATCTTTGCGGTTACGGAAAATGATAGGCATGCTTACACTTGGAAGGGTGAATTCGTTTTTCCCCAACCAAGATCAAATGTATCCTATGGTCACCCTGGAGCTGGAACATCCCAAGCTCATGGTATGCAAAGAGACAGAAGTAAAGATAGACCAGAAGTAAGTTTTGCCAACCCAGTGGGCAGAGAAAGAACGAGAACGGAGACGAATAGGGTAGAACCTGAGATGCTCAGAGCCCACAGGAACCAAAGAAATGTAGATGGATTCCCTCTGCCGAGGCCTAGAGAGCACACAAGAACCTTGAGACCCACCCAGCTAGTTAAGTCCATGAAGAATTACTTTGACGGCACAGGAGATCCCTATGATCATGTGGCGGAGTTCAAGCAAGTCTTGAGAGCTGAACAAGTGGAGGATCTATTCACGCAGTACAATGCCTTCGGTCTAACCCTGAGGAACACGGCACTTACATGGTTTCAGCCATTGGATGAGCGGCAGTTCAGGAGCATAGACCAACTCCTAGAGGCATTCATTGTAGAGTTCTCTAAGAGCGGCATAAGACACAATACCTCCTCATTGATTCACAGCTTCAAACAGACCCCCCAAGAGACTGTCAGATTGGCCGGAAGAAGATTTAGACAATATCTTGAAAGGTGCCCTATTTCGGAGCTACCCACATCTGCTAAACAAGTAGCCTTATTCCTTGATGGATTGCTGAGTACGAAATTGAGATCCTATGTGTATCTGAAGGACCCTAGGACTATAGAAGAGTGTGTACGCATGTGCATTGACATTGAAGATAACCTAGGGGAAGAGCTAGAGCTTTCCAAAATCTACAAAGATTCAGATAGTGTTTCTAGTCACTCTTCCACGCAATCCACGTCGATTGAGGAACTCGCAGAGAAAGTGGCACAAAAACTAGGCGTCTCTAGCAAACAAATCCCAAGGTTTGCTCCTGTGAAAAGGTGCTATACATGCGGTGGTGACCATATGGCGAATGTCTGCCCTATTATGGCTCAGCCCCAAGTAAATCCTAGTAGCCAGTACTGCACCATAGAACGGAGATACACCAATCACACCGCACAAGATTGCCCATACAACAAGCAGGCAGTTAGGCAACCCTATCCACAGCCCTACCAACAAGGCAGATACCAGAACCAAAATCCCCCACCACAATATGCTAGACCCCAACAAACCTATCAGCAACCATATCAGGCCCAACAGAGACCCCAACCGGTGCTAGCTCAACAACCCCCAGCTCCAGCTAATGTGATCCCGGTAAAGTATACTGCTGCAGAAGAGAACATGAATAGAGCCTTAGTCCCGGTAACATCGTTGCTTTCTGAAAATGACCTCAGTGACCATAGCTTTGATTCTACACATGTTGATAGCCCCCAGGCTTACTACATGTAGTCTCCAGAACATGGTGAGTCCTACTATAGTGAAGAGCCGAATGAACCTAGTTGGGAGTCAGACTACACAAATGTCATGTATGCAAACCCCAACCCTAGGCCTCAACCTAGGTAGGTACGACCACCATTTCCTAGAGGACCATGCTACCGATGTCAGGGAGATCACTTCGTTCGTGATTGCCCCTTACCTCCACCTACACAAACTCAGTCCGTGACGATCCAAGGCTTTTGCCAAGATTGTGGAAAAGAGCATCTTTTACGAGATTGCCCAAAGAACCCCAATAATATGCCAAAAATCACGCCTATCAACGTTATTGGGTTATTAGTAGATTCCACAGGAAGCGTCACTTCCACTGCTCCCGTACAGGTAGTCACTAGGGCTCAAGCATTGCAGCAAAACCAAGGGGTAGACCAGGAAAAGAGCCCAACAGCTAGTGAAACTGAGAGCATAACCAAGAAAAGGACTAGAGTTTGGAGAGATAGCCGTGAACGTATGAAAAGGCAATGGGCGAAGAAGATAAGTGAACTTGAGGAAAGTCTACGAGAAACCAAGGCCAAAATCATAGAGATCACATCCCAACCGCACTCTCACACATTTCCACCGCTACCATCCCCATCACCCTCCGTCCCTCCACCCCCTAATACACCTCACGTAACCCACCCACCACCCGGAGTAGGATCAATATTAGCTGATCCCACTCCCGAGGACCTTAATATGATGCTTAAAGCATATCAGGCCAGAATCCAAGAAGGGCCAAACGTAACTGATCATGAAAAATGCTACCCTAGAGCCGAGCTAGAGCTTGAACGAACCAAAATTTGTGCCAAAATGGTGGAATTGGCTCAGACCATGTTTGAGGCCAGTTGCCTATTTAACATCTCAAGCTCAGCGAAGACACAGTTGCATTTTGATGGATTGTTAGAAAGAATAGAGAGGTTAATTGCACAATCAGAAAAGGAACCTGCCCCTCAAAGAAAGGAAAGAGCAAGAGAACGAATAAGCCAGCCTCTTCAGGAAGCCCATGTGCCTCCTCAAGAAGCTTATCTTCCCCCTCAAAAGGCAGAGGAACCTCCCTCGAAAGTTTGCATGCCTCCACAGGTGACCCACATTCCTTCTCAGAGAGCGTATGAGCCTGTTCGGAAAAGTAATAGAATAAGTAATCCTCCCCAAGAAGCTTGTGCTCTAGCCATCTATGGGAACGAGGAGAGAGCCAACGATAGAATAAGCCCTCCTTCCCAGGTTGCTTATGTGCCTAATTCTACGGAGCCAGACACTTCTTCTTCTATGAATCGGTTTGCACCAGACTTCCTACGAGAGATTCAAGAAGATAAATGGGATAACGAAAGTGAAGTCGCTCCTCCTTTTGAACTTGTGGATGATGCACACGATCAATTCCCACAAGACATCCCATCTATTTACGGGGAACATGAGAGTACTCAGTCGCACGAGAGATTGGACTTTGAGTCTAATTCCATACAAGAGCTGCCCCACTTCACAGGCCCATGGGAAGCTAAGTCCACCTGTATGAGAACACCTACAGTCATGGTAAGGAACGATGACTCAGTCATATCAAGGAACGCGGAGGTAGTAAAGAACGCCAAGGAGCAACGAGATCTCACTTTGGAAGAACTGCATAAGGATAGACCAAAAGCGCGGAAATATGTAGCTAGTCAAGTAACTGAAGTTGCAAAACCATGTTCCCGGGCAGGATCCCATAGGACAGTGCCAGAAATTCCCTTGGACAAGATCGGAGATATGTGTGAAGGTGAAGAAGGGAACACCTATCTTCCCATTACCTACCAGGACTACACCACTAAGGCAATTTTGGACTCAGGTGCAGGAGTTGCAATTGCCACCACTTCCCTATGGAAGCGTTGGGGCAAGCCAGCACTCAGGCCAACGAGAATGAAATTGCAAATGGCCGATGGTCACATAGAGAGACCCCTAGGATTGCTAGAAGGAATAACTCTCACCACTTGTGGTGTCGAGTTTGAGCATAGTTTTGCTATATGTGACTTCAGCAAAAATCATGCCTATGAGATGATTTTGGGAAGACCATTCATGCGACAGTTGCAAGTGGTACAGGATTGGGGAACCAATTCTTTGTACCTGCAGCACTTGGGTGTTACAACCAAAGTTAATCTCAAGGATTATTCTCATAGAGATGTCCCTCCTATCCAGTGGAATCCCATCCATAGAGCCAAAGATGATACAGAATCGGTGCATTCCATAGGGTCAGGATCCTCATGGATGCATGAAGACACTCACTTATGGATGTGCAAGTAGCAGTAGAGGAAGAGAAGAGAGAAAAAGCCAGAGAAATAGGTGCAAAAGAAACACATAGAGCAATTCAAGACCCAGCCTATGCACCTGTAGTCTTTCCTGATGAGGAATTTGAACCCCATGGCTGGGCAGAAATTTTAGCAACAATGGACGTAGCCATCAATGAAGAACAATGGACACCTCACTGTGATGAGGATGGCTATGACATTTCAGTCTTCTCCATAGAGCCAATCATGGGAGAGGCAGTTCTAGAAGAATGCGAACCTAGCCCTAATGCATTTGAGGATGCAAGTGACTCCGATCTAGAGTCAATCATCATGGACCCACCATTTGCATCAGATGAAGAATACTTCCATGAAGTAGAATTTCAACCCCAGAGGCATGGAGAGGTTACAAATGATGTGAGATTAGCAACGCATATGACCCCGAAGGAAGAAGGAAAGAAACGAAAGAAGAAAGAAGTCTCACCAGAGGAGGAAGAATCTTTGTTTGAGGTCCCAGAAAATTTTAAGAAGTATGAGATAGATGACAGGAGAGTCATGATAAGAATGCCTAAACGAGAGGCACAATCAGGAGAGGCCTATGATAACAAAGAAACTACCAAGAAAATTGTAGTGGCCCTAGAAGAAGGAGAGGAGAGATGTACGTACATAGGTCATGACCTAACAGCGGAAGAAGAGCATGAATTGATTGCCTTGCTAAGAGAATACAGAGATGTATTCGCTTGGAGTTACAAGGATTTGAAAGGGGTTGACCCGGACATATGCTCGCACACCATCCCCATGACTTCAGACGCCAAACCCTCTAAGCAAAAGCCTTATACATATAACAATAATTACGCTGCTAAGATCAAAGAAGAGATAGATAGACTGGTTGAAGCTGGATTTATCTATGAAATTGAGCACACCGAATGGGTATCTCCCATCGTGGTGGTGCCCAAGAAGAATGGCAAGTTGCGTGTGTGCATTAACTTGAAAAAGGTTAATGCAGCCACGATTCGAGATAACTATCCGCTTCCCATCACAGAACATCTCTTAGAAAGAGTGGCAGGCAAGGAAGTGTACAGCTTCCTTGATGGATTTTCGGGTTACAATCAAGTAGCCATAGCTCCAGAGGATCAGCATAAGACAGCCTTTGCCACAGAATGGGGCATTTTTGCTTTTAGAGTAATGCCATTTGGGCTGACCAATGCACCAGCTACCTTCCAGAGGCTGATGTGCCATGTGTTTAAGGAGTTCCTGAGGAAGAGTTTAGAAGTCTATGTTGATGATCTTTGTGCTCATTCCAACATTAGACAAACCCATATCCCTGAACTCAGACAAATCTTTGACAAATGTAGAGAATATCAAGTCTGCTTGAACCCAGAAAAGTGCGTTTTCATGGTCAGGCAAGGCAAGATTCTAGGACACATAGTGTCAAAGAATGGCATATCTACCGACGAAGAAAAAGTGAGAGCCATAGCAGAGCTACCTAGGCCAAAGAATGTAAAGGAAGTACAAGCTTTCATGGGGCACTGTGGTTATTACCGACGATTTATACACATGTATGCTGTCATTGCAAAGCCCATGTACGGACTTCTGACAAACTTTGAGTGGACGGATGAATGTGAGAATTCCTTCCAGGAGCTTAAACGAAGATTGTGTTCAGCACCAATCTTGACCACACCAGATTGGAATAAGCCATTCCATGTTCATGTTGATGCATCCAATTATGCTATTGGATGTGTGCTTGCACAACCTACTGGTGAAGGTAATATGGATCTTCCAATTGCCTATGCCAGTAGACAATTGAATGCGGCTGAACGGAATTACACCACTACAGAGCGAGAAGGATTAGGCATGGTATATGCAGTTAAGAAATTTAGACACTATTTGCTTGCAAATAAGTTTAAATTTTTTACTGATCATCAGGCATTGTTATATCTTGTAAACAAGCCATGCAATACAGGAAGATTAGTAAGATGGTTTCTCTTGCTAATGGAATATGATTTTGAGGTTGTGGTAAGAAAAGGGAGGACCCATTTGAGAGCTGATCATCTTTCTAGGCTTACATCGGGAGAAGCCCCACAAGGAGTATCAGATGACCTTCCTGATGCTTACTTGTTTAATTTGGAAGTGGTGCCGCAGTGGGCTAAGCCATTGGTACCAATATTGACATACGGGCCTAATCATCCAGTGGTAAACACACGGAATAGAGAGATCGTAAAAGCCCAAAAGTATCACATCATGGCAGGAAGCATGTACAAGCACACAGATCAAGGGATCTTGGCTTGTTGCGTAGAAGAGGATGAGTACGCTAAATGGTTGCAATTAGCACATGTAGGTGCATTAGAGCAACACTACTCAAAGCAACGAACTTTACAGACCCTAAAGAGACTCGGAGTACATTGGCCAACTATGGAAGCTGATGTCCAAAAGTTGTGCAAGGAATGCCCAATCTGTTGCACTAAACCACCTGTGGAACATGCCACTCTCTATCAAGTCTCCATTGTGCCAGATTGGAGTGAACCTCTAGTATCATTCTTGAGGACAAACACATTCCCTCCAGACATGACTCTAGCTAGGAAAAGGAGTTTAGAACAAGAAGCCCAGGATTATTCACTCATTGGTGATAATCTATATAAGCGTGGTAAAGATGGTTACCTGAGGCTATGTGTCCATGAAAGTGAGTATCTTAAGATCTTAGAAACTGCTCACCAAGGTGTAGCAGGAGGACACTTTGGACCGGATCGGGTGATCAAGGCAGTCCTATTTGCGGGCTTTTGGTGGCCTACCCTTCACATGGATGCACATACCTATGTGAAACGGTGTGATGTCTGTCAGAGGACTCAGTATGCTATACGCAAAGATGAGATGCCACTGAAACCTATGATGGGTGGACGTGCATTTTCTAAGTGGGGAATAGACTTCGTAGGTCCTATTAATCCCCCAGCCAAGGGTTCTCATGCGGAATACATCATTGTTGCAACAGATTATCTCACCAAGTGGGTAGAGGTAAAGGCTACAACAAAGAACGATGCTCAGACAACTGCCAAATTCTTGTTTGAGAATGTGTTCACAAGATATGGGCTACCTATAGAGCTAGTAAGTGATAGAGGCACTCACTTCTTGAACGAAGTGATTGACAATCTACTCCAAGAATTCTTGGTAATACACAAGAAGTCTGCCCCCTATCACCCTCAAGCTAATGGACAAGCTGAGAGCACTAATAAGATCTTATGCAATGTACTGACAAAATTAGTGAACACTAAACGCTCTGATTGGGACAAACAGCTACACCATGCTGTTTGGGCATACCGAGTTGCCTACAAAACGGTACTCCAAGCCACTCCCTTTCAGATGGTATTCGGCCAAAACGCTGTCTTACCCTTGGACTTCTTGATCCCTACATTGAGAGTAGCACAAGAGCACGAATGGACAGGTCATGAGCTCTCCTCTAGGATTTTTGACCTTGAACGATTAGGAGAAACGAGACTGAGAGCCGCAGCAGGAATATATGCAGCCAAGAAGAGACAGAAGGCATACTTTGATGCCCACGTAAAGGATAAGGGTTTGAAAGCAGGAGATCTAGTTTTAGTCTATACAGAAACAACACGCGAGGAAGCTAGAAAAGAGGGGCTACGGACCTATGATTATCAACAGGATCTCCACGAGTGGAGCAGTACAATTAGCCACGTTAGAGGGTGATGTTCTCCCTAACTATATTAGCGGATGCAGAGTTAAGTTGTATCAGGAACCCCTCACGAAGGAAATGCTCAGCCGACTCAACACTGCTAAGAAACGCAAAGAGGAAGAGAAGCGAATTAGAGAAGAAGCTCAAGCAGAAGCTTTAGAACGCATCAGAAGGATGAAATTACGAAGGCAAGGTAGAGAGCAGCCTAGGACAAATGACTATGCAGATCAAGGATATCATATGGCAATGTGTGAAGTCGCAGGAACCAGCTCACCTAGGATAACTGATCGACGTCCTTTCGTAACCCTAGATATAGGACAAGGAAAGAGTGCAAGGACTGTAAGAGCCTTGATTGACTCAAGTGCAGCCACTAGTGCTGTTAGAGTGTCTTGCTGTCAAGAGTTACAGTTAACTGTCGATCCTGTGGAAGCATATCTCATAGGATTGGGAGGCGTGGAAACCCCTTGCATGGGCGAGGTGGAACTTCCCCTCTACATTCATGATGAGGCAATGACAGTTAAAGTACTAGTGTGTCAAGATGAGGATCTCACTGAACCTCTTGTCTTGTGTTGGCATACAAAGCAATAAAGGAGTCATGCACAATACGGCAACAAGGCCAGATCATTTTTTCCCATAGATTATGTACAACCCAAGTGATTTTAATCACTACACAAACATTGTAAATCCCGTTTTTGGTAGATTAGACTCCATTTTGTGCAAGCCGAGGAGTCCTCGAGCTTGAGGAGTATTAGAAGTACCATCGTACCAAATTTCATAATTTTTAGACTTCGTTTGAGCCCTCAAATAAGCCCTGGAACCTAATTTTTAACTAGGCCGAACACTAGGTCTGGACAGGGCCAAAAGCTAGTCAAAAACTATAAAAAGAGCTAGAGAGCTCATTTTTGAGGTTAGATTGTAATTGAAACGAACTTGTAAGAGCTTGTGAAAGTAATCTAAAGCACTCCATTGATTCTCTCTCTTTGTCTTGCCGTGTGTGCGCGCGTGTGTGTATGTGTATGCATGCTTGTATGCTTCTCACTCACGCACTTGTGCCGCCACTTGCTCGAGGTCTTCATACCATCCTCACGTCTTCCCGGATTGACATTAAAGGAGGTGCTACTCATCACTGAGCTACACCAAATTTTGGCGCCGTTGCTGGGGATCGAGCTTTGAGGACGAGCGTGTGATGGTAAGACGTAGAGTTGACGCGTTGGAGTTGTAGGTATTTTCTTCACTCTCATCGGTTTTCTTTTACTTTCTTCACCATCTTCATCATCATCATCACCATCTCCCACGTCCATTTCCATCATCGCGAAAATTTCAGTTTTGACTATATCCCCATCTCCACCTCATTTCCCTCATTTCACTTGTGAGAGAGAGCGAGAGAGCGAACTTGCATGTGCTGTTTTTGCTTGTTTTCTGAGCTATTTTGCAGGTTTTTGCTGTACCATCATCCCCAGCAGTGTGCGCAGGTACGACAGGCTCTGCACAGGTCCCGGGACGACAATCTCTGTCTATCGCGAGAGACAGAAAATCTTAACATTTTGTGAATGCATGATTAGCACTGTAACCTACACCTTGTGGGCACTCTAGATCACTAGAAGTTTTTCAAAAATTTGCATTTTTTCAGTCTATCGCGACAGATACCGTCTATCGCGACAGACACCGTCTATCGCGACAGACACCGTCTATCGCGACAGACAGAGACCACGATAGACACCGTCTATCGCGACAGACACCGTCTATCGCGACAGACACCGTCTATCGCGACAGACAGAAATCCGCGACAGATACCGTCTATCGCGACAGACACCGTCTATCGCGACAGACAGAAATCCGCGACAGACACCGTCTATCGCGACAGACAGAAATCCGCGACAGATACCGTCTATCGCGACAGACACCGTCTATCGCGACAGACAGAGACCACGATAGACACCGTCTATCGCGACAGACACCGTCTATCGCGACAGACAGAAATCCGCGACAGACACCGTCTATCGCGATAGACAGAAATCCGCGACAGATACCGTCTATCGCGACAGACACCGTCTATCGCGACAGATAGAAATCCGCGACAGATACCGTCTATCGCGACAGACACCGTCTATCGCGACAGATAGAAATCCGCGACAGATACCGTCTATCGCGACAGACACCGTCTATCGCGACAGACAGAATTTCACGATAGACACCGTCTATCGCGACAGACACCGTCTATCGCGACAGACAGCCCCCACGATAGATACCGTCTATCGCGACAGACACCGTCTATCGCGACAGACAGAAATCCGCGACAGATACCGTCTATCGCGACAGACAGAAAATCCACGATAGACACTGTCTATCGCGACAGACACTGTCTATCGCGACAGACAGCCCCCACGATAGATTGTGTCTATCGCGACAGACACCGTCTATCGCGATAGACAGGCATTTTCGGCAAAAAATTAAGGTGTGAATTTTTGGAAATTTAGGCTAAATTTTGGGCATATTTGCACTTTCATGTACTCATATACTTACGAAGGCCTTAGAAAATGCATTAAAACCCCCGAAAGGTTCTGTCTGTCTAGTAACCCCCTAAACCCTGAACGGTCATAACTTTTTCATACGAAATCCATTTTCTGAGCTCTAGGGCTTGTCGGAAAGCTCGTGACATATACTACACGCCCTCAACTGTTTTTTATAAGAATAACGCGTTGATTTTCAGATAGGATATTTGGAAGTTGACACACTGAGGGGTAGGAACACCAAGGGAGCTCTAGAGTAAATTTCTAACAATGCAAAAGGGGGAACAAGGGTCATTAAAAAAGTGTCTGAAATAAATTGTCTGTCAATTGAAAGGTCTACTTGGAGCTAATCTTGGGATTTATGCAGGCCTATTGAGAAGCAATTGAGAGTATCCAAGCAAGGGTGTGGCGCACGCTTGAGAATCAACTTCTCGAGCACCAAAGAGCAAGGTTCGGCAAGAAAGGTCGGAATATTCTCAACTCCTCTTCGTCAAAAATTCCTAGCTTAGGCTAAGAACGATTAGAAGTAGGAGTAAGTCAGGGCGACGATAGGCCACTATCAAGTTGAAGCCTACCTAAAAACTCAAGTCAAGCTAAAAACTTAATCTCTGTACTGTCGACAACATAAAGGAAAGAACCTAACGTGGAACGATCAACTGTAAGTGCAAAACAACATTCAAATATTCCTGACGACGTGATTTCAGACAAGACCATAAACACGATAATCAACCTAAAAAGAACCAAGCGACTGATACAAAGAAACCAGCAACTAGGTTGTACTCTGGGCAAAAATTTGGGCTAATCAGTTAGGCATATGAACCTTAGATCAGGACGACACCTAGTAAGAGAGAGACAAAGCCTTAGGTCTTCAGAGGCTAGTGTCAACCACACTGCTAGGTCCTGGGCCCAGCAGTTGAGCCACCACTCGAACTACCCTCGCTCTGAGACCAGTGAGTCATAGATGTCTCAAGGCATGGACAAACCTACGGGAAGTTCAGGAGTGCCCTACTTGTACAGGGTAGAAGGCCCTTACAAAACACAGTTGGAGTACCTGAGGACCAACCGATTAGGTGCTAGCATCTATGAGGACGGCTTAGGAAGATCTGTGGTCCAGATTAAAAACCCTGATCAATCCATTGGACTAGAACACCCAGCTGTCAAGTTTGAAAATGGTGCATACCTGGACAAAGAAGGAACTATATATGTAGTCACTAGTCATCCTGATAGGACAGATGACTTTGGGAATGTAATCTCAGAAGCGGACTTAGGTGACCTGGAACAAGGGAACATGGGTGCGGAACCTAGAACCCCTCGAGGTAAATCAGTTCTCACTAGGATTATCACGCCTGAGTGGATCCCCCAAGATAACAAGTGCATAGATTTGCTTCTCAATCGAGAAACGGACGAAGCCTTCTGGAGGTATAAACCGGATCACCCAACTGACATAGGAACAATCATGATCTATGAGTTTAAGGATCCAGATAGCCCAGGTAGAGTGACCTACTTAGACCACACGTCAGAGAGGATTTTTGTGGTGACAGAAAATGATAGGCATGCTTACACTTGGAAGGGCGAATTCATTTTCCCCCAACCAAGATCAAATGTAGCCTATGGTCACCCTGGGGCTGGAACTTCCCAAGCTCATGGTACGCAAGGAGACAGAAGTAGAGCTAGACCAGAAGTAAGTTTTGCCAACCCAGTGGGCAGAGAAAGAACGAGAACAGAGACGAATAGGGTAGAACCTGAGATGCATAGAGCCCACAGGAACCAAAGAAATATAGATGGATTCCCTCTGCCAAGGCCTAGCGAGCACACAAGAACTTTGAGACCCACCCAGCTAGTTAAGTCCATGAAGAATTACTTTGACGGCACAGGAGATCCCTATGATCATGTGGCGGAGTTCAAGCAAGTCTTGAGAGCTGAACAGGTTGAGGATCTGTTCACGCAGTACAATGCCTTCGGTCTAACCCTTAGGAACACAGCACTTACATGGTTTCAACCATTGGATGAGCGCCAGTTCAGGAGCATAGACCAACTCTTAGAAGCATTTATTATTGAGTTCTCCAAGAGTGGCATAAGACACAACACCTCCTCACTGATTCACAGCTTCAAGCAAACCCCTCAAGAGACTGTGAGGCTTGCCGGAAGAAGATTTAGACAATATCTTGAAAGGTGCCCTATTTCGGAGCTACCCACATCTGCTAAACAAGTAGCCTTATTCCTTGACGGATTGTTGAGTCCAAAATTGAGATCCTATGTGTATCTGAAAGACCCTAGGACTATAGAAGAGTGTGTACGAATGTGCATCGACATTGAAGATAACCTAGGAGAAGAACTAGAGCTTTCCAAAATCTACAAAGATTCAGATGGTGCATCTAGTCACTCTTCCACACAATCCACATCAATTGAGGAACTCGCAGAGAAAGTGGCCCAGAAATTAGGAGTAACTAGCAAACAAATTCCAAGGTTTGCTCCTATAAAAAGGTGCTATACATGCGGTGGTGACCATATGGCAAACGTCTGTCCCATTATGGCTCAACCCCAAGTAAACCCTAGTAGCCAGTACTGCACCATAGAACGGAGATACACCAATCACACCGCACAAGATTGCCCATACAACAAGCAGGCGGTTAGGCAACCCTACCCTCAGCCCTACCAACAAGGCAGATACCAGAACCAGTACCCTCCACAACCATATGGCAGGCCACAACAAAATTTCCAACCACAATATCAAAACCAACAAAGGCCTCAGCCTGTGCTAGCACAACAACCCCCAGCCCCAGCTAATGTGATTCCAGTAAAGTATACTGCTGCAGAAGAGAACCTGAATAGAGCTATAGTCCCTGTAACATCCTTGCTTTCTGAAAGTGACCCGAGTGACCATAGCTTTGATTCTACACATGTGGATAGTCCCCAGGCTTACTACATGCAGTCTCCAGAACATGGTGAGTCCTATTATAGCGAAGAGACAAACGAACCTAGTTGGGAATCAGATTACACGAACGTCATGTATGCAAACCCCAATCCTAGGCCTCAATCTAGGCAAGTAAGACCTCCATTCCCAAGAGGACCGTGCTACAGATGCCAAGGAGATCACCTCATTCGTGATTGTCCCTTGCCTCCGCCCACACAACCTCAGTCCTTGACTATCCAAGGCTTTTGCCAAGACTGCGGAAAAGAGCATCTCTTACGAGATTGCCCAAAGAACCCCAATAGCATGCCAAAAATCACCCCTATCAACGTTGTTGGGTTAGTGGTAGACTCCTCAGGAAGCGTCACTTCCACTGCACCAGTACAGGTAGTCACTAGGGCTCAGGCATTGCAGCAAAACCAAGGGGTAGGCCAGGAAAAGAGCCTAGATGCTAGCGATACTGAGAGCCAAAATAAAAAGAGAACAAGAGCTTGGAAAGATAGCCGCGAACACATGAAAAGGCAATGGGCAAAGAAGATGAGTGAACTTGAGGAAAGTCTACGAGAAACCAAGGCTAAAATCATAGAGATCACGTCTCAACCGCACTCTCACACATTCCCACCGCTACCATCCACATCACCCTCCATCCCTTCACCCTCTAAGACAGTCCACGCAACCCACCCACCACCCCAAACAGGATCAGTATTAGCTGATCCCACTCCCGAAGACATAGACATGATGCTTAAAGCATATCAGGCCAGAATCCAAGAAGGGCCAAACGTCACGGATCATGACAAGTGCTATCCTAGAGCTGACCTAGAGATAGAAAGAACCAAACTATGCGCGAAAATGGTCGCATTGGCTCAGACTATGTTTGAAGCCAGTCGCCTTTTCAATTACTCAGGCTCAGCCAAAACGCAATTACACTTGGATGGATTCCTAGAGAAGTTAGAGAGGATAATTGCAAGATCTGACAAGGAAGAAAAAAATCAAGACCAAGAAAAAGCAAGCAAAAACAGGAATCATTCCCAATCAGAAGTGTATGTGGCCAATGCCCCTAAACCGGACAACTTCCCCTCCTTAGAAAGAATAGAGAGGCCAATAGCACAGCCAGAAAAGGAACCTACCCCTCAAAGAAAGGAAAGGGCAAGAGAACGGGTAAGCCAGCCTCTTCAGGAAGCCCATGTGCCTCCTCAAGGAGCCTATCTTCCTCCCCAAAGGTCACAAGAGCCTCCCTCGAAAGCATATGTACCTCCACAGGTAACCCACATTCCTTTCCAGAGAGCGTATGAGCCTGTTCGAAAAAGTAATAGAATAAGTAATCCTCCCCAAGAAGCTTGTGCTCCAGCCATTCGCGAGAACGAGGAGAGAGTCAACAATAGAATCAGCCCTCCTTCACAGGTTGCTTATGCGCCCAATTCTACGGAGCCAGACACTTCTTCTTCTATGAATCGGTTTGCACCAGACTTCCTACGAGAGATTCAAGAAGACAAATGGGATAACGAAAGCGAGGTCGCCCCTCCTTTTGAACTTGTGGACGATGCACACGACCAATTCCCACAAGACATCCCATCTATTTACGGGGAGCATGAGAGTGTTCAGTCTCACGAGAGATTAGACTTTGAGTCGAATTCCATACAAGAGCTACCCCACTTCACAGGCCCATGGGAAGCAAAGTCCACATGTATGAGAGCACCCACAGTCATGGTAAGGAACGACGACTCAATCATTCCTAGGAACACAGAGGTAGTGAAGAACACTAATGTGCAGTGTAATCTCAAGTTAGAAGAGCTACTCAAGGTTAGACCTGAATTATGGAAACATGTAGCCAAACAAGTACCAGAGATAGCAAAACCTCGTTCCCAGGTAGGATCCCATAGGACAGTGCCAGAAATTCCCTTGGATAAGATAGGGGATATGTGTGAAGGCGAAGAAGGGAACACCTATCTTCCCATCACCTACCAGGACTACACCACGAAGGCGATTTTGGACTCAGGTGCAGGAGTTGCAATTGCCACAACCTCCTTATGGAAACGTTGGGGCAAGCCGGCACTCAGGCCGACGAGAATGAAATTGCAGATGGCCGATGGTCACATAGAGAGACCCCTAGGATTGCTAGAAGGGATAACTCTCACCACTTGTGGTGTCGAGTTTGAACATAGCTTTGCTATATGTGACTTCAGCAAAAATCATGCCTATGAGATGATTTTGGGAAGACCATTTATGCGACAATTGCAAGTAGTACAGGATTGGGGAACCAACTCCTTGTATTTGCAACACTTGGGTGTTACGACCAAAGTCAATCTCAAGGATTATTCTCATAGAGATGTCCCTCCTATCCAATGGAATCCCATCCATAGAGCCAAAGATGATACAGAATCTGTGCATTCCATAGGATCAGGATCCTCCTGGATGCACGAAGACACTCACTTATGGATGTGCAAGGTAGCAGTAGAAGAAGAGAAGAGAGAGAAAGCCAGAGAGGTAGGTGCGAACGAAACCCATAGACCCATTCAAGACCCAGCCTATGCACCTGTAGTTTTTCCAGACGAGGAATTTGAACCCCATGGCTGGGCAGAAATCTTAGCAACAATGGACGTAGCCATCAACGAAGAACAATGGACACCTCACTGTGATGAGGATGGCTATGATATTTCAGTCTTCTCCATAGAGCCAATCATGGGAGAGGCAGTTCTAGAAGAATGTGAACCTAGCCCTGATGCATTTGAGGATGCAAGTGACTCCGATCTAGAGTCAATCATTATGGACCCACCATTTGCGTCAGATGAAGAATATTTCCATGAAATAGAATTTCAACCCCAGAGGCATGGAGAGGTTACAAATGATGTAAGATTAGCAACGCATATGACCTCTAAGGAAGAAGGAAAGAAACGAAAGAAGAAAGAAGTCTCACCAGAAGAGGAAGAGTCTTTGTTTGAGGTCCCAGAAAATTTTAAGAAGTATGAGATAGATGATAGGAGAGTCATGATAAGAATGCCTAAACGAGAAGCACAATCAGGAGAGGCCTATGATAACAAAGAAACCACCAAGAAAATAGTAGTGGCCATAGAAGAAGGAGAGGAGAGATGCACGTATATAGGCCATGACCTGACAGAAGAAGAAGAGCATGAATTGATTGCCTTGCTAAGAGAATACAGAGATGTATTCGCTTGGAGTTACAAGGATTTGAAAGGTGTTGACCCTGACATATGCTCACACACCATCCCCATGACCTCAGATGCCAAACCCTCTAAGCAAAAGCCTTATACATATAATGATAACTACGCTGCTAAGATCAAGGAAGAGATAGATAGACTGGTTGAAGCTGGATTTATCTATGAAATTGAGCACACTGAATGGGTATCCCCTATCGTAGTGGTGCCCAAGAAGAATGGCAAACTGCGTGTGTGCATTAACTTGAAAAAGGTTAACGCCGCCACGATTCGAGATAACTATCTGCTTCCCATCACAGAACATCTCTTAGAAAGAGTGGCAGGCAAGGAAGTGTACAGCTTCCTTGATGGATTTTCGGGCTACAATCAAGTAGCCATAGCTCCAGAGGATCAGCATAAGACAGCCTTTGCCACAGAATGGGGCATTTTTGCTTTTAGAGTAATGCCATTTGGGCTTACCAATGCACCAGCTACCTTCCAGAGGCTGATGTGCCATGTGTTTAAGGAGTTCCTAAGAAAGAGTTTAGAAGTCTATGTTGATGATCTCTGTGCTCATTCCAATGTTAGACAAACCCATATTCCTGAACTCAAACAAATCTTTGACAAATGTAGAGAATATCAAGTCTGCCTGAACCCAGAAAAGTGCGTTTTTATGGTCAGGCAAGGCAAGATTCTAGGACACATAGTGTCAAAGAATGGCATATCTACGGACGAAGAAAAAGTGAGAGCCATAGCAGAGCTACCTAGGCCAAAGAATGTCAAGGAAGTACAAGCTTTCATGGGGCACTGTGGTTATTATCGACGATTTATACACATGTATGCTGTCATTGCAAAGCCCATGTACGGACTTCTGACAAACTTTGAGTGGACGGATGAATGCGAAAATTCCTTCCAAGAGCTTAAACGAAGGTTATGTTCAGCACCAATCTTGACCACACCAGATTGGAATAAGCCATTCCATGTTCATGTGGATGCATCCAATTATGCTATTGGATGTGTGCTTGCACAACCTACTGGTGAAGGTAATATGGATCTTCCAATCGCCTATGCCAGTAGACAATTGAATGCGGCTGAACGAAATTATACCACTACTGAACGAGAAGGATTAGGCATGGTATATGCAGTTAAAAAGTTTAGACATTATTTGCTTGCAAATAAGTTTAAATTTTTTACAGACCATCAGGCATTGTTGTACTTAGTAAACAAGCCATGCAATACGGGAAGATTAGTAAGATGGTTTCTCTTGCTAATGGAATATGACTTTGAGGTTGTGGTAAGAAAAGGTAGAACCCACTTGAGAGCAGATCATCTCTCTAGGCTCACATCGGGAGAAGCCCCACAAGGAGTGTCAGATGACCTTCCTGATGCTTACTTGTTTAAGTTGGAAGTGGTGCCGCAGTGGGCCAAGCCACTAGTACCAGTATTGACATACGGACCTAATCATCCAGTGGTGAACACACAGAATCGAGAGATCGTAAAAGCCCAAAAGTACCATATCATGGCAGGAAGCATGTACAAGCAAACAGATCAAGGGATCTTGGCTTGTTGCGTAGAAGAGGATGAGTACGCTAAATGGTTGCAATTAGCACATGTAGGTGCATTAGAGCAACACCATTCAAAGCAACGAACTTTACAGACCCTCAAGAGACTCGGAGTACATTGGCCAACTATGGAAGCGGATGTCCAAAAGTTGTGCAAGGAATGCCCAATCTGTTGCACTAAACCACCTGTGGAACATGCCACTCTCTATCAAGTATCCATTGTGCCAGATTGGAGTGAACCTCTAGTATCATTCTTGCGGACAAACACATTCCCCCCTGACATGACTCTAGCTAGGAAAAGGAGTTTAGAACAAGAAGCCCTGGATTATTCACTCGTTGGTGATAATCTATACAAGCGCGGTAAGGATGGTTACCTGAGACTGTGTGTCCATGAAAGTGAGTATCTTAAGATCTTAGAAACTGCTCACCAAGGTGTAGCAGGAGGACACTTTGGACCGGATCGGGTGATCAAGGCAATCCTATTTGCGGGCTTTTGGTGGCCTACCCTTCACATGGATGCACATACCTATGTGAAACGGTGTGATGTCTGTCAGAGGACTCAGTATCCTATACGCAAAGATGAGATGCCACTGAAACCTATGATGGGTGGACGTGTATTCTCTAAGTGGGGAATAGACTTCGTAGGTCCTATTAACCCCCCAGCTAAAGGTTCTCATGCGGAATACATCATTGTGGCAACAGATTATCTCACCAAGTGGGTTGAGGTAAAAGCTACAACCAAGAACGATGCTCAAACAACTGCCAAATTCTTGTTTGAGAATGTATTCACAAGATACGGGCTACCTATAGAGCTTGTAAGTGATAGAGGCACTCATTTCTTGAACGAAGTGATTGAAAATCTACTCCAAGAATTCTTGGTAATACACAAGAAGTCTGCCCCCTATCATCCTCAAGCTAATGGACAAGCTGAGAGCACTAATAAGATTTTATGCAATGTACTGACGAAATTAGTGAACACTAAACGCTCTGATTGGGACAAACAGCTACACCATGCTGTTTGGGCATACCGAGTGGCCTACAAAACGGTACTCCAAGCCACTCCCTTTCAGATGGTATTCGGTCAAAACGCTGTGTTACCCTTGGACTTCTTGATCCCTACATTGAGAGTAGCACGAGAGCACGAATGGACAGGTCATGAGCTCTCCTCTAGGATCTTTGACCTTGAACGATTAGGAGAAACAAGACTGAGAGCCGCTGCAGGGATATATGCAGCCAAGAAGAGACAGAAGGCATACTTTGATGCCCATGTGAAGGATAAGGGCTTGAAAGCAGGAGATGTAGTTTTAGTCTATACACTAAAACAACACGCGAGGAAGCTAGAAAAGCGAGGCTACGGACCTATGATCATCAATAGGATCTCCACGAGCGGAGCAGTACAATTGGCCACATTAGAGGGTGATGTTCTCCCAAATTATATTAGCGGTTGCAGAGTCAAGTTGTATCAGGAACCCCTCACGGAGGAAATGCTCAGTCGACTCAACACTGCTAAGAAACGCAAAGAGGAAGAAAAGCGAGTTCGAGAAGAGGCTCAAGCTGAAGCTTTAGAACACATCAGAAGGATGAAATTACGAAGGCAAGGTAGAGATCAGCCTGGAGCGAATGACTATGCAGACCAAGGATTTCCTATGGCCATGTGTGAAGTCGCAGGAACAAGCTCGCATAGGATAATTGATAGACGTCCTTTCGTAACCTTAGATATAGGACACGGAAAGAGTGCAAGGACCGTAAGAGCCTTGATTGACTCAGGTGCAGCCACTAGTGCTGTTAAATTGTCTTACTGCCAAGAATTACAATTGACTGTCAATCCTGTGGAAGCATATCTTATAGGATTGGGAGGAGTGGAAACCCCTTGCATGGGCGAGGCGGAACTTCCCCTTTACATTCATGATGAGGCAATGACAGTTAAAGTACTGGTGTGTCAAGATGAGGATCTCACTGAACCTCTAGTCTTGGGTCAAGATTGGATCTATGACCAAGCAATTAACTTAAACCTAAGAAGTGGACTTCTCCAGGTTTGGGTCAATCATAGTCGAGTTACAGTAGAATTAGACAATGGAGCACTCAAGGAACTAGGAAAGGCACAGACTTCTGGTCCTTCCAGGGGTACACATGAAGATGACCATGCTGTTCTTGTTCAAAACCCTGTATTGCAGAGGAATGATATTTGCAAAAAAGGAGTCAGGGATGCATCGGAACTCCCTTCTTTTCCAAAGGCCAGAAGGAGGCAGCAACCAAAGGCGGATCACAAGCAGAAGAAGCAGAGTACTACTTATGTCCGAGATAAAAAATATCTGCACAGCGGAATGTCCCAGCAAATAAACCAGGTATGGGTGCGGAAAGGCGAACGACCGGGTGCACCACCGTCAACTACGCGGGCAAAAGCTCTTATTAGTAACCAACAACACGACACTAATAAAGAGTCTTTCAGAAATTCTTCTGCTAAAGTAAAATCTATTTGGGTGCCCAAGAAGTCGATGAAGGCAAGCCCACAATCTAGACAAATTTGGGTGCCTAAGGCTTGCTTGAGGGCACAAGTAGTTAAGCCAAGGCCGCAACCTATGCAGCATAACCCATCTACGAGTACCACCAGAATTCCCTCGTGCTCAACACTTAGGAACACACAAAGACCCATGAGTATGCATGTAATCACTTATAAGTGGGTCCCTAAAAGGCCCCATTCCCAAACAGCGACACCGACACAGCTCTCTGGAGTCTCTACGAAACCGAAAGCAAAGCCCATCCACTGCATTTGGCAGTCTAAGATCTGTAATAAACCCCCCGACCCCGATTTGTAAATTCACCCCACTTACTAACGGCATTAGTCTCCTAGGAATACACAAACGTTAACTACACTCACTGTCTTCGAGCACTTACTAACCACTAACTCACCATCTACCTCACGTTAATGTTGTAACGGGGACAACAACGGATTTATTCTGTCCATTACGATGTTAACACATGATTCTATATTCTCACAGAATCAGAAGGCAAGAAGAAAAATGGCAGAAGCGACAGGTTCGGGCTCACAAGTAGGGATACTTACTGCAGGAATTGATGTGGATAGCCTACCCGTGGATGTGCCCCCGACTGAACGACCAGTGGAGATGCAACACCTCCAGCAACTCCCGGTGCCAGATCCACCTACAGGAATCACGGAAAGAGTTCATGCGAATTCTCATTGGTTCAATGGCATGCCCGGTCCATTAGGTGAGGCCAAGTATATCTGGGAGTCTAAATGCGAGTATGACAGATCATGGGTGCGATTCCAATTTTTCTCCAAGGAGTTCGAGACTTTACAAAACACAGAAGATCTACAGATCATATGGCAACGAGCAGGATTGGCGGAATATTTTGAAGCCCCACTACCTAAACCCGATCTCCTCCGATGTTACTATTTGGTCTCCACATTACAAGCTAATGAAGATAAGGACCAACCCGGATCATTTGTTCTCCCCTCATTGCTGGGCAACAACGAGTTGAAGAGGTTTGAACTTACTGTGGAGTTGGTAAGCGACGCTTTAAATATGCATGGCACGCATGTACCCTCAGAAAAGGATGCTCTCGTTCCCAACAACATGAAGGACAGGAAAGTAGTGAAGCTGAAAGACATGGCAGCCCTCACCCCAAATGTGTCCATCCCTCTCCGCATGTGCATGCAACATTTCGCCTTCCCCGGTCAAGACCGATTCACGCAACCACACAAGAAGATCTGGTTTGCTCTCTACTTGGCGGAGGCAGGTGCGCTACCTATTAAGCTACCAGTGTGGATTATAGATCAGTTGTATGAAGCGAACAAACGGGCTTCTAGGAAATTAGTGGTGAACGGATGCTGTGCACTCACACGCATCATTTACCGATGCTTGGCATATGATGTCCCCATTGAGCGTGCCTTAACTTGGGCACAATTACAAATGTTTAAAAGGCTCAAGACATCCACACATCAGTCCAAGCGCATGAGGGGCGCGATTCCGTGTGTCCAGACAAGGGAAGTCCTGACTACTCCTGAGGCATCACCATTAAGAGAGGGCACTGTACCTCCTTTTACCATTAGGATACCCAGGTCGGAATCTGACACTACGACACAACCCACCCCATCGGCTCCTCCGGTTACACCTGAATTCGAGTTTGCTGCCACTGGAGAGGCTGAAGGACTGGACCCCCAGGATTTCGAAGCATTCCTACAAAGCACACAATTCTCTGATGTGGAGTTTTATTCAGAGGCAGAGGAGCAGGGCACATCCTCACGGAGAAGAAGAAAGTCTACAGACGGCAGACATGTCCATTGGAGTGACGCTCAGCAAAGCCAACAACACGGACACCCGGAAGAAGAAGAAGCATATGAAGAAGAGACCACTGAAGCCCCAGCATATACAGCAGAACTCCGAAGGCTGTATCAGATTATGGAAAGAGTGCGATCGCAGCAGTTACTCACTGAACAGAGCAGCAGAGTACTTATGACTCAGTTGTTGGAAGAAGCGGGAGTTGACTCAGAGTACAGGGAAGGTCTCTTATTGATGGCAGAAACATATGGAGTTGTAGAAGCTGTGCGCACTGCCATTCAGAGGCCTTCAGTTCAACATGACCCACGAAGGTTCCAGACACGACCTCGCTCAGGTAAAAATATCCAAATTCCCGTTACAGTTGCAGAAGAGCCCACTACTACACCAACCTCCCAAACAGCTAGTCAACAGCACCCCGCCACCCATGAGGAGTCCACCGAACCACTACCATCCACTCCCCCACCATCACCTCCTAGAAGAGAAACAGTGGAAACCACATCGACTGCTCAACCCACCGACCCCACCTTCACCTTCCGTACTCCGATCTCCAGTGCCACCCTATTCTCTACCACTGATAACCCGGTCTTTGACGCAAACCCCATCACTACACCACCCACCGAAACCATTCCCGAGCCTGCCCTAGGACAACCATCCCCAATGCCTTCAGCCACCGGTCATCCTGACCCCAGATCCACATTCATGGGCTTCCCTGCTACCACGCAACCCTTTCAGCCCTCCTCAAATTTACGACCCCAACCCCCGATATCCCTCTCTCCATTTCTACAATCCCTCCAGGACATCTTTGCTAGGGCTTTTCAACCAGGCCCTCAACCATTCCCTGTCTTTTCAGCTCCCCACCCCACGTCACATCTATTCACCACTTCCACACACACACCACCTACCATACCAATGTATATGGCAGGCCCCACACTAACACCCACTCCTGAAGGTATGGACATTTCACCACCCACGGCACCTCCACCCACGGTTTCACCTCCTCCCATTCCCCCTCCACTAATTTCACCCACACACACAACTTTCGTAGACACATCATTCACTGTCTCCCTTCCCCAATTCCCTTCCCATGCATCTTCCACAGTAAACACCCCCCACTCATCTATAGGTAATGCATTGGACACCATGTTGGCTTGTATATCAAATTTAAGAACAGATTACATTCAGCTCCAGCAACAAAACGCACGCCTGCAAGAGCACTCAGCGACACTACAGCTCCGCCTTGCGGTACTAGAAGAGGAGAATGCTCGCCTCCACACACAGTTCCAAACCCTCCAAGACGCCCATAATATATTGGAAGTACAGCTACAGAACGTAGATCAGGAAGCAGTGCAGGTGGTAGAAAGTCACCTACGGACACAACTGGAACGCAACTCAAAACTTCAGCGAAATATGGCGCTACTTAAACGCCATCTTGCGGCTGCTCAGGAAGAGAACAGACGTCGGCAAATACAAAATCAAGAGAACCTGGAGGCAGCTATTGAGAGCACACCGGGGGCACCCATCAGCCCATCCAAGTTTCAAGCAGTGACCCCCGATAATATCAAGATTATATTGGAAGATTATGCCATGCTACTCGAAGCACATGATAAGCTATCGGAGGAGCTAGGACAACTAAAGCAGGAACACCAACAAGGCCCAACAGCTGCCCCTCCAACCACCCACTCTGCAGCTTCGCTTCCCTCCGACGCAGAGGCCATAAAAGATCTCCAGCAACAGGTAACTGAATTGCAGACACGCCTACTACAATATGAGAGGCCATCTTCCCCTCCGGAGGCTCCCACGGACGAAGAAGTTGTGCAAATTCCTGTGGAACAAACGTTTGATGAAGAATATGATCCGCAACCATTCCCAGGAGGCCAACAAACAGAAGAAGCGCAGGACACGTTTGAGGCACCACGGCCGCCATGGTTACGACAAGTGGAGGAAATAGGGACCTCGCATGAAGAGCGCACCGTAGTGCAAAATCAGGCTATGAGGGTCATAGAGGAGACTGTTTTACAATCAGATTACTTCAAGAACTTGTCATCGAGACGCCTGATCCTCTCATCGGAACTCCAGTACAGGCCATATTATATTATCTTGGCTGATTATAATGCAGAAATACAAAGAGTCACGGGTCAGATTCCTACTTTTGCGACCCAATTTCAACCCGAAGACCTTCCTCCAGAGGTGCGAAAAGGCAAGATTCGTCAACCAACATGGCGGCAGAAACTTTTAGAGACTTATCCAGAAATGCTACGCACATGGAACAACGCGCCGTTGCACCTCCTGTACAACCCATGCTACGGTCCAGTCCCCCGCCGCAGGTCGTGGAAGGCATTTAATATCAAGGTACAGAACAATGCGCAATGCAAGGAATGGCTGAACTACCCGTACATAGCGCCACCACAAGGACCACCATCGGTAGCATATATGATGGGGACCATTCGCCACTGGATGCCGCGCTTGAAGCCCATGCAAGATGTAGCAGCGCAAATGATGCTTAAAATCTTAGATATGATGCAAGTGGTGCTGAAGACCTTTAGAAATGCAGCCGCACCACAGGTACGCCTTCCGGGGTTTAGCAATGGAAATTACGACTTGGTGTATGACATGAGCACCACCCCCAGTATCCGTGTGGCTTACGCTTGGCATGCACGCATCAAATACCTCCCCGCCTGCTACAAACAGACCTTCGAAGAAATGTTCAGATCAGGGTTCTGGGAGTACCACTCGGAGATTTTCGCGCCAAAGCCGACACATCTGCTTCAACTGTTTGCTTGTGAACAAGCAATGTATTCAGAGTACTACACCACCCCGCAACCAGAGACCCCCGGTGCAATAAATTGGGAGGCATTGGAAGCCGATCTAGCAAGAGGCTTAAGGATAGGAGAACATGAACTGGCCACCAATGTCATCCAATATTACATCGACCACCCGAGGGAACAAAGGTCTGTCAGGGGCGACAGACGCTAGGAAGGGGGGAGTGTTGGCATACAAAGCAATAAAGGAGTCATGCACAATACGGCAACAAGGCCAGATCATTTTTTCCCATAGATTATGTACAACCCAAGTGATTTTAATCACTACACAAACATTGTAAATCCCGTTTTTGGTAGATTAGACTCCATTTTGTGCAAGCCGAGGAGTCCTCGAGCTTGAGGAGTATTAGAAGTACCATCTTACCAAATTTCATAATTTTTAGACTTCGTTTGAGCCCTCAAATAAGCCCTGGAACCTAATTTTTAACTAGGCCGGACACTAGGTCTGGACAGGGCCAAAAGCTAGTCAAAAACTATAAAAAGAGCTAGAGAGCTCATTTTTGAGGTTAGATTGTAATTGAAACGAACTTGTAAGAGCTTGTGAAAGTAATCTAAAGCACTCCATTGATTCTCTCTCTTTGTCTTGCCGTGTGTGCGCGCGTGTGTGTATGTGTGTGCATGCTTGTATGCTTCTCACTCACGCACTTGTGCCGCCACTTGCTCGAGGTCTTCATACCATCCTCACGTCTTCCCGGATTGACATTAAAGGAGGTGCTACTCATCACTGAGCTACATCTTGGGTCAAGACTGGATCTATGACCAAGCAGTCAACTTAAACCTAAGAAGTGGACTTCTTCAGGTATGGGTCAATCATAGTCGAATTACAGTAGAGTTGGATAATGGAGCACTCAAGGAACTAGAAAAGGCACAGACTCCTGGTCCCTCCAGGGGTGCACATGAAGTTGACCATGTTGTTCTTGTCCAAAACTATGTGTTGCAGAGGAATGATATTCGCAAAAAAGGAGTCAGGGATGCAAAGGAATTCCCTTCTTTTCCAAAGGCCAGAAGGAGGCAACGACCAAAGGTGGAGCAAAGGCAGAAGAAGCAGAGTACTACCTATGCCGGACATCCAAAGTACCTGCGCAGCAAAACGTCCCAGCAAGTGAAACAAGTGTGGGTGCGAAAAGGCGAACACCAGGTTGCACCCACGCCAACCGCACGGGCAAAGCCTCTTATTAGTAACCAACAACACGTCACTAATAAGAGGTCTTTTGGAAATTCTTCTGCTAACGTGGAGTCTATTTGGGTGCCCAAGAAGTCGATGAAGGCCAGCCCACAATCAAGACAAATTTGGGTGCCTAAGGCTTGCTTGCAGGCTCAAATAGCTACACCAAGAACACACCCTACACCGCATGATCCATTCACTCGCACAGCCTACATCCACTCATTTTCAACACCAAGGCACATGAGCACGAACAGAATCATTTGTAAATGGGTCCCTAAAAGGTCTCATGTTCAAGCTGACACACCTATAGAGCTCTCGAGAGTCTCTACGGAACCACGAGCAAAACCCATCCACTGCATTTGGCAGCCCAAGACTTGTAACAAACCCCCGGACCTCGATTGTAAATCCATGACCACCTACTAACCACTTCACTCTCACATCACATCATTTCGCTTAGCTCTTAGGTCTACCTAACTCCTAATTCCACACACCAACACCGAGCACTCATTAACCCCTAACCACTCCCGAACTTTAAGTTAATGTTGTAACAAGGGACACCATGTCATTTTTGTGTCCATTGCAATGTTAACGTTTATTCATATATTCTCACAGAATCAGCTGCGACATTTCCAACATGGCGGAGGCAGCAGGAACGAGCTCTCACACAAAAACAAGCCCGCAAGTGGTGGACTTGGACAGTTTACCCGTTTTGCCGGAGACAATTGAAAGACCAGAAGATTTGCAGGCCGTCAAAATCATACCTATTGCGGACCCTCCGCGTGGCCACACCATGCCCGTGGGAAAGACTTCCCATTGGTTTACTGAGGTGGCAGGACCCTTGGGGGAAGGAACGTACCTATGGGAATCAGAGTTGGACTTCAATGGAAAGCAAGGCAGATACCATTTCTTTCCAAGAGAATTTGAGAAGTTACAAAATGCGGAAGGTCTACGTCCGATATGGGAAAAAGCAGGATTGAGTGCCTATTTCAGTGCCCGACTCCCAAAACCTGACTTCATGCGATGCTACTATCTCATCAACACCTTGACTCCAAATCAGAACCCAAAAGGTGCAAGCTCATTTGTGATTCCATCTCTGACAAAGGGGAATGAGCTCAAGAGGTTTAGGCTATCAAACAATTTGGTGAGAGAAGCTCTAGATATGCGCGGAATGCATATTCCTACAGAAAAGGAAACCCTAGTACCGGATTACATGAAGAATCGAAGTCTCACCAAACTCAAGGACATGGTATCCATGACGCCTAATATTGCAATACACCTTCGCATGTGCATGCAACACTTTGCTTTCCCGGCGCAGGATAGATTCACCATGCCGCCCAAAAAGATTTGGTTTAGCTTGTATCTGGCAGAGACACAGAGCCTCACCATCAACCTTCCCCACTGGATAATTGATCAGATACACCTAGCTCACAAACGATGGCCGCGGAAACAGGTTTTATATGGTTGCTGTGCTCTGACAAGAATCATTTATAGGTGTTTGGCTTATGACATTCCGATCCAACGGGCCCTGATGTGGAATCGGGTAGAGCAGTTTCGAGGCAGGACATCCACTGGACCCCCTTCTAAGAAGATGAGAGGCACGGTCCAAGTCCCATGTGCTCAACCACGTGGAGCCACCCTAACACCTGACGTCACCCCGCCACCCCGAAGAGTCCGACCATTCACACTCCGACTTCCAAGACGCAGCACCGATGGTTCCACCTTGATATTCCCTCCCATCCCAACGGATCTCGAATTTCCTAGTGGTGCACCTTTGGAAGAGCTCACTAATGAAGACTTCGAACAACTATTACAAGATGTAGAGCTGGAGGCAGAAGAGGCACAACAAGCGGAAAATGTACAAACGCAGGCCACAACCTCCCAAGCACCTGTCACACCTGTTGAAGTGGATGCAGAAGATGACGGAGATGAAGAACAGGAGGATGATGAGGAGGAGTATGATCAAGGACACCAAGAGGAGCAACAAGAAGTGCCAGAACTTGTAGGTGCACCTGCATATACAGCTCAACTACGAAGGCTATACGACACTATCAAAGCAGTACAAGAAAGGCATCAGCTCTCTCTGGTATCAGGTCAAGCTTTGATGCAAGAAATGCTATCAGATGAAGGGGTGGACCAACACTTCATTGACACCCTCAAATTGTGTCAGACTCTTTAGGAGTTCCGGAGGCTGTCCACACCGCAGTCCGCCAGTCCGTAAGGTATGACAAACGCAGAGTGGACACGTTACCACGAGTAGGTAAGACTATCAGGATACCCGTCATAGAACCAGAAGTACCCATTGAGACCACAGCCACCCCCACAACCACCACTGACCTCTCCGCCGAAACCTTCGTTCAGACATCACCCATCTCACCCCAACATCCTCCATCACCACCTTCTCCACCCCCACCACCACCTCCCACCTTGGAAGAAACGACAGTCATCACCTCTACCTTCACTTATAACCAATCCTCATTCAAATCATTCTCATTTCGAGAACCCACCTCACAAGACACCCTCTTCTCCTTCGTCACTAATCCCTTGTACACTTCGTCCCATCTATCCTCTGAACCCATGACTGGCCATCCCATAATTACAAGTGTAGTTGGAAACCCAGCACCCACAGAAGGCACCCTGTGTTTCCCGACCTATCCCCCAATACGGGTACCTCCATTCCATGACCCTCACTTCCCATCTGGCCCCTACACCTCCTTCAACCTGACCGCGCCACCCCAATACCCGTCCGTTGTGGAGCAGTTCACCCGCTCCCCAATGTTTCCGAGGCACATTTCTCCGATGTTCGCAACGACATCAATTTACACGAACACCACACTCACTTCACCTACCATACCCACCTACATGGTAGCCCCTACACACACCACCTTGTCTGACCCAATGGACATTTCACCAACCACAACACCTCTCCCCACGATTCCACCATCTTCTCCTCCCTTGCCCCCCACCTCACCACTCACATCATTGGCACACACAACATTCACTACCCCCCTACCCAATCCCACCTCCCCTGCATTTCAAACTTTTCCCCTTGCATCTCATAATGTAAATAGCACGTTCAACACATTACTTCAGTGTGCACATCAGCTACAACAAGACTACCATCAATTGGAAGAACGCACTGCTTCCCTCCAGGCAGAATCTCAACGTCTCCAAGCTAGAGTCACCACTCTTGAAGCTGACTACCAGACGCTCCTAACCGAGCATACCACACTACAGCAGGCTCACTCTGAATTGGAATCAAAGACATCAACTGTAGATGACCAAGCACTCAAGGAACTAGAAACAGTGCTTCAAGCGCAAATGATATCTAACGCTACACTCAGACACAACATTGGGCTATTAAGGAAGCATATGGCCGCAACACTAGAAGAGAACAAACGACTTCAACAACAAAACCAAGACAACTTTGAAGCGGCTATGGAAGGAACCGTAGGAGCAGCCATTAGCCCTACCAGATATAGAGCAGTTCCATCAGAAGACATTCGCATCTTACTTGAGGAGCATGCAAATTTCTTGGAGTCATATGAAAAACTAGAGACTGAATGTGCCGATCTAAAGAAACAGATAGCCAGTGTACCCACTGCTCAACAGGAGCCGGTAATCTTGCAACAATCTACAGAAGAAATGGAGACCCTCCGGAAACAGGTGGCAGAACTCCAAGCACGCCTCTTACCATATGAACGGCCACCCTCGCCCATTGAAGAACCAGAACCTGAAACAGTAGTGGAAATCCCCGTCGATGACAGCTATGAAGAGCCATACGAGCCTATGCCGACGCCTGGTGGTCGAACTACAGAAGAAGGACAAGACACGTTAGAAATTCAAGTTCCAGATTGGGTCAGAAGGGTCGAGAAAGTGGGTAAGACACATGATGATCGTGTGGCCGTGCAAATGCAATCTCTCACAAATCTGGAAGAAACGGTCCTTCGGTCTTCCTACTTTCAACATTTATCCCATCAACGGTTAATCACAACATCAGAATCGCAATACATGCCTTATTTCGTCTTACTACATGATTATAATGCAGAAGTCAAAAGACATACAGGGAAGGAGCCCACATTCGCTACTCAATTTGAGATAGGGGATTTACCGACCGATGCACGTGCTGGCTCGATCTTCCAACCTAATTGGCGTGCACGTTTACTCACCGATTACCCAGAGATGATGAGTACCTGGGCAACCATGCCACTATATATCAAGTATAATCCATGCTATTGTCCAGTGGTACGTCGCAGATCCTGGCAAGCGTTTGCAATCAAGGTACGCAACAATAACGAGTGCTCGGCTTGGGTTAACTACCCATATTTTGCTCCACCTCGAGGGACCCCAACCGTAGCTTACATGATATCAACAATTCGGCACTGGTCCGTACGCCTAAATAATGTACCCGACATAGCAGCGAAAATGTGTATGAAGATATTCGAGCTCATGACCATTGTCTTCAAAACCTTTCGGAATGTCCAAGCTCCATACATCTCCGCCCCTGGATTCGCTCAAGGCAACAAGGATCTAGTCTACGACATGAGCCAAACCCCCTCGGTCACTATCATCTTTGCTTGGCATGCACAAATAAAGTACTTGCCCGCATGCTTCAAGCAGACATTTGAGGAAATGTTCTCTACGGGATTCTGGGAATACAATTCCGAAATTTTCATTCCCAGACCCACACATTTGCTACATCTATTCGCAGTAGAACAAGCGATCCATGCAGATCAGTTACGTCTGCCACATCCGGACATTCCAGGACCAATCGATTGGGATCGTATGATGACAGATTTGGCCAGAGGACTACGCATACAAGAACATCAGCTTGCCACTCAGGTTGTGGAATATTACATCCAACACTCCCAGCAACAAGGGTCTGTCAGGGACGACAGACGCGAGAGAGGGGGGGGTGTTGAGAGCAGTATGGGCACCCAAGGACTGACTAGACAAAGAAGCCAGCGGAGAGAGTCAGAACAAGGTGAAGGAGTAAGTAGACAAAGTAGTCGACGCAAATCTGGCAGATAGGCCCTTCAATTTTTCCCAAATCTACATCTTTTAATAGTGATTCTTATCACTAACAATCATTGTAAATACCATTTCATATTTTTGTAGCTCCATTTTGTGCAAGCCAAGGAGTCCTTGAGCTTGAGGAGCCTTAGAAGTACCTACATATCAATTTTCGTATTTTTTAGACTGCGTTTGAGCCCTCAAATTGGCCCTGGAACCTAATTTTTAACTAGGCCGGACACTAGGTCTGGACAGGGCCAAAACCTAGTCAAAAACTATAAAAAGAGCTAGAGAGCTCATTTTTGAGGTTGGATTGTAATTGAAACGAACTTGTATGAGCATTTTGAAAGTAATCTAAAAGCTCCATTGATTCTCACTCTTTGTCTTGCCTTGTGTGCGCGTGTGTGTGCATGTGTGTGCATGCTAGTGTGCTTCTCACTCACGCACTTGTGCCGCCACTTGCTCGAGGTCTTCATACCATCCTCACGTCTTCCCGGATTGACATTAAAGGAGGTGCTACTCATCATTGAGCTACAGAAGGGAGTAACAATTGTAGAGGAAGAAGAAACTAGCTCACAACCTAAAATGAGAGGTACCAAGCGCTTAAGGGAAATGATGCAGACAGAAGCCGAGGTGCCAGCCACAAAGAGGGCACATGTACTTCCAAGGACAAGAACTGAAGACCATCGACCGATTACGGAAGAGGAATTGACAAGAGCCTTGGAAGACACACATCAATATACCGAAGGTCAAGTAAATCTATCAGTGCAAGGACACCATTACCAGCAAGCCCATCAAGATTTAGAACAAAGAAAAAGGCTGAACAAGGTGCATAGATACAGGGAATTGGGTTTGGTAAACTCAAGCTCATCATCAGATGCACAAGAAGAACCCGACACCTCCTTGTTGAATGTGGACATTCGAAGTGAGTCCAAAGATGATGGACAATGGGAGGAGTTAAACGAAGTGAACAACAATGCAGAAGAGGAGGGCATGAAGGTGGATCAAACATCCATCAACCCCAATCAAGACAGTGCAGGAAAGGAGGCCTTCCAAGAAAGAGTACATGTCATAAACTTAAATGAAACATCTAACATTCAAATCCAAGAGACTAGGCTTGCGGGAGAGGGATCATTCAAAAATCCCAAAGAAGAACCAGAAGATACTACAGTGGAAGAGTCAGAACCCTTCACACGAATAAGGGTGGTGGCAACACCCTTTCCTATGGATGCTATATTTCAAGGGAGTGCCACAAAGGTTGTTAATACAGAAGACGAAAACAAAGAACAAGAAGTGCAGCTCCAAATCAGACAACCACATAATGAGACTATACATGTGGAGCACGGAAAGGATGTACAAACAGGGGGAGCTCCAAGCATCCCACGAACTTGGTTAAATGTGAATGTCGCTCAGCTCAAGCCAGTGGTGCACATATGATCAAAACTGCCATGGACACTCAACAGTTAATGCTTGAGGCTGATGCTGACTATGACAAGGCAATGCAAGAAAAGAATCAACTTCGAGAAATGGGTGAGAATCTCTCTGCCCAATTGACAAAGAATATAGTAGATAAAGAGAAGAAAGTCCAAGAAGCAAAGCAACAATGCGACACACTAGAGACAGAAAATCAGAAATTGAAAGACCAACTACAGGAGTTACAACGGAAATATGAAGCGAGAGAGGTTGACAAAACACGCATGAATGCCCGAATCAAAATGTTAGAATCAAAAATCAAAATATACATGGAAGAAGCAAAGAACTTACGGAACAGAAACAAGGAGCTGATGACAACCCTTCTATGTAACCAACCTATAAAAGCTCTTGACGTGCCAGAAAAGGACACAAAGACATTGGAGGAAAAGATAGCTAAGTATGAAGATCAACTCAAGCAGGAGAAGGCCATCATTGCAGAATGGGAGAAAAGGTATATGGATGACAACAGAACTGAGACAGAAGTGGAAGGTGGCAGAAAACAAATATTTTGAGCAATGCAATGAAGATGCAAATCAACTCTCGATCATTCGCAAGGAGCTCCTAAAAAACAAAGAAACCATTATGAAGGCCACCGAGGAGATTAAAAACAAAGATGAATTGATCAAGCAACTACAAGATCAACTAACACAGAAGACAATAGAGGGGACATTAGTAGTTCCACACTCCACAACAGCTACTGAGGAGATTGAGGTACCTTGTCACTCTAGCACAATGGTGAGTACCAACGTGAGGAGATACACCTCATAAATGTCAATCCGTGGAGACGTGAGGACCGGTATGAAGACCGCGAGCAAGTGATGGCACAAGTGCGTGAGTGAAAGCACACGAGCATGCACACACATACGCACACACGCACACAAGGTAAGAGCAAAGAGTGGAACAATGGAAAGCTTCGATTACCAAAGAGCTCCCTTACAAAACTGAAATCTACAACAAGCTACCCTCAAAAATGAGCTCTCCAGCCCTTTTTATAGTTTTTGAGTGGTTTTGGCCCTGTCCAAACCTAGTGTCCGGCCTAGTTAAAAAATAGGTTCCAGGGCCTATTTGGGGGCTCAAACGGAGTCTAAAAATCATGAAAATTGGTAGGATGGTAGATCTAATACTCCTCAAGCTCGAGGACTCCTCGGCTTGAACAAAATGGAGTTACAAAAATGAAAAATGGTATTTACAATGGTTTTTAGTGATAAAAATCACTATTTTTGTAGGGATTTCTTTTGAAAATTTGACATGTGCTTCTTGGAGCTCCCTACTTGCTCCTTCTTCTTGTGTGTCCACTTCCTTGATGCGCTTCCATGCTTTGTCCTTGACCTTAAGCTTCAACACTCCCCCCCCTCTTGAGTCTGTCGTCCCTGACAGACCCTTGTTGTAGTGGTCGTTCCATGTAGTACGTTGAGAGGTAGCGTCCTTTGCGTCCAACAGGGGCGATCCCTCTTCCCAATGTATCCTGGTCGTTTGTCTGGTTCTTCACTTTGCCACTGTTATCTCTTGCAGTTTGTAGTCCCTTTGTACGTACTTCTGCCTTGTATTCCATCTGGGTGGTGCATTTGTGAGTTTTCCAAAACTGCTAGCTGCTCAAAGGATGTGGTCAATGTTGATTGTGAGCAACTCTCGGTGGTGGATGGCTCCCTTGTTCTTGTAGTGGTCACCGTGATGTCCTCTGATTCTTCCAAAGATGGCTTTCATAGTTTTCGTGCCAAGTACTTGTAACCCATAATGGATGATGGTTAAGTGCATTAGTGCACGGGTTGAACAAATTATGTGCCTTGTGCATGGCCTTGTAATGTGGCCCTACGTATGCGTACTTGGATAATGCATGGCAAGAAGTATGGTGCAAGAGATGGGGTCTTGAGCTAAGTGCTCAAGGGTATGCTGACGAAGAGGTTTCCTAATCTATCATGGTTATAGTGTTGTTGAAACATACACGTCTTACCATGGTGACGGGTCCGTTGATCTTCATCTCTTCGTGTTGTGGTTCCCTCATGATGTTTGACCGTCGGCTTGTCCTTTTTGTTGAGGGATGTCCTTGCTGGAAGTTCGCTGATGAGCACTTTCAAGCACATAGGTTTTTTTTTTTTTTTTTTTTTTTTTTTTTTTTTTTTTGAACACGATGGCATCAAACAAGAAGAAAGAGGTTAGTATCAATAACATATTTTTCATGTGAAAATTGTGTCTCATGTGCCTGGGATTTCTCAATTGTGTCTATGCACGGCCATGTAAGGTGGCCCTATATTGATGCATACTTTGGAAATGCATGACCTGAATGGTGCAAACGACAAGGTTATGCCAAAGGCACATGGTTGCTGCTGGTCGAGGCTTTTGATGTTACTTGTATACTTGATGAATTCTTTGATTGGAGGTGTCTATCGGGTCTCGAAATGATGTAATCCTCCGGATTGGAACCCATTTCAGAATAGTATTTGGCCCTGTAGAGATCACCTCAGGCCAGTTCTTCTTTGGATGCTGTCCAAAATTTGGTATCCAGTGTGGTTGGCCCCTTGGTTCTGTGGATGTTGCTTGTGCTTTTGGCTTCCAAACCCATATCCTGGGTGAGTGCCTGCTTATTTTTGTAGAAGGGTTGAGTTTATCTTCTTTTGGTCTTTGTGCTCTGTCCTTACCCTTGGCTTTCCTTGTCTTCTTTGTTGAGGCCTTTTGCATGGTGGGGAGCATAGGCCTTTGTACGTGTAAGAGCTTCTTGGGTACCCACATCTGTAATCGCCCTTGTTGAGCAGTAGCTAATTTTTTAGGCATCCAAATTTGTACCTGATTGTGGTCGGCTTTCATTGATAGCTTCGGTACCCAAATTTGTTGGAGTCTTCGAGCTTGAGCCTTTTGTGGGTGTTTGGTCCTTCTGTTGCCATGGTCGATCTGGTTGGGTGGGAGTCTTTGAGGCAGCATCGATGGTTGTACTCCTTTCTTTACCCAGATCTGTGTCATGCCCAACGCTTCTTTGCTCTTGAAGGCTCTTTGTCTATTTGATAGATTGGCTGTCTTGCACTGTTTTGCTTGCTTCTGAGGTTGAGCTCCTGTGGATACTTTGCTCTTTAGAAGACAAGAAGAAGGTTCATCTTGACTTTGCGACTGTCCTTCCGTGATTGCGTCCGTCTGGATCATAGAGCTTTTGACATCTACAACATCTTGTTCAAGAAGATTAGCCTTAGAGGAACAAAGAGAGTGTGTGGTGTCAGTTTCAGTGGGCATGTGATTCTCCAATTCTAATGTAATGCATTGATTATATACCCACACTTGAAGAAGTTGACTTCTTAGGTTCAAGTTGACAGCATGGTCGTAAATCCAATCTTGACCCAAGACAAGTGGTTCTGTGAGATCCTCATCATGACACACTAGCATTTTGACTTTTATTGGAACATCTTGAAGGTAGATGGGAAGTTCCACCTCGCCCAAACAGGATGTTTCCACGCCTCCTAATCCTATGAGATAGGCTTCTATGGGCTTGATGTCCAAATGCAGGTCTTGGCAGTATGAAAGTCTAACTGCACTAGTTGCTGCTCCTGAGTCAACCAATGCTCTCACAGTTCTTACACTCTTTCCTTGTCCTACCTCTATAGTCACAAAGGGCCGTCGATCAGTTATTCGAGAAGTAGTTATGCCCGATTTTTGGCACATGTCCATGTGATATTTTGGAGCTTTTGTGTTGACATCTAGGCCTAGCCGCCGTAACTTATTTCTTCTGATGCGCTCTCTAGCTTCTGCTTGTGCTTCTTCTCTAACCCTTAACTCTTCTTCTTTTCGTTTCTTAGCAGTGTTGAGTCTCATGAGCATTTCCTCTGTAAGAGGTTCTTGATATAACTTGACTCGGCATCCACTAATATAGTTTGGTAGGATATCACCTTCTAAAGTGGCCAATTGAACTGCACCGCTAGTAGAGAGTCTATTAATGATCATGGGTCCATATCCTCGTTTCTCCAATTTGCGGGCATGTTGCTTTAGCGTGTAAACCAGCACTAGATCTCCTTCCTTCAATCCTTTATCCTTTACATGGGCATCAAAGTATGCCTTTTGCCTTTTCTTTGCAGCATAAATGCCTGCTGCTGCCCGTAGTCTCGTCTCACCTAAGCGTTCTAGATCAAAGATCCTGGAAGACAACTCATGTCCATTCCACTCATGCTCTTGTGCTACTTTCAAGGCTGGGATTAAGAAGTGCAATGGTAGCACGGCATTCTGTCCAAAGACCATCTGAAATGGGGTAGCATTGAGTACCGTTTTGTAGGCAACTCGGTATGCCCAAACAGCATGATGAAGTTGTTTGTCCCAATCAGAGCGTTTATTATTTACAAGTTTCGTCAATACGTTACATAGGATCTTGTTCGTGCTCTCGGCCTGTCCGTTAGCTTGTGGGTGATAAGGGGCAGACTTCTTGTGTATCACCATGAATTCTTGAAGGAGATGTTCAATGACCTCATTCAAGAAGTGCGTACCTCTATCACTAACCAACTCTATTGGTAACCCATATCTAGTGAACACGTTTTCGAATAAGAACTTAGCCGTCGTTTGAGCATCATTCTTGGTCATGGCTTTTACTTCCACCTACTTTGTAAGGTAATCTGTGGCTACAATAATGTATTCTGCATGGGAGTTTCTAGCTGGGGGGTTAATAGGACCAACAAAGTCTATACCCCACTTTGAAAATGCACGTCCTCCCATCATTGGCCTTAAAGGCATCTCGTCTTTTCTTATCGGATATTGGGCACGTTGGCATGTGTCACATTTCTTCACATAAGTATGTGCATCCATATGAAGAGTGGGCCACCAAAGTTCTGAGAATAAAATGGTCTTAATTACTCTGTCAGGCCCAAAGTGTCCACCTGCAGCACCGCTGTGTGCAGTTTCTAAGACTTTCAAATAGTCTGATTCATGAACGCACAATCTTAGGTAACCATCCTTGCCTCTTCGATATAGGTTGTCTCCTACTAAGGCATAGTCTTGAGCCTCTTGCTCCATGCTCCGTTTTCTTGCAAGACTAGCCTGATTGGGTAATGTTCCCGATCTCATGAACTCAACCAATGGAGCACTCCAATCTGGGATTAATGACACATGATAAAGAGTGGCATGTTCCACTGGGGGTCTCTTCTGGCACACTGGACAATTTTGGATCCACTCCTGTATTTCTTTGTCCATGCTAGGCCAATACACTCCTAAACGTTTTAGATTCTGCAATGTTCGTTGTTTGGAGTAGTGATTTCCTAGCAGTCCCTCATGGGCTTGTTGCATCCAACTAGTATGTTCGTCGTCCTCAACACAACAAGCTAATACGCCCTCAGTATCTTGCTTGTACATACTTCCGGCCAATATTTGATACTTTTGTGATTTTACAATTTCTTCTTTGCTTGTTTTCACATTTTTATTTGCAGGTCCAAAGGTTAGGACTGGCACCAACTTATTTGCCCATTTAGGAACAACTTCTAAATTGAACAGATAAGCATCGGGCAATTCATCAGACACTCCTTGCGGTGGCTCTCCTGAAGTGATACGAGAAAGATGGTCTGCCCTAAGATGGGTTCTACCTTTCCTGACAACAACTTCAAAGTCGTATTCCATTAGTAAGAGGAACCATCTTACTAAGCGGCCTGTATTGCAAGGTTTATTGACCAAATATAGTAAGGCTTGATGATCAGTGAAAAACTTGAACTTATTGGCCAATAGATAGTGTCTAAACTTCTTCACAGCATATACCATACCTAAACCTTCTCTCTCCGTTGTGGTATAATTTCGTTCAGCTGCATTTAATTGCCTACTAGCATATGCTATCGGCAAATCTAGGTTTCCTTCACCTGTGGGTTGTGCTAGCACACATCCTATTGCATGATTGGAGGCATCTACATGGACATGAAAGGGTTTGCTCCAATCCGGAGTAGTCAATATTGGTGCTGTGCACAAACGTCTTTTCAGCTCGTTGAAGGAATTCTCGCATTCCTCGTTCCACTCAACATGTGTTAACAACCCATAAAGAGGTTTAGCTATGATGGCATACATGTGGATAAACCTACGGTAATATCCACAATGGCCCATAAAGGCCTGTACCTCTTTAACATTCCTTGGTCTTGGCAGCTCTGCTATCGCTCTTACTTTGTCCTCATCTGTTGAAATTCCATTCTTAGAAACAATGTGACCTAAGATCTTACCTTGTCGTACCATGAACACACACTTCTCTGGGTTCAGACAAACTCGATAATCTCTACACTTGTTGAAGATTTGTCTGAGCTCAGGGATGTGGTAACTTCTCTGTTGGGAATGCGCACATAAATCATCCACATATACTTCTAAGCTCTTCTGCAAGAACTCTTTGAAGACATGACACATGAGCCTTTGGAATGTTGCAGGTGCATTGGTGAGCCCAAATGGCATCACACGAAATGCAAAAATTCCCCATTCTGTGGCAAAGGCCGTTTTGTGTTGATCTTCGGGGGCAATGGCTACTTGGTTGTAACCTGAAAATCCATCAAGGAAGCTATAAACTTCCTTGCCTGCAACACGCTCCAATAGATGTTCGGTGATTGGAAGTGGATAACTATCTCTGATCGTTGCGGCATTAACTTTTTTAAGGTTAATACACACTCGCAATTTCCCATTCTTCTTAGGCACCACCACAATGGGGGACACCCATTCAGTGTGCTCAATCTCATAGATGAATCCAGCTTCAATCAACCTGTCAATTTCCTCCTTTATTTTGGCTGCATAATTGTCATTATATGTGTAGGGCTTTTGTTTAGTGGGCTTGGCATCAGCGGTCATCGGAATTGTATGAGAGCAAATCTTTGGATCTACTCCTTTCAAGTCTCTATAGTGCCATGCGAACACATCCCTATATTCCCTTAATAGAGCTACAAGCTCTGCTTCTTCTTTTGCACTTAGGTCGTCTCCTATGTACGTACATCGTTCTTCGTTCCCTTCAATGGTCACTACAATTTTTTTGGTCTTTTCTTTATTGTCATATGCTTCTCCTATAATGGCCTCTCTCTTAGGCATCCGTACCAAAATTTTTCGGTCTTCCACTTCATATTTCTTGAAATTTTCTGGTACTTCAAACAATGATTCTTCCTCTTCTCGTTTCACTGCTTTTCTTTTCTTTTTCTTTTGACCTCCTTCACTTCCTTCCTTTGAATTTATAGTTTTAATACTTGTGAGGGGTTCTTCTTCTTTTTGGGTTAACACTCCTATGTCTTCTAAATAGTGTTCCTCTGAGTCAAAGTAAGTATCCATCACAATGGATTCTAGATCATCGTCATTCTCTTCTTCTTCTATGAACTCACTAGGATCACACTCTTCCAACAGGGGCTGACACATGAACACTGAAATATCATAACCCTCCTCATCACAATGAGGTGTCCATTGTTCTTCATTGACTGCTATGTCCATGGTAGCTAAGATTTCTGCCCAACCATGAGGCTCAAATTCCTCATCTGGAAATATCATGGGTGTATAGGCTGGGTCTTTTATTGGTCTATCTCCTGGGGGAGTTCCTTCTTCTCTCGCTTTTAGGCGCTTTTCCTCTTCCTCTGCGACTTTGCACATCCACAAGTGAGTATCTTCATGCAGCCATGATGGATCAGGTGAACTTCCCGACTGCACAGAGATAGAATCTTCTTTCGCTTTGTGGATAGGATTCCACTGTAGGGGTGGTACATCTCTGAAGGTGTAATCCTTCAGATTGACCTTGGTTGTGACCCCTAAGTGTTGTAAGTACAAGGAGTTGGTTCCCCAATCCTGTACTATTTGCAATTGTCGTAGGAAGGGTCTTCCTAGGATCATCTCGTAGACATTATTTTTCTCAAAGTCACATATAGCAAATGTATGTTCAAACTCTACCCCACAAGTGGTTAGAGTTATCCCCTCAAGCAATCCTAGAGGTCTTTCAAAATGACCATCTGCCATTTGAAGCTTCATTCTAGTTGGTCTTAATGTGGGTTTGCCCCATCGCTTCCACAAGGAGGTGGTCGCAATAGCAACACCAGCACCTGAATCTACGATTGCTTTGGTTGTGTAACCTTGATAGGTGATTGGAAGATAAGTATTACCTTCTTCACCTTCGCTCATATCTCCTATCTTGTCGAGAGGTATCTCTGGAACTTTTTGCTTAGAGCCTACTTTTGGCATATTGGATTCAAGTTCTGGAACCTGATCCTTCACATGATTGCATAGCTCCGGTTTTGCCTTGAGCAGCTCCTCTACAGTGAGATGACATTGAACCTTAGTGTTCTTCACAACATCAGTGTTTCTTGGAATCACTGAGTCTTCATTTCTTACCAATATTGTGGGAGCTCTGATCTGGAGAGATTCAGATTCCCACGGGCCTGTGTAATGAGGCAACTCTTGTAAAGAATTAGATTCAAAATCTAATCTTTCATCTTCTTGTTGCTCTGCTTGGTCTCCATAGATAGACGGAATGTCTTGGGGAAATTGGTCATGAAGATCATCAATCTCAGGAATAGGAGGGGAATTACCCTTCTCCTTGGCCCATTTCTCTTCCTGTATTTCCCGCAAGAACTCTTGAGAGTATTGTTGAATTGAAGGAGGTATTCCAGCATCCGTGGAATTAGGAACATAAGCTCCCATTGGTGGTGAGCTTCCTCTTTCAATAGTTGGTTGAGCCTGTGGAGGTAAAGAAATTTGTGGTTTATTTACCAACTGCTCTAATCTTTCTAGTAAGCCTTGGAAATGCAAATCCGGTTTGACAGAGTTTGTCTGATTGAACTTTTGACTAGTCTCAAGTATAGCTTGAGCTTGTTCTACCATTTTCATGCACATTTTCATCCGTTCAATCTCTAAATCTGCTCTAGGGTAACTCTTGTCTAGGTTTGCAGCTGTTGGCCCTTCTTGAAGACGAGCCTGGTAGGCCTTGAACATCATGTCCAAACCTTCTGGGGTTGGATCTGCAAGAACAGACCCTGGTTGTGGATTATTTACAATGGGTGTTGGGGTGGAATGAGGTGGAGTGGATGGAGCTTCGGCATGCGAGGGGCTTTGAGACGCGATGTCTTCTATTTTTGTTTTGGTATCCCTTAGGCTTTCTTCTAGCTCGGATAGCTTTTTGTTCCACTTGCGATTAGCCTTCTCTCTGGTATCCTTCCATGTTCTTGGTTTCCTCTTACTAGGTTCTCCTGCCTCACTTGACTCCGACTGCTCAGCTGGTTTTGCTTGTTGTGCAGCCTGTGCCCTAGTAACTGCCTGTACAGGAGCCACATTATTGCTACTTGAACTTGAATCTGCCACTAAGCCTACCACATTGATGGGTGTAACCTTGGGTACACTAGAGGGATTCCTGGGACACTCTCTAGGAAGATGTTCCTTGCCGCACTCAGGACAAAAGCCTTGTATTGTGATGTTTTGTCCTAGTCCTAGAGCTGATTGGTGGGGACATTCACGAATGAAATGATCGCCCTGACATCTAAAGCAAGGTCCTCTAGGGACTTGTGGTCTTACTTGTCTCAATTGGGGCCTAGGATTTGGATTCGTATACATGACGTTAGAGTATTCTGGCTCCCAATTTTGTTCCATAGGTGGTGTCTCATATTGACAGTGAGAAATCTCACTTTGCTCAGGTGACTCTATATAATAAGCCTGTGGACTATCTTCATGGAAGTAGTCTGAACCATGAGCGTGAGAATCATTTTCTGAGACCAATGGGGTTAGTGGCACCAATGCTCTATTATGGTTCTCCTCCGCCATCGTATATTTAACTGGGATCACATTGGCAGGAGCTGGCGGTTGGTTTCCTAGGACTGGTTGTGGCCTATATGGTGCCTGACATTGCTGCTGGTATTGAGGTTGATATTGTTGTGGCCTATAATATGGCTGTTGGTACTGATTCTGATACCTAACCTGCTGGTAAGGTTGCTGATAATTTTGTCTAACAGCCTGTCTGTTATAGGGACAATCTTGGGCCGTATGATTTGTGTATTTTCTCTCAATGGTGCAATATAGAGCATTAGGGTTTCCTTGGGGTTGAGTCATCATTGGACAGACATTAGCCAGGTGATCTCCTCCACACGTATAACATCGCTTCACTGAGGTGACCCTTGGCATTTGTCTATTTTGAACTCCTAGCTTTTTGGCCACTTGCTCAGCTATCTCATCTATCTCAGTGGAGGTTCTAGAGGTATGACTTGTAGAACTATCAGAGTCCTTATAGAGTTTGGATAGTCCTAACTCCTCACCCAAGTTGTCTTCTATGTCAATGCATATCCGTATACACTCTTCTATGGATCTAGGCTCTTTCAGGTATACATATGATCTTAATTTTGTGCTCAATAGGCCATCTAAAAACAGTGCCACCTGTTTGGCTGATGTGGGTACTTCTGGTACAGGGCATCTTTCCAAGTACTGTCTAAATCTTCTTCCTGCGAGTCGCACTGTTTCTTGGGGTGTCTGCTTGAAGCTGTGGATCAAGGATGATGTGTTATGCCTGATACCACTCTTGGAAAATTCCACAATGAATTCTTCTAGCAGCTGACCTATCTCTCTATAGTTGCGGCTGTTTAGAGGTTGAAACCAAGCTAAGGCAGTACCCTTAAGAGTCAAACCAAATGCCTCGAACTGGGTGAATAAGTCCTCAACCTGTTCAGCTCTTAGCACTTGTTTGAACTCCGCCACATGATCATAAGGATCTCCACATCCATCAAAGTAATTCTTCATTGTTTTAACCACTTGAGACGGTCTAAGGGTTCTTGAGTGCTCTCGTGGTCTAGGCAATGGGAAATCATGATCATCTCTTTGATGCCTATACACTCTATGTCTCTGCCTTTCAAGTCTTTCCGTTCCATATCCTGATCTGTCTCTGCCTACTGTGTCTGCAAAGCTTACCTCCGGTCTGTCTCTAGTTCTTTCCCTCTGGGTTTCATGAGCCTTGGATGATCCGGCTCCTTGGAGGCCCTGGGAAACATTAGATCTTGGTGGAGGAAAAATTGATTCGCCTTGCCAAGTGTAAGCATGTCTGTCATGATCTGATACCAAGAATAATTTTTGAGATGTGTGATCTAGATAGACAACTTCCCCTGGTATCTCTGGATCCTTGAATTCGTAGATGGTGACTACTGGGCTGGGTTGATCTGGCCTAAATCTCCAAAAGGCTTCCTCCGTTTCTCTATTCACGAATAGTTCTATGCTTTTGTTATCTTGAGGAATCCATTCCGGAGTGAGCACTCTGGTTAAGACTGACTTACCTCTAGGGGTCTTGGGTTCTCTTCCTAGGTCTCCTTGCTCTAGGTCTCCAATCTCATTCTCAGGGATGATATTTCCCAACTCATCTGTCCTATCTGGTAAGTTGGTAACCACATACATGGTTCCTTCCTTATCAATGTAAGCACCCTCTTCAAACTTGACCACTGGGTGTTCAAGTCCAAAGGGTTGGTCAGGATTCTTGAGTTGAACCACTGATCGTCTTAGACCATCCTCATAGGTGCGAGCACCTAACTGGTTGGTCCGGATATACTCCAATTGGGTCTTATAGGGACCTTCTGGTGTCTGTAAATAGGCAATGCCTGAGCTACGTGTGGGTCTTTCCATGCTAAAAGACATTTCCGAGTCACTAGTTTCTGAACTTCGTGTATAAGGATAACCACTAAGCTGTTGAGCCCAAGACTTGGATGTATGGTTGACACTAGCCTCAGATGACCTAATGCTTTGTCTATCCTTGCCTAAGTGTCTGCAAGATCTCAGGTTCATAAGCCTTGGCTTCTAGTCCCAAAGTTCTCTTATATTGCTCAAAATCCTTTGGAACTCCTTGGTTTTCTAGTTTCCTTGAGGGTCAACTTCAAAATACCCTATCTAATAATCCTGGTATTAATTTAACCATAACCAGTCGATGTTTTGGTTGTATTCCCCATGAGCTTCCCAACAAAACCAAAATCACAGCAAACGGATTTCGTATGAGAAAGTTATGCCAGTTCAGGGTTTTGGGGGTTAAACAGGGAAACAGGGTCTCTCAGAAAATGCTTCAAATCAGGCGATATATGACGTTTATAGGACACGATACTTGTTACTTGAGGAACTCGATACACGATACTTGATCTTTGAACAGACGATATACGATATTTCAAGGAAAACGATACTTGATACTTTCCCCAAACGATACACGACCTCCAAGCCAAACGATACACGATCTCTCACAAAACGATCGCTGGACAAAACGATATCTGAGCAAACGATCGCTGGACAAAACGATCTTTGACAAAACGATACTCGATACTTAGCTCAAAACGATACTCGATCGCTGGCAAGTATCGCGATCTCTGAGACGCGATACACGATACTTGGACCAAAACGATACTTGACCAACACGATACACGATACCTGAATCCAGACGATACACGATATGTGATCGCAGACGATACTTGATTTTCGGGAAAACGATACACGATACTTCCCCAAACGATCTTTGGACTCAACGATCTTTGGTCAAAACGATACACGATCGACGATATTTGGTTCAAAACGATACGCGATCTCTGAGTGAAACGATCTACGATCTTTGACCAAAACGATCGCTAAGCAAAACGATCGACGATCTTTGGCAAGTATCGCGATCTCTGGAACACGATACTTGAGCCAAACGATACACGATCGATGGGAAATATCGCGATACTCAACCTTAGGAGCAAAACGATACTTGTGAAGTATCGCGATACTCGACCGCGGGAGTAAAACGATACTTGACCCTTAGACAAATTTTAACAATTGTTTTTTGAATTTTTGATTTTGCCCCCTTGATTTCCTAGCTCTTCTCTCTTATCCTCACTCTCTGTGTCAAGCAAAGCTCAACATTTAACCTCTGTAAATCCCAAACGATACTTGACGCAGGTCGACTTTTTTCTCAAAAGAAAACTTGGATTTCCTGAGAGTTTATGAGTATGAAGTGGGTTTGCTTACCTTTGATACTCTTTTCCAACTCTCCTAGCACCCAATTTTGCTCCGCGTAGCTCCCAAAAGCTTTGTTTCTCAAAAACGATACTTGACGCAGGTTTTAGCACTTCCGAAAATGGCCGCTCAGATTCTTGGTGTTTGGAGAGTGTTTCACGAGTTTTTCTTCAGCGATTCAGTTCTGCACCCCCCTCTAAGCTTCTTGCTCACAACCACAAGTAAAAACAAAGTGAATGTACTCTAAAAAATGGAAAAAACTGAGAAGATGAAGGTGGGTGGAGATGGTGATGATGGTGAAGATGAAGAAGAAGGAAAATTCAAAAACTGAACTGAAAATGATGATTCTTTTACCTTCCAACGTCGCTACTCTACGTCTTACCGTCACACGCTCGTCCTCCAAGCTCTCTCCCCGGCAACGGCGCCAAATTTGGTGTCACTCTAGCACAATGGTGAGTACCATCCGTGGAGACGTGAGGACCGGTATGAAGACCGCGAGCAAGTGATGGCACAAGTGCGTGAGTGAAAGCACACGAGCATGCACACACATACGCACACACGCACACAAGGTAAGAGCAAAGAGTGGAACAATGGAAAGCTTCGATTACCAAAGAGCTCCCTTACAAAACTGAAATCTACAACAAGCTACCCTCAAAAATGAGCTCTCCAGCCCTTTTTATAGTTTTTGAGTGGTTTTGGCCCTGTCCAAACCTAGTGTCCGGCCTAGTTAAAAAATAGGTTCCAGGGCTTATTTGGGGGCTCAAACGGAGTCTAAAAATCATGAAAATTGGTAGGATGGTAGATCTAATACTCCTCAAGCTCGAGGACTCCTCGGCTTGAACAAAATGGAGTTACAAAAATGAAAAATGGTATTTACAATGGTTTTTAGTGATAAAAATCACTATTTTTGTAGGGATTTCTTTTGAAAATTTGACATGTGCTTCTTGGAGTTCCCTACTTGCTCCTTCTTCTTGTGTGTCCACTTCCTTGATGCGCTTCCATGCTTTGTCCTTGACCTTAAGCTTCAACATACCTCCTCTCTCTCCCCCCTTACATCATTCGCCGATAAGGGAGGAAACGAAGATCCACTCTGAATGAACTCATCGGGATATTACAGAACTAAGCCGGCATGAGAGGGCACTACTGGTGTCCCAACTTACTGCAGAATTTGAAGATCAAATCATCAAGGTCATGAAGGATGCAAGCATTTAAGCAAAAATTTGGATCAGATCTTAAAACCATTCAATATACCATACAAACTACTTAAAGAGCAAACATGACAATATATAAAGACCATCACAAATAAGGAGCCCGACAACAACCTCCAGTTCAGTAGGAATACATTCAACTACACTCAAGAGGAATTTGAAAGAGATGCCCGTGTATGGAGGAGAAAACTTCTGGAGAAAAACCCTATGCTCCGGGTACAATGGGAATCATCGCCATACATACTTCAGGTAAATCCATCTTTTTGCCCAATACCCTGGAAACACTCCTGGATGCGTTTTTGGGAAGGACAACGCTAGGGTAGCATTAATAACCAATGGCTCAACTATCCACTATTGCCAAGTCCATCGCATAACTATCTACCGATTGAAGAAAACATGGTTAAAACTGTTGGCGAAAACCTTCGGCTCTAACGCCTACTGTTGCGGAAATACTTTCGCCCTGAAGGTGGATTTCGCGACAAGGCTTGAACTCTGTCAGGCCTGCGGAAATTGCCGCGCCACCGCAATAGAATGCTAAACTAGAGTGATTTAGAACACCTCTGTAATCAGCAGTAGCTCAGCCAAATTAACGTCGCTTTAACTGCGTTATCCTGCGACACAAGTTCCACCGGAACTTCACCAGACTGTTACTGGACTGACACCGTAGTCGTACCGGAACTTCACCGAAATAAACTTAGTTCTGCTCGTAATTGCTTCAGATGAACTTATGTGAAGTAAGGAAGTAGTGTGTGAGCTTCCTTCACTGAATGAACTTCCTTCTGGAAACTTCACAGTTCTGAAGTGCTACTTTTCGGTTAACTGTTGTACTGTGTGTACATCTTCATTCCACCGGAAACTGTGATCAGCTTAAAGTAGAGACGTCTAGCTACAAGATGAGCTATCTCTCATACAAAGCTTCAAACTCTGCTACGAGTTATACTTCGTTGTTTTACCGAAAAAACTTGTTTTCTGAGAAACTGTAACTGACCGAAAAATTACTGAAATATGTTTACTGAGTAAACTGTTATTCACCGAAACATGCGTTTACAGAGAAGGTACTGAGGCACGTTTAGTAACACGTCGTGACAGCAAACGATAAACGGAACTTCCTACCGTAACACGAAATAACTTCAGATTCTTCACAAGTAAAGATTACGCGCAGTCGTCCACATGAACATGTGTTTTCGATTAGAGAAGATGTGTACAAGTAAGCTTGGCCTCTTCTTGCTCAAGTTACAGAAACTCTCCTACAGTAAGTAGTTTCTTATTACCATCTCTCTTCAGATGAAAAGACCCGACACTTCAGGCTTGTGTTATTCATCTGTACATACGCGATCTATGGCGTCTTCTGAGAACTTCTAATTCTCTCTTCACTCATACGCGATCTATGGCGTCTTCTCTCAGTCTCTCGTTCTCCTCTGTGTATCATCTACGATTCCCTCTCTGTGTATATCTGCGTCACTCGCATACACGCACATCTATTTTCTTCAACCTTTGCTGTACATATATACACTTTCTTTGGCGCTCCTTTGCTCTGTCATTCTTCAATTCGCGTTATGCGCGCCTTACGCGCCCGCCTCGGTTAATTGCTCTGTTATGCGGACACCGCGCACTAACTTCGCATACTGTACACCTGTGCACTGATTTTCTGGAGGATTCTAGTTTTCTCTTTGTTTGTTGCGTCAAATTCGTGAGTGTTTCCTTAACAGCTCCCCTCAATCACTAATTTGACCTCTTCCGGTCTTTCATATATCTTTCTTTCTTTTATACCTGCCATCTCTTTGAATCTGTTTGTCTTTGTTCCATCCAAGCTCTTTGTCAGAATATCTGCAATCTGATCTTTCGTAGGAGTGTAGACTATTTCTATCTCTTTCTCCATTACTTTTTCTCTTAGGAAATGGTACTGAATCTCTATGTGTTTTGTTCTTGCATGAAACACAGGATTCGCTGCAAGATACAGCGAGCTCATATTATCTCCATGTATGATCGATATACTTTGATCTATACCCATGCTTTTAAGTAAAGTCTGCATCCATATTACTTCTTTTGCTGCTTCTACCAGTCCTTTGTATTCTGCTTCTGTTGATGATAAGGCTACTGTGTGTTGCTTCTTCGAACACCAGCTTACCAGCTTATCTCCTAGGTATATCATATACCCGTGCGTTGATCTTCGATCATCTTGACTTCCTGCCCAATCTGAGTCACTATATGCTCTGAGCTTTATATCTGACGTAAAAGGATAATATAATCCTTCCTTTATAGTTCTTTTGATATATCTGAGAACTCTTTGTCCTGCAACCCAATGTTGCTCTATCGGACAATGCATAAACTGTGAGAGAACTCCCACCGGAAAACTGAGATCCAGTCTTGTTAGCGTAGCATATATTAAGCTTCCTACTAACGATTGATACTTCTTCATATCTTTAAACTCTGTACCACTATATTTACTGAGTTTATGGTTTACTTCAAGCGGTGTTGAAGCTTCTCTGCAATTTTCCATGTTGAACTTCTTCAGTAAGTTCAGGAGATACCTCTCTTGTGTGACATATACACCATGATCTGTATATGTGATTTCCATTCCTAGAAAGTATGATAATTTTCCTAGGTCACTGATCTTGAATTCCTTTTCTAGCAGTTTCTTTACCTCTGTGATTCCTGCATCTGAGGTTCCTGTAATTATTATGTCATCTACATAGATACAAATGTAGATCATTCCTTCTTCTGTTCTTTTGATGAGTAGACTTGCATCTGCCTTCGAACTTTGGTATCCAAGTTCGTTCAGATACTTCACGAGTCTGTAGTTCCAAGCTCTTGGAGCTTGCTTCAGTCCATAAAGTGCTTTTCTTAACCTGCAAACAAAGTTTGGGTATCTGGAACTTATAAACCCTTCCGGTTGTTCCATATATACTTCATCTGATATATATCCATTCAGGAATGCATTCTTTATATCTAGCTGACTTAGCTTCCATCCTTTTGATGCTGCTATAGCAATCACTGTTCTTATGGTTGACATCTTTGCCACCGGACTGAACGTCTCGTCATAGTCTATGCCATGCGTCTGAGCATAGCCCTTGATAACCAGTCTCGCTTTATGTCTGGCTATCCTTCCATCTGCAAGTTTCTTAACTTTGAACACCCATTTATTTCCAATTACTTTCTTACCGTTTGGTTTAGGAACAAGCTCCCATGTCTTGTTCTCTTCCAGTGCGGTGAATTCTTCTTTCATTGCTTCTTGCCATTGCTTCTTGCCTTTAGCTTCGTCATAGCTCTGAGGTTCCTCCTCTTCTTTAACTATATATGCATAATCTTGTTGAGTTATATATGATGTATCATACGAGTATCTTTCCGGTTGTCTTCTTACTCTGTTTGACCTTCTTAGCTCATATTCTTCGTGTGTGTCTGAGTACCCGTCTTCATCTTCGTTCCTTATACCAGTTCCGGTCCTGGACGTACTTGCCTCGTCTTCTTTGTTTACCTGAACAATTGATTTTCCTTTCTCTCTTCTTTTTATCTCTTCTTCAAATTCTTCAGCTGTATGACTCTGATCTGCATACCAGCTTTTCTGTTCATCAAATGTTACATCCCTGGAAACAGTAAAATGTTTGGTTAGAGGGCTCCATAACCTGTAACCCATCTGTTTCTCATCATATCCGACGAATACATATTTCTCTGCTTTTGGTTCAAGCTTATGTCTCAGTTGAGACGGTACATAAGCATACGCTACTGATCCAAACACTTTGCAGTGATCAAGTGTTGGCTTCTTTCCCCACCAGGCTTCATAAGGGGTCATTCCTTCTAACGCTGTACATGGTAACCTGTTTACCAAGTATGTAGCTGTATTTACAGCTTCAGCCCAAAGATAATCCGGGCAATTCTTTTCCTTTAGCATAGCTCGTGCAAACTCGACTAGAGTTCGGTTTCTCCTTTCTGCTACACCATTCTGTTGTGGTGTATACCTGCAGGTTATTTCTCTCTTAATACCTGCATTCCAAAGATAGTCATTGAATTCTCGGGAGAAGTATTCTCCCCCTCCATCAGACCTCAGTCTTTTAAGTTTTCGTCCGGTGAGTCTTTCAACATATGCATGAAAATGCTTGAAAGCTCCAAACACTTCTGACTTTTCCTTCAAAACATAAAGAGTTATCCACCTTGTTGCGTCATCAATGAATAAAACATAGTACCTTGATCCGCTGATTGATCCTTCTTTCGTTGGTCCCCATACATCTGTATGTATGAGTTCTAGCACGCCATCATGTTTGAATCCTTTCTTCTGGAAAGGTAACCTGTGGGCTTTTCCCATTTGACAGGCTTCGCATTTGTGAATCATATGTTGGTTCTGTACGTTCGGTAATCCCAGTACAGACTGGTTCGCTATCATAGCTTTAATTCCTTTTTCGTGAAAGTGACCTAATCTCTTGTGCCAGAGATCAAGTTCTGTAATTACCTTTTCATCATGTGTGAGCAGCGCTTGGCCAATGTTCCCTTGTACTCTTAAGGTAAAGAGTCTGCCTTCTTTCTTACCAGAAACGATCTGATAATATCCGTTCTTGGGATCTTCTACAAATACTCCTTTGTTTGTAAATCTGACCTGAAAACCTTTTTCGACTATCTGTCCCACACTGATCAGATTTTTCAGTATTGTTGGAACATACAAAACATTGGTTAGCAAATCTGCTCCACTCTTGCATTTCACTTTTCCGATTGATTGTACTTTGTGTCTTGTATTGTCACCTGTTTGAACAGTGTGACTAGAACTACCTTTCTCTAGTTCTGACATTAGTTCTATATTTCCTGACAAATGATTAGAGCATCCAGAATCAATGTAAAATACCTTTAGGTCTTCATTTTCTGATGTGCTGATTGAGTTCATCATCAATGATGTATGACTTTCATTCTGTGTGTCATTTGCGTAGTTGTTGTAGGTGGTGTTGTAGGATTGGCTCTGTCCCCAACTTCTTACTCCACCTCTACCGTAGCCTCCTCTTTGGCTTTGTCTTCCTCTTTGGAAGTTACTCTGATTTCTTCTGCTACTGCCTCTGCTATTGTTGTTTTGATTTTGATTTGATCCTTGTTGATTGTGCCAACAATCATGCGCCAGATGGTTACTTAGTCCACAAATCCAGCAAGCTTTCTTGGTGGTATTCTGGCGGCTTCTTCCTCTTGCTCTTCCTCTGCCAGTGCCTTTACCTCTTGCGTAATAGGCCTGAGAACTCGACTCTTCTTCATCTTTTGACTTACCCTTTTCTTTCTTCTTGTTCTTCATATACATTGCTGAGCTATGTCCTTTGTCTGCGTCTCCTTTCAGGTCTTGCTCATATGTGAGCATCAAACCAAGCAACTGATTTAACTTTGGTACAAAATGATTTAGGGAGAGTTCAGTTGATAGTACGAAAGGTTTCCACCTTTCATCTCCTCTCAACCCTGTGAGCACTTGTGCTATCAATCTATGATCTTCGACTTCTTCATTTATGGATCCAAGACTATCTGCTAGATCCTTCATTTTAGTGACGTAGTCACTGATGCTTTGACTCGGTTTCTTTTTGAACGTTGTGAACTCGGACCATAGGCTGGCTTTCCTAGCTTTCGTAGTATTCTGGAAGTGATCTTCCAATGCGCTCCATATGTCCTCTGCTTTCTCCAGACCTCTAATGTGCGGTAGTAGATGATCTGACACAGTGTTGTAGATGTAGGCTCTTGCCGTTGCATCTTTCTTCTGCCATAGCTTTAGGGCGTCTAGTTCTTCTTTTTCCGGTTGACTATCATCTTCGAAAGTGGGTTTCTTTTCTTCTCCGGTCACGTACGTCATTAAGTCCTTACTCATAAGTAAGGCTTCCATGCGCATTACCCATGCAGGATAATTATCTCTGTCCAGTTTATCAATTTGGACATGATCTGCCATGATCTTCTTCCTCTCGTGGAATGATCCGCCTCTTATACCGATTCTTGGGAAAACTAACCTGCTCTGATACCAATTGTTGGGAGATTAACTAGCTCTGATACCAATTGTTGGCGAAAACCTTCGGCTCTAACGCCTACTGTTGCGGAAATACTTTCGCCCTGAAGGTGGATTTCGCGACAAGGCTTGAACTCTGTCAGGCCTGCGGAAATTGCCGCGCCACCGCAATAGAATGCTAAACTAGAGTGATTCAGAACACCTCTGTAATCAGCAGTAGCTCAGCCAAATTAACTTCGCATTAACTGCGTTATCCTGCGACACAAGTTCCACCGGAACTTCACTAGACTGTTACTGGACTGACACCGTAGTCGTACCGGAACTTCACCGAAATAAACTTAGTTCTGCTCGTAATTGCTTCAGATGAACTTATGTGAAGTAAGGAAGTAGTGTGTGAGCTTCCTTCACTGAATGAACTTCCTTCTGGAAACTTCACAGTTCTGAAGTGCTACTTTTCGGTTAACTGTTGTACTGTGTGTACATCTTCATTCCACCGGAAACTGTGATCAGCTTAAAGTAGAGACGTCTAGCTACAAGATGAGCTATCTCTCATACAAAGCTTCAAACTCTGCTACGAGTTATACTTCGTTGTTTTACCGAAAAAACTTGTTTTCTGAGAAACTGTAACTGACCGAAAAATTACTGAAATATGTTTACTGAGTAAACTGTTATTCACCGAAACATGCGTTTACAGAGAAGGTACTGAGGCACGTTTAGTAACACGTCGTGACAGCAAACGATAAACGGAACTTCCTACCGTAACACGAAATAACTTCATATTCTTCACAAGTAAAGATTACGCGCAGTCGTCCACATGAACATGTGTTTTCGATTAGAGAAGATGTGTACAAGTAAGCTTGGCCTCTTCTTGCTCAAGTTACAGAAACTCTCCTACAGTAAGTAGTTTCTTATTACCATCTCTCTTCAGATGAAAAGACCCGACACTTCAGGCTTATGTTATTCATCTGTACATACGCGATCTATGGCATCTTCTGAGAACTTTAATTCTCTCTTCACTCATACGCGATCTATGGCGTCTTCTCTCAGTCTCTCGTTCTCCTCTGTGTATCATCTACGATTCCCTCTCTGTGTATATCTGCGTCACTCGCATACACGCACATCTATTTTCTTCAACCTTTGCTGTACATATATACACTTTCTTTGGCGCTCCTTTGCTCTGTCATTCTTCAATTCGCGTTATGCGCGCCTTACGCGCCCGCCGCGGTTAATTGCTCTGTTATGCGGACACCGCGCACTAACTTCGCATACTGTACACCTGTGCACTGATTTTCTGGAGGATTCTAGTTTTCTCTTTGTTTGTTGCGTCAAATTCGTGAGTGTTTCCTTAACAAAAACCATAGTATTTTGGATTGCTTGCTATGCCACTGTACCTGATTTAGCAGTCAGAATGACTAATAAGATTCTAAGCATGATACTTACAGTCATCAAGGCCTTCCAACATGCCAAATATACTTTTTTGAACTTCATCGGGATTACTCAGGGATCAGAAGCACTCGTTTTTAATCTCTCCACTATCTCGAGCCGATTAACGATTATGGCATTCTACTCATGGCTTATGTTTTTGCCAAACACATATATGCAGAATTTTGAAGAAGCATTTTTCACGGGCTTCTTTGAAATTGATTTGGAAATTTTCCTAAAAATGACTTCCAATCTTAATGCAAGATTGGTAGCCTATGAAACAAGTTTCTTTGCAAACCATAGAGAGGCACCACAAGACGGAGTCAAATCAAACCAATGGAAAGAATTTATGCTATGTCATGCAAATCTGCTGAATCAACGAGAGCAACAAGCAGAGAGTTTTTCATTTTCTTGATAATCTTCATTCCTTATTGAGCAGCTTTATTCTTTGATTTTCTTCTTCTTCTCTTTTTGCTTGATTCCCCTTCCACACGTCCCTCCTCCTAAACTCTATCATCCCCGATAGGATTTTTGGGGTGACGTGAGTATGTCTCGCTGGGGCACGCATCAAGCAACAACGCCAAAGATCCAGGTGCTGAGGAGTGGAATTAAAGAAAGATAACAACCAAGACATTTCATGGGAGGTTGCACACAGCTTCCTCATCCAGTAGGAGCTGGCAGTGAAGCAAAACAACTCGAGGAGGGAGAAAACACATGAAGGACTCTTCATCGGATAAGATAACCAATTGTCTGAAGGTCCTAGTTGCCTCCTCATCCACTATATGCATGCGGTGAGAAGAAATGGAATAGGTCCTAGCGGATGACAAAGAAGATTCAAGAATAGGACCTTTAAAGCGTAATGCTCTCTTAAAAGAGGGTAGAGCTCAACAAATTAAGGCGTGCGTGACAGCCTGAATTAATGCAGCAACCCATATTTGTGATATAAGGAATACTAAGGGGCAAGCATATTTGTGACATACTTTGGATAAAGTAAGAAATTGCCTGACAGTCCTTATCGCTTCTTCGACCACTGGGTGCGTGTATTCAGAAGTCTTAGACAAGCTATAAACGAGAAGCAAAAGCCTATCAAGGGACGATAGAGACAAAAAGGGGGAGAGTGTTGCAGAGCAAAGAGGCACAAAAGAGGAGCTCCAAATTTTTCAAAATTAATGGGCATATTTTTCTTCTTTAAAGTCTCAGGAAATTCCCTCAAGCTATGTAAATGCACTAGAGTAGGAACCTTCTTCATTTGAAGAAGCTAACAAGAAAGAAGAATGGAGAGAAGCTATGCAAGAGGAAATTGAAGCACTTCAAGAGAACATCACTTGGTATTTGGATCCCAAAAAACCATTCATGAAGGTAATAGGATCTAGGTGGATTTACAAAGTGAAAAAGAATTCAAATGGCACAATAAACAAGTATAAAGCAAGAATAGTAGCAAAGGGGTTTGCTCAAACCCATGGAGTGGATTATGAGGAGACCTTCTCACTTGTAGCCAAAATCCCAACTATCAGTGTTTTAGTAAGTATTACTGCCTCAAAGAATTGTAACTTGTACTAATTAGATGTCAAAAATGCATTCCTTAATGGGTGGATCTCTGAAAAAGTCCACATGGCTCAACCACCAGGATATGTAGAAAAAGAAAAACCTGATTATGTATGTAAATTAAGGAAGGCATTGTATGGTTTAAAGCAAGTTCCTAGGGCTTGGAACCATAGGCTTGTCATATACTTGCAGGGCCAAGGTTTTGTTGCAAGCAAAGTAGATTCTTCATTGTTCATAAAGAAGACTAATTCAAAGGTTATTTATCTATATGTTTATGTGGATGATATCATTATTTCAGGGTAGGATGCTAATGGCATCAAGAAGATCAAAGCTCAGATGAAGGAAGAGTTTAAAATCAATTATGTTGGATTGTTAACGTATTTTCTTGGATTAGAGCTTGTATATTCAGATTCTTCTAAAAATTATGAAAATCGATATGTACATAGTTCTAGTTCTCCTCAAGCTTGAGGACTCCTTGGATTCAACAAAATGGAGTTGGAATTGATACAAATGGGATTAAAATGTTGTGTAGTGATACAAAATCACTATTTCATAAGAAGTTGCATTCAAATATTTTGATGGGCCTATTTGTTGGATCTTCTTTGAATTCCTTGTTTTCTCGGTCATGCTTGGCCCTTTGTTTTGGCTCTCCTTGACTGGTTTGCCACATGCTTTCTTGTCTTGCCAAGCTGCTTGGACCTCCTTGGCTACTACTAATGCCAACATGTGTCAAGTATCTATTCTTGATGACCACTTATTATCATTTTTTTGTTTTACTATAGCACTTGAGAGGATTAAACCACTTGTAGACTACTTGAAGACATGATTAAACCTAGAAGGAGCTAACCTAGCAAGGAAAAGAGCCCTAGAATAACAGAGCAAAGACTATGTAATCATGGGAAAGAAATTGTACAAGTGAGGAAGGGATAATCAACTACAATTGTGCATGCATGAAGGAGAATAGTTGCCCATATTAGAAATAGTGCATGCAAGAGCAGTTGGAGTTCATTTTTCACCCAAAAAGTCCACTAAAATGATTTGCATGCTTATGGTGGCCAACACTACATATGGATGCCAAAACTTATGTGTGAAGCTATGATGTATGTCAAAGAACTAAGTATCCAATACAATGAGATGAAATTCCTTTGAGACCCATGGTTAGTGCAAGAGCTTTCTCTAAATGAGGAATAGAATTTATAGGACCTATTAATCCCCACAAAGAGGATCTTATGCTGATTCTATCATTGTAGCCACAAACTACTTAACTAAGTAGTAGAAGCTAAAGCACTAGGAAAAATGATGCCCAAACAACTACAAAGTTCTTATTTGAAAACATGTTCACTAGATTTGGACTACCTATAGATATTGTAAGTGACAGAGGCATGCACTTCATCAATGAAGTCATTGAATCACTCATGAACGAGTTGATTCACAAAAAAATTGCACCCTATCACTTGCAAGTTGATGGTCAAGCGGAGAGTTTAAATAAAGTGTTATGCACAATCCTTACCAAGATAGTGAACAATGGTAGATCTGACTAGGATAAACAATTGCATCATGCAATCTAGGCATTTTGAGTAGCATATAAAACAACTACAAGAAAAACACCATTTAATCTAGTTTATGGTCAGAATGCAGTTCTACCAATTGACTTCTTGATTGCTAATCTACGAGTAGCACAAAAATATGAATGGATAGGACATGATTTGTCCAAGCAATTGGATCAAATAGAAAAGTTGCATGAAACTAGATTAGAAGCCATATAGAGGCATTTATGCTGCTACGCAAAGATAAAAGGTTTATTATGATCTCACATCAAAGATAAAGGTCGCAGAATTAGAGGCTTAGTGCTCGCTTACACTTTGAAGCAACATGCAAAAAATATACAACAAATAGGATATGGTCCTTTGATCATAAATTGAATTTTCTCTGGTGGAGCCATAAATTTAGCAACCTTAGATGGAGACATACTACCCAATCACATAAGTCACAAAATACATGGAACCCTTGACTAAACAAATGTTGAAAAGACTCTTAGTGTTGATATATTTAGGTAGTGATGTGTGTGAACACACTAGGACCACCGGGGCACTTTTTTCCCTCTTTAGGAGGTTTTTTTCCCCCGGCTTGTATATACGCCTATTGCCCTAATGGGCCACTTATCTTTCTACATTCTCTAGTAATACATTCAGTATTGTGTGTTGTGCTCCAAGCTTCTTCTTCTTCCTTGTGCTGTTCGCGTGCTTCCGCAGACGTCTAACTCCAACAATTGGTATCAGAGCAGGTCGTCGCTTCATCTAGGGCGCCGTCGACACTCCTCCGTTTGCAGTCTCAGAATCATACGAATTTTGGTGAGCATACTCAGGGTGTTTCTGAGATCAAAACAGCTTCACTATCTAGTGTTGAAATCGCGATCTGAGCTCGTTTCGGCCTCCGAATGCACTATCGCAGTGCTTGTGTAGGCTATTTCGTCTTTTTGTGCCAAAGGTATATACTAGTTTCTGTTCACCAGTATAAGCATCTCGAAGTCTGCTTAAGGTCTAGAAAATTCATCGGGGTAGTTCTGTTCAACTTTTTGAGATACAGTCAATTTTCTGCATCAAGGTATTTTAGTCACCGACCATGGCTGAAAGCAGTGATGTATTCCGTATGTTGGCTGTTGAGGACAAGTTGGATGGTACCAACTACCCATTAAGGGCTTATATGATGCGACATGTATTGGTTGCAAAAGGATTGTGGAACATTGTGCAGGGTGTTGAAAGACGTCCTGTTACACCTCTGACTATAGGTACTGCAAATACAGGTGCTGGAGCTGATGAAGATGGTGTCGAAGATGATATTCTGCAGATTCTTGTTCGTGCTGCTGTTTCTGCTACACCTACTATAGAGCAGATTTGCGGGGATGGCAGAGATGCCCAGGCACATGCATTGATAGCTTTGTTTGTCAAACGTGCCATTATTCCTCATATTCGCTCTTGCAGAATAGCTAAGGATGCTTCGGATACACTTACCACATTGTACCAAGCTAGGAATGAGGCTCGTGTTGCTTACCTCCGAAAACAGTTGGAGAGTGAGCACATGAATGAAGGTGATTCTATGGACAGTTTCCTAACGAAGATCAAAGACTTGAAGGAACAGTTGATTTCTGCTACAAGGAATACTGTTACATGCACCAACAACTCCTCTTATCCTGTTATGGGAGTTGGTAAGATCATTTTGACTACTGCTAATGGTAGTTCTTTCACTTTGTCAGATGCTTTATTTGTGCCAGGGATCAAGAAGAATCTGTTATCAGTTTCTGCATTAGCCAAGATTGGCTTGGTTGTGAAATTTGTTGATGACATATGTACAGTTCATGATCTGTCAATTGGCGATGTTATTATTGCTTGTGGCATTTTATGTTGTGGGCTGTATAAGCTCATAGACTATGAAAGATCTGAAAATGATTTGGCATGTGCAGTAAATGATTCTCAGGCTATGTAAGATGCAAAGCTTTGGCATGCACGCTTTTGTCATCTGAATTTTGCTAGTTTGCTACGCCTGTAGAAATTTGAAATGGTGTCCTCTTTGCCCAAACTTGAGGCACCTAGAAAACATGTTTGTGAAGGCTGTATTTTGGGCAAAATGCAGCGTTCCTCCTTTCCAAAAGATGGTTCAGTTCGGGCTACACAGAAATTGCAACTTGTACATAGTGATGTCTATGGTCCTATGTAGACACCCTCTTTTGGAAATTACCTTTACTTCGTGACTTTCATTGATGATTTTTCGAGGCATGCATGGGTATATCCACTCAAAGCAAAGTCCGAAGTGTTCATGTGCTTTAAACAGTTTTTGGTTTTGGCTGAAAATCTGTCAGCATGTAAAATGGGCACCCTCCATTTTGATCGAGGGGGGGAATATATGTCTTCTGATTTTAATGCATTTTTGGTTGAACGTGGGATAAAACACCAATGTACAATGCCTTATACACCTCAACAGAATGGATTTGCTGAATGAAAGAATAGGTCACTCATGGAGATGGTGAGGTGCATGGTCAAAAGTGAGGCTTTACCACATAGTTTTTGGCTTGAGGCTGTCATGTGTGCAACATATGTACTAAACACGTGTCCCACTAAAGCACTGCAGTCTATCACTCCATATGAGGCTTGGCATGACCGCAAGCCATCTGTTGCTCATCTGCATGTTTTTGCTTGTTTCGCATATGCACTAGTGCATGAACAACATCGCAGAAAATTGGATGATAAGGCAATAAAATGTATTTTTGTTGGGTACAGTTCTGAAAGTAAGGGCTATCGTCTGTATCATCCACATACTAAATGCATTCTAGTTAGCCGTGATGTTGTCTTTGTGGAAGATGCTATTCAGCCATTGCTTTCATGTACTAAGGAGACATCTATTAGCTCGAAAGACATGTATGATACTTTGATGCCTCTTTTTACAGGTGGACAGTCTAGTGCTGGTCCTAATGAGGCAACTTCGTAGCCTTTGCAGGTTTCATATGATGATGTAGATCATTCCATTTCTGATGCAGATTTACATGATGCACTTGTTGATGAGAGAGCTGATATTGAGCAAGCAAAAACTATGCCAAAATGGCTGGTGCAGACTTTGCGTGATAGCAAATTAGATGCACCTTTGTCATATCGTACTCGTTCAGGCTCTCATAGTGCCTCCTTTGCATCAGATTGCTATGCTATGGCTACGTCTAGTCTCTGTCATGAGAATGAGCCTGTTTCTTTTGATGAAGCACAGAATTCAGAAAATTGGATGGTTGCTATGCAATCTGAATATGATGCTATAATGAAGAATGGTACATGGTCTTTATGTGACTTGCCTCCTGGCAAGAAGGCCATTGGCACTAAGTGGGTATACAAGCTGAAGCGTAAACTTGATGGTATAGTTGACATGTATAAGGCTAGGCTTGTTGCAAAGGGTTATGCATAGGAAAGAGGCATTGATTTTGATGAGACCTTTGCACCTACATGCCGTATGACTACTGATTGGAGCATTTGTGCACTTGCAGCCCATCATGGTTGGAATGTACATTAGTTGGACATTAAAACAACATTTCTGAATGGTGACTTGCATGAAGAAGTGTATGTTTTTCAGCCTTGTGGCTTTGTGCAAAAAGGGCATGAAAACCAGGTGTGCAGGTTAAAGAAGGCATTATATGGTTTAACGCAAGCACCACGTGCTTGGTATGAGAAGATACATGCCTATTTGGTTGCACATGGTTTTGAGAACAATCCAACTGAAAGCACCTTATATGTTAAGCGTGCTAATGATGTGCTTCTGATCATTGTTGTCTATGTTGATGACATGTTGCTCACTGGTCCTATTGAGAAGCATGTTGCTGATTTCAAGGCTGATTTGCATGCCTCATTTGAGATGTCTGATTTGGGGCGTTTGCATCACTATTTGGGCATTCAGTTTATGCAAGTTGATGGTGGAATGGCTTTGTGTCAAACAAAATATATTGACACATTATTGCAGCGTTTTGGCCTTGAAGACTGTAAGCCTATTGCCACTCATATGGAGACAGGTTTACGATTGAGTCTTCATGATGCTGGAGATGCATTTGATGCTGTTCTCTATCAGCAGGTTGTTGGATGCTTGATTTACTTATGCATTACTCGGCTAGATATTCAGTTTGCTGTCTCATAGATGAGCTAATTTATGCATTTCCCAAGAGTCAAGCATTGGCAGGCGGTTAAGCGCATCTTTCGCTACTTGAGTGGTACTCGACTACTTGGGTTGTTTTATCCCAAGGGGGGATCAGTACCGCCAAATTTGCATGCTTTTTCAGACTCTGATTGGGCTGGTTGCTATGACACTCGTGTGTCCACTAGTGGATTTTGCTTCATGCTTGGTAGCTCATGTATATCTTGGTTGAGCAAGAAGCAGCCTACTGTGGCCACTTCCAATTGTGAGGCTGAGTATAGGGCAGCTTTCACAGCTACTGTTGAGTGTGTGTGGCTCAGACACCTTATGGCTGATTTGGGTTTTGGTCAGTCTTCTGCCACCACCATCTTCACTGACAGTTAGAGCGCTGTCGTAGAGGGGTGTGAAGGGAGGCTGACGTTCATCTACAAGAATCACGCTAACCTAACCATGTGACTGCACGCAGGGTGCTTCTAAGTATGCCTAGGGCCTTCGGTTGATTTTTCAGATTAGGTGTGATAAAAACCTATATGTTTCTAATATATGGGAGTATAAATTAAGAACTAATTATTTAGACTAAGGACCGTAAGGACGAGTGTTTCTATAATGTTCTATAGCTTCTAATTGATAAGACATAACTAAGTTCTCGTTTGTAATTTTATCTTTAACAAAGTCAACTTCTTCGTTCTCAATTTGATTTGAGTTAGGTTTTCTAACTAAATTAGGTGGCAATAAGTCTTTCTTGTCCTCCGGTTCTCGCACAACTATGGTAATTAAAGGTAAAATTCTAGAAAGAAGACGATCGTAATCTAACGTATGTAAAGTTTCATTAACTACTTTATCTTTAATAATTTCAACTTCTATATTTTCGTTATTATTTGAACTATCAATTGAAGACGGAAGCAATGTTCCTATTATTAAGTTTTCTAATTCTTGATTCTTAATATCAGAATCGTTTGAAGATACTAGTTTAGAACTGCTTGTAGATCCTGATTCTTTAGACATATGAAATAAAAACGTAAAGATCTTAATTAATTTTCAGAGAAACAGTATGAAGAATTTCAAAATCAATCTTATTTAAGCCTATACAATAAGCCTATACAAAAGTTTATCATAAGTGCTAATACAATTCTCTTAATACATAATCCTATACAACTTAATAAACAATTTTCAAATATCGTAATTTCGTGATCTTGAAATCTCGTATGCTTGTGTTCTCATATTCTCCTTTTGAAATCTCTTCAATGATCTGCAGCGAAGATCATTCGGAGCCATGAGTATGCTTTTAGTAAAAATAAAACACTCATTAATTTAACATTCAATACATAACTTAAACCTATACTAACTCATGTATACATAGACTTCTAACTTCCTAACTTTCATGCATTTGAAGACACCTATGCAAACACACATTTGTTTACACGCAAACATGCATCATATAACAATTCAATATCTATCATTCATACAAGCATATCAACATGCATACAATCTTATATCAATTATGCATTCACTAATTTGTATTTAACATGCATAATATATTTATGTATTAACATGCATTAGTATATATTTGCATTTACTAGCATGCATAAACATGCATACTAACATGCATTCATAAACATGCACTATCATCTAATATGTATACACTTATTCTCATGCATTTATACATACATTTTCATACGTACATTCAATACACATGGATATATGCATCATTTCACATGCATATATGTTTTAGTTCTCATGCATATCCTATCTTCATATGCATATGCATATGAATTATCTCTAATATGCACATGTATTATCTTATACCTTCTATATGTACATGTACTACATGCTAACTCTATCTTAACATGCACATGCATACACATGCACTCTTACTCAAATAGACATACATAGCATATTCATCACTCATGCTTATCATTTCTAAACATGCATAAAATGCATCACACTTCATATGCACTCATGCATACACTCCTACATTTATGAAAATCATTCTTCATATGCATACATATTAACATGCATATTAATATACATGCATGCTCATGCTCACACATATTCATGCATACATACATTCATGCATACTCATATATGCTCACACTTACACACACATATGCAATCACTCTCTCACTCTTTTTGCAACAAAAAATACATTTGTCGGATCCATAAACACTTGAAATCAACTACATGAATAGTGCTATCAGAAGTCAATTTCCATAATTCTGCTTTCCTTGGAAGTGTGCTGAGAATGATAAGTAGAAACCCAAAAAGTTCTTGGAACGTTGCTATATACCTCAGGTGCACAAATATACAGAGATGATGGTTGCACGAGTAGTGAGTGCTAACTCTCCCCCCTGTTTTGCCTATCTCTCACTCTCCAGGTCTTCAGGAAGCTTGGAAGGCACTGTAGTGCCCTAATTGTGGGTGCTTCTATGTGTACATGCACAAGATAACTTGACTCGGGAATCCGGACAGGAGGAAATGCTCTCTCTGTGAACATGCCGACATGACTTTCTCTTCTCAAGCTCTAAATTACTCTTGATATAACAGTGCAAACTTACAAATCCTCTTCAATCCCTCAATACTTCTCCGTAACGGATCAATACAAGCTCTACTTTATATTTGTGCTCTCTCTCTCTCTCTCTCTCTGTGTACGTGTGATGTGTGTACGCGCGCGCCTGCGAGTAACATAGTGATAAATAGCTTTGCTATATAATTCGAGCCTACAATTCCTGCCGCTTAAAATATCAACTTCCGACATCATGTGACAAATAAGTGCTTCCAAAACTACATTTTTATGAGCCTGCCTACGGAGTTGCACTCTAATCTCAAGCAATACAGGCCTGCGCTAGAGCCACACTCCCAACATGCAGTAATGATACAAAAGTAAAAGGCTTGTTGAATGTATTCATGATACACGTATTACGTGATCACAACGCATGAATATTCACATAATACATAGTTTTGAATTGAGATATGTGTACTAATACGTACATACGTGTAACTCATAAGAGGGAATACAAAACCACATACATAAATGCTCAAAATACAACTGCACGCATGCATACGCGTACCCTAGTTCTTCAATCAAATATGCAATCCATCAAAATTTATGTGCTCATGTGTGGATAAATGTGTATCGTACTTTGAGAGAAAGCTTGCTCAAAAACACACAAAAACGCACAAGCAGAACCGCACGCACACATGACATCTAGATTCCACGGGCATTCTTCGATAAAAAAAACTCGAAGCATTAGAAATTTCCATACATAGTGAGAAATACCCTTGTAGCGAATAAAATTACTCTTTTTTTTTTGTACACTAAAGATCACAGATAATAAGAAAGCGCGACCAATCTCTCTCTCTCTCTCTCTCCTTGCACCAAAACCATGCGAACTTGTGCCATTTTTTTTAATGTGGAGATCCAATCAAGAGCATAATTGACTAAACGGATTCGACTCTAAGCATTCTACATTCGTTCTTTTAAGTAGTAGCACCATGTAATATGGCTGGGGTGAGTTCATTCTGAAGCTACCTGCTACGATCGCATATAGTGCACAAGTCAAAATATTGATTCCGCTGTAATCATACCACATTTCATTGTTGCTGAAAGAGTTGACTGCAATCTGCACAAACCTAGGACATCTATGAAATTTTACGGGCACAGTGCATTTGCGCATCTAAGCTTGTGTGATCTCCACATCAGGCAATTTTCATTCTAAATCAACAAGAATTGACGTGACAGTGGTCGCATCAAGCTTTTGGACTCGATTTTCTGAGTGCAGCAAGAAATCATCTCCCATCTCAACTTCCATGTGCTTCGGAATGAAGCGTGCAAATGCAATATTTAAAAGAAACTCTAAAAGAGAGAATGAGAATGGTAACGAAGGCTTCTACGTTGGTAAAGCTAAATATACTACAGAGCTAAAACCTATTTCTCATATGCATGAGCACGAATCCACCGCCTTCTCTACCATGCTCTGAGCTCCGACTAAGACCATGTCCGTCTCCATCTCTCTTTGTGCATTCCCTCTCACTCTCTCTCTGCGAAACAAAGGTTGCAAGCGCTCAAAGAAGATAGAGAGAACAATTGACAAACAACTAGTGTTCTCGAAAGAAACGATGCAAAAGGTGCCTCTCTCTCTCCCTCTTTCTCTCTCTCTCTCTCTGTAGAATTCGCCGTACCTGCAGCGAAGATCATTAGGTTTCTCATTGAGTAATAGTTCTGTTTTATAGGCTTCAGATTAGTATGTGCACCACTCAACTTGCCATGCACACAATTAGTTACTTATCATGCATTCCACATATACTCATAGTTTAACAGCCACGTTCATGCATAATAACGAGTGCATTTGTTTTGTTTAATATTAAATAAATATAACATGACTTAACTATGTAACTCTATAAACTAATGAATATAACATTATATATATCCTAAAATATATAGTGAAACTAATATATATAATATAGCATTACTATAAATACCAATTTAATTCATTTATTAATAAAACAATTTTCTATAATTAAAATATGTATATAATTATATAGAAATATTCACATATACTTATCTAGTTATTAAAGTTTAATCGTTTATACTTTTAAACTTATAATACATATATTCATATTATAGCATAACATCTAACATTATAGAAATGTACATATCTAATATTTATATATTGATACTATAAAAGTTAAAACATTCTATACCCATTCATATAGTTATAGAGGCATGGATGATCACATTCTCTTTCTTATTCATAAACTTTAATAGGCATACACTTAGGGTTAAAGTCTTATATTACATACATGAAGAGTTCCTATAGTTACATATAAACAAGCACTTAATCTTATTCTTCATATTAGGGTTTTCTTGAGTTTTTTAAATAAGTAAACATATAGGGTTTAAACCACTTATAATGTAGGGTGCTAGAACTTTTCTTAAGGAATACATTCACATAAATGAATTTAACTTTAAAGCTAAGATATATTCTCAACAACATGAAAGTTCATATGTATAAATATAAACATTAGAATTAACAAACATTATCATACATTCTTACCTATTCTCTTGCATCTACATATATACACAAATATATCTTTAACTAATAGAGATGAGGTCTTCTCTTAATTCAGCTCTTCTTGTTTTTGTTATTTGTAGGTACTCAAAAGAAAAACATTAGTCATTTTAAACCAATGCATTATAAAAAATATGAGAGAGATATCATTTAACTGGCTCTAAAGCAAATTATATTTTTATTTTTCCATATGACAATTCGAGTGAGGAAATGCTTCCGACATCTGCCCCCACCAAACCTGCACATCGCCCTCGATGGGCCAACCTGCAGTTCAATAGGAAAGCAGTATCAAATTCTTTCGAAAAATATTTCTTGAACTATTTTCAAACTTATATGAAATATGCTCGTAAAGGTAAGTACATCTTCTGATAGTTAAGAAAAACCTTTTAAAATTATGTAAACTTGAATCATAAACGTTTTCGTTCAATGCATGAAATTGAAAACAAGTTTTAGAAAGTCCCATAGAAATCAAGCAGACAGTTGTGGTACTTGCTCTTCTATTAACCCGTTCAAAAGTAATAAATATTTTATATAAATGGTCTATCCCTGATTCCCTAGTCACTTGCCATAAGATGCAATCTAACTAATTTCTCTATAGCATAAATCCGCCTCATAATGCCCGTATAGAATTTCAGAAGTGGTTTCAAGACCACAACTGAATCATGATAACTTTTTTCTTTTCTTTTCTTTCTTTTTCTTTTTCTTTTTTAATTTTCTTTTTCTCATCTTGCAGTAGCCATTAATATACTGCTTGATGTTCTCATTTTTCTCTTTTCTTAATTTTTCTTCGCAACTTTTTTGTTTAAGGGGAAAGGCTTAACCCCTATTCAGAGCAGAGGTTCTAGAGGAATGGTAAAGTGGGAACTAGGATCTCATTAGCTAAATGATTTGGAAGTTAAGGAAGTCTACCTATATAGAATAAACTTACTTCTTACTAGGAGTCGTAAGTCAAGTGTTCCCTCTCCTATCCTTATGAAAGCCATAGGGTCTCTAATTCTTATCCTCTCTTCATACACATCCCTACTTCAGTTTTAAATTCATTGTTTCATAATTTTAAAAATCTTCCTTTCACATCAGAAGGATGTACATATCTACATATGAAATGCATCAATAAAAAATCATATTAACAACTAATAAATAAGTAAAGTTTAGAACTCTTTCACCTGATCATTTTTATTCTTCTTCATCGTCGTCCTCCAAGAAGTCTTCGTCCAATTCAAATTTATTGCTTTCTCTTCTTCTAAACAGCTTTATTCTTTTCCCTACAATCAAATTATTTAGCATAGAACCATCAAATTCACGTAATTTATATGTACCTGATTCATAAACTGAAACAACAACATAAGGTCCGAACCAACGTTTAGTTAGTTTCCGACGTGTCGTATTGAGTATCAAACGTACTATCATATACAAGCACCCAGTCACCACTCTCTATTGGTTGCGGTCTTAGTCTATGTTTCTTATCAAAATATAATTTATTTTTCAACCTAGATGTTTTTAATTTTTTTATTGCTTCTTGAAGATTTTCATGTCCTTATTTTAATTGCTTAATTCTAAATGCTAATAAGTCCTCTCTTGAAATGTTATCTTTCCAATCTAAATTCATCCAATTAATTATCTGAGTATGAATAGGAAATAATGGTTTCTGACAATACATGAGTTCAACTGGCATAAAACCAGTTGTTCTCGTGTACGTCATGCGATCAGCCCAAAGGGCAAATGGAAGATATTTTGGCCATTGACTAATATCTCCGTGGCAAGCTTTAGAAATAGCCTTCACTATGGAAGGATGCCCTCGTTCAATTTTACCATTCGCTTCTGGGTTATAGGCAATCGTAAGAGACAATCGAATTCCATGTTGTGCAAAGAATTCTCTCGCCTCTCTCGCATCTAACTCACCTCTATCCGCTACTACTTTTTCTATATATCCAAATCTGGATAATACTTCTTCTAAAAGGAATACGCATACATTATAAGTAGTATTGGAATGAAGCGCTCTACCTTCAACGTGATTTGTCAAATCTTCTCGTGCAAGAACAATATATCTCATGCCATCACTGCTTTTAGGCATGGTCACAAGGTCAACTACCCACTTGTAATGAATACAAGGTGGATAGGTCGGGTGAAGGGGATCTCTATGCTTGACAGAGAAATGTAACTGGCACGTACTACAAGTGCTCACAAAGTCTTTAACAGTTACATACATCCTCGGCCACCAGTAGCTTTCCCTAATCTTTTCATACGTAGCTACAAATCCTTTATGACCAGCCCAAAGGCTTTCGTGCATCTCTTGCATAACTTGCACTTGAAAAACCTTCAAACCTAGTACTCTTTGAGGGTTTCAAACCTTTCCTCTAGCATGTCTCCAAAGATATCCATCTTTCAAGAAGAAGAAAGACTTCTTCCTGATGTTCCGGAATCGATTTGAAGATCAGCTTGGGGAAGGCTGAAATGAACTCAGATAGTTTCCTATATCTCGCCACTCGCTTTCATAATCGTTTTCTCTAAATCTTTCATACGTATAGGTAGATGTTTCATAATTTAATAAATTAATATGATTATTTAATGCTTCACTATCATTGTCGAATTTTGGTCTTGAAAGCATATCAACAACGGTGTTATGTTTACCGGCTATATGAACAAAAGCAGGATTAATGAATTTAATATAGGCTATCCATCGTAGCATAGCTATATCCGGAGATGAACAATTAGCTATTAAACCTATTAATGGAAGACAATCAATTTCTACTATTACATTAGCTCCTATAAAGTATTGTTTATCTGTTTTTAAAGCTGTAACTAATCCCCATAGTTCTCTCTTAATTTGCGGGTAATTCTTTTGAGTATCATGAAGAATCTTCGCTCCAAAGCGAACTGCATACCTTTGCTCCTCCTTATCATCCTGCCCAATGACCCAGCCTATACCAATAGGACTAGTGTCAATAGTTAGGATTACAGGCTTATTTCCTGTATAGTCAATACGTTTCAAAACAGGAGCATTGATAAGCAATTGCTTTAGACGCCTCATAGTTCTAGAATGTTCATCAGTCCAAAAGAATTTCTTTCTTTTTCTCAATAAATCATAAAGCGGATTCGCTACATGAGCAAAGTGAGGAATCCAAATGACATAGAAAACACATGCACCTAGGAATCTCCTTACTTCACTAACATTGCGACATCTCTCAGTAATCCTACTAATGGCATCGACTTTTGCTGGATAGGGTCTACGACCATAATGGCCACATAAATGTCCAACTATTAGCACTTCATTAACACCAAAAGTTGATTTCTCTAGGGAGAAAGTTAGTCCAACCTCTTCAAATCTTTCAAATATTTTTTCATAATCTGAAATATGGCTGGAAACAAACTTTCCACAACTAGATGAATCTAAACTTTCATCCTTTTCTTTTTCCACACACCCCTTTATTGGAATATCATCAATAAAAGGCATCGTCACTTTTGGGATAAAGTCATGTAGGACCAGATTCATAGCATTCATCATGTGTGCCACAGAATTTGTGGCTCCTTGTGGTAAAGTACACATACGTACTAAACCCAAAGGAGTCTTCATCGTGGTCACATCTCGACTCTCAATTGCTAATTGAAACTGATCGTACCCTGAATACAGGTCTCCCATTGAATAGATAGAGTGACCAGCAAATGCCTCGGCAAACTCATCTACAATGGGTCCTGTTTCTTCATTCCTAATAGTGACTTTATTCACAGGCTGTAAATCCTGAATAAAGCGTAGCTTCCCACTCTTTTTCGGTACCGTGAACCACCTATTAGAGTATGGTGCTGAGGATGGTTCCAAGATTCTCATGGCAATCTTCTCCTTTAACAATCTCATTAGCTCAGGTAAATGAGCCTTTGGGACTGGAATCGGACGAAGATTCCAAGGAATATGTGGTACTGTGAAAATAATCATCGGAGCTACTAACTTTGGGTCTGCACATTCTATCTCATGTGGGAACAAAGAAAAAGCTTTACCATGACGAACAATCATCTTGGTAAACTGCTCTTTTTCAATTTGAGAAAGAAATTCATCACCGAATCTAATAAACTTCTTACTCTCATCAGTAAATATGTGACCTATCTTAGATCGATCTCTAAGAATAGGATCATTTGATACTTGACGAAGTATGTCATGACTATCTTTGGGTAAGGTTTGAGCTACAGGCTTTATTTTCTTTTCTATAGTTTTGTATTTGGTTTCTATGCTAACTTCATGCTCTAAGAAGAATTCACTAATAATCTCATACTCTTGAATAGAATTAAGAATTACTAGATTCGATTCAAAATTTTCATGAGAAACACTTTCAAGCTCTTCTAATGAAGTAGAACTTTTTGATAATTCAATTATACTCTCAATTTTCTCGTCACTTAAAATTAATCCAGTTTGTCTGAAATATTTTTCAGTTTGTTTTCTAAATGTTTTTGGAAGGTTTTCATTAGTAATATAATGCAAACTAGTTGTAGGAGTACAAATTAAGTAATTTTCAAATTTATGTTCATTGATAGGCGAGACATCAAAACAATGTCCACTATTGTCTCACTCAATAGTGGAGTCTAACAGAAATTTTGATCATAGTACGCTCCATATTCTCTTACAGTCAGTGGATCATCACAAACATGACTGATCGAGTCAATGGGATTTCTTCTTAAGCTCTTTCTATTTCTAGTATGGTTTGGGCAAACCGTCATAACTTGCAAAGAATCCATCCCTGATTTGGATTGAATTCTTGGATACGCTGATCCGTCATTCATTGCTTTTGTTTCCATTCTCATTTCAGCTATAAATGGCTGTCCAAGAATCACTTCATATGAACAATTATCTTGAACAAAGAAGTGAAACTCTTCTCGAACACCACCTATCATAATAGGCACATTCGCACATGCACCCAACAAAATACCAGAGCCATTGTCAGCTGTTCTCATCCGCCAACCGTGCTCTTTATCAATTGGCCATCTAAATTTGTCAAAGAACTTTTTTGAAATCACGTTTATCTCTGACCCTGAGTCAATGAGAGCCAAAGCTAAACAAGAATCCTTTTCATCACCGATTCTAATCTTTACTTCTGGTGTGCCTCTTGCCCAGAAGATAGAATTGTATTTACTCTCACTCTTTAACATTTCTTCATCAGGTTGTATAGGTCCTAGAAAATTTCTATTTACACTTCGTGTTGTAAATTTTTCATCATCCTCATAATCACTTTCACTTAATGTAACTACATCATTCATAGCTAGGGTTTCTTCTGCCACATCTTGCATATCCTCGTCTTGTGGCAAAGGAAAGCGTCTTCTTCTAATAAGTCGAATAAAACTGTCCTTGAACTCTGGTTTCGCTATGGAAAACACTTGCTCAAGTGACATCGTTACTTGACTTTTTAGAAGAATGTCATTTAAAATCTCCCTAGCATCATTTTTCTTTTCGAGCTCAGAAATCATAATAGCACGTGGAGCTCTTCTACCCTTCTTCTTTCCTTTCTCTTCATTTTGCTTTTGATCCTCTTTATTTTCAGGTTTAGAGGTTTCCAATTTCTTTTGTTCTTCTTGCAATTGAACATTTTCATCGGTCGGCTTTTTGCCTTCCTTTATCATTTTTCTCTTCTCTTCTTGAGATAAATTTGATTCATCAAATTGAACTTTTTTATCAGTTTTCTTTTCATCTTCTCTTGTTTGCCTCCTAGTTACCCTCCTATCACCTTCTTCTACATCATCCTGTTGATCTTCTCGTCTCCGTTTTTCCTCAACATTAGCAATGTGAGAAAAGACAGAGGATTGTTCTACAGGAGATTTCCATGCAGTCTTGTGCATTATTTCATCTCTAGCGCATACCAGTGCCTCTATCGAATATGGATTTTGGTTAGGCGTTGAAGAAGGCCTATCCTCGACCGGCTCTAGTCTTGCAGCTGAAGTACTGGTAGTCGCATCTGAAACTGTTAAATTTTCATAAAGCTTTTTCATTCCGCCTTTACCCCAATTGACAGACAAAGGAAGACGAGACCTAAAGTCACATAGTCTTCTATCTATTTCCACAACTAATTGATTCGCCTTAGCACTTTTTAACTCTTCACAAGCAAATGATGCGTGCTCCAGACTATCACACCAAACATAGTGCTTCACGCCAGTCCCTCTTTTCTCATTAGTTCTTTGAAAGGGTGGCTGTACAACAAACTGAGAAGCTTGCTGTGGTACCAGTTGAAAGACTGGTTGTGGTGGAACATACTGAGGCATAACTTGTTGATTAGGTGGTGCTTGCCCTGCACCACTACTGTTAGCCCCTGGATCGTTAAAGCTCATGGAGTAAACTTGTTTATTTAAATTAGCAACCTCTTTTGAAAGAGATGCTTGCATGTTCATAAAATTTTCCATTTGCTTACATAGAATATCTAGTTGAAATTCTATGGGAGCTTTAGTAGCAGTTGTATTATTATCCGTAGCCATAGTAGCAGGCATTGGCATGTCAACTTGCCTTATAGCAGGAGTCTCTCTAGGGTGCGAAGCATTAGGTTTAGCATACAAAATCGTTTGCCTTTGCTTCATTTGAGCAACAACCTCTATCTCTTTTTTGACTTTCTCCTAGTCATCAGTTAGCCCATACCTTTTTCTTGCCTCTTCTATTCATCTTTCAATTTCAGCCCTATCTTCTGGATTAAGTATCTTAAGAAAATATATAATTACATCTGGATTAACAGCATTTCTGTCATCTTCAGGAAGTTGAGCCAAATGTCTCATAAACTCACCGTGAAGATGAGTTAAAGACTCATTGCTCTTAACAGTGTTTAACCACCGCAAAAAACCTTCTCGACTATGCTGGCTAAAATCCTCGAGATAGAACATTTTATGAAGTTCCTTTCTAAATTCCTCCCAAGGTTTTTCAGCGTGTTCTTGTATAGATTCTAGAATTGAAGTAGAAACTACACGTCCAAAGTATTTAACTAGCACATCTTCAGGTAATCCTTGGATTTGAACTTGCTCCTCAAATGCATCCAGGTATTCTGTAATGTTTAATCCGGTAAATTTTCCTTTTTCTTTTAGAATAGCTTGGACTGTACGTGTCCCTTGTTTTTCTATCATCATGTTCCTAAATATCTCCTCCATTTTGCGTTCTTGATAACTTTTCAAATAGAGAAGAAGTTCCCTAATAGCCGGATTTAATTGCTCTCTAAATTGTCTAAATCTATCACTAGTTGATAAAGCGAGGGATGGCTTTACCCTAGTCCTAGGCTTTACTAATTCTAATCTTCTTTTTCTAAAGTCTAATTGATTTCTTTAACCTAAATTTTGACTTATCTCTAATATTTACTCTTTTTGAATTTAAGTTTTTTAGAGATTTAAAATTTTTTTTTAAAACTTTTTCAATTTTAAAGGGTTTTTTAATAAGGTAATTTTTATAAAATAGCTTTTCTTGAATTAAGTCTTTTAGTTTACTATTAATTTCTTTAAAATTAATTTCTTTGAAGAAATAAAAGCATTAACTATAAGTCAAAAGAAACCTAAATTTAAACTATTTTTATGCTATAAGCTTTCTTTTTAAGTGATGTGTGTAAACTAAAAATAAAGCACTTAAAATAAACACCTTACTTGATGATATTTTTGCTGAAGAGGTTCAAAAGTAAATGTTAAAACAATCTAAAACACAAAATTTATCTTGATTCTCTTGAATGTTGAGGGGGGGGTTTGAAACGACGAAGCTCCATCAGTTGGAAATCCTTCTTCCACGGTTTTGTCACAGCTTCAATCTTCAAGTTTTATGCATACAAGAAGAAAATGAAATTAGAGATTTAAATCAAAATTGAAAATGTAACCTAAGTCCTAGGCACACTATCGTCACGTTTCACGTCGAGTTCACCAAAGCTGTCGTAGAGGGGTGTGAAGGGAGGCTGACGTTCATCTACAAGAATCACGCTAACCTAACCATGTGACTGCACGCATGGTGCTTCTAAGTATGCCTAGGGCCTTCGGTTGATTTTTCAGATTAGGTGTGATAAAAACCTATATGTTTCTAATATATGGGAGTGTAAATTAAGAACTAATTATTTAGACTAAGGACCGTAAGGACGAGCGTTTCTATAATGTTCTATAGCTTCTAATTGATAAGACATAACTAAGTTCTCGTTTGTAATTTTATCTTTAACAAAAGTCAACTTCTTCGTTCTCAATTTGATTTGAGTTAGGTTTTCTAACTAAATTAGGTGGGAATAAGTCTTTCTTGTCCTCCGGTTCTGGCAAAACTATGGTAATTAAACGTAAATTCTAAAAAGAAGACGATCGTAATCTAACGTATGTAAAGTTTCATTAACTACTTTATCTTTAATAATTTCAACTTCTATATTTTCGTTATTATTTGAACTATCAATTGAAGACGGAAGCAATATTCCTATTATTAAGTTTTCTAATTCTTGATTCTTAATATCAGAATTGTTTGAAGATACTAGTTTAGAACTACTTGTAGATCCTGATTCTTTAGACATATGAAATAAAAACATAAAGATCTTAATTAATTTTCAGAGAAACAGTATGAAGAATTTCAAAATCAGTCTTATTTAAGCCTATACAATAAGCCTATACAAAAGTTTATCATAAGTGCTAATACAATTCTCTTAATAGATAATCCTATACAACTTAATAAACAATTTTCAAATATCGTAATTTCGTGATCTTGAAATCTCGTATGCTTGTGTTCTCGTATTCTCCTTTTGAAATCTCTTCAATGATCTGCAGTGAAGATCATTCGGAGCCATAAGTATGCTTTTAGTAAAAATAAAACACTCATTAATTTAACATTCAATACATAACTTAAACCTATACTAACTCATGTATACATAGACTTCTAACTTCCTAACTTTCATGCATTTGAAGACACCTATGCAAACACACATTTGTTTACACGCAAACATGCATCATATAACAATTCAATATCTATCATTCATACAAGCATATCAACATACATACAATCTTATATCAATTATGCATTCACTAATTTGTATTTAACATGCATAATATATTTATGTATTAACATGCATTAGTATATATTTGCATTTACTAGCATGCATAAACATGCATACTAACATGCGTTCATAAACATGCACTATCATCTAATATGTATACACTTATTCTCATGCATTTATACATACATTTTCATAAGTACATTCAATACACATGGATATATGCATCATTTCACATGCATATATGTTTAGTTCTCATGCATATCCTATCTTCATATGCATATCCATATGAATTATCTCTAATATGCACATGTATTATCTTATACCTTGTATATGTACATGTACTACATGCTAACTCTATCTTAACATGCACATGCATACACATGCACTCTTACTCAAATAGACATACATAGCATATTCATCACTCATGCTTATCATTTCTAAACATGCATAAAATGCATCACACTTCATATGCACTCATGCATACACTCGTACATTTATGAAAATCATTCTTCATATGCATAAATATTAACATGCATATTAATATACATGCATGCTCATGCTCACACATATTCATGCATACATACATTCATGCATACTCATATATGCTCACACTTACGCACACATATGCAATCACTCTCTCACTCTTTTTGCAACAAAAAAAACATTTGTTGGGTCCATAAACACTTGAAATCAACTACATGAATAGTGCTATCAGAAGTCAATTTCCATAATTTTGCTTTCTTTGGAAGTGTGCCGAGAATGAAAAGTAGAAACCCAAAAAGTTCTTGGAACGTTGCTATATACCTCAGGTGCACAAATATACAGAGATGATGGTTGCACGAGTAGTGAGTGCTAACTCTCCCCCCTGTTTTGCCTATCTCTCACTCTCCAGGTCTTCAGGAAGCTTGGAAGGCGTTGTAGTGCCCTAATTGTGGGTGCTTCTATTTGTACATGCACAAGATAACTTGACTCGGGAATCCGAACAGGAGGAAATGCTCTCTCTGTGAACATGCCGACATGACTTTCTCTTCTCAGGCTCTAAATTACTCTTGATATAACAGTGCAAACCAACAAATCCTCTTCAATCCCTCAAATGTAACGGATCAATAAATTTATATTTGTGCTCTCTCTCTGTGTGTGTACGTGTGATGTGTGTACGCGCGCGTCTGCGAGTAACATAGTGATAAATAGCTCTGCTATATAATTCGAGCCTACAATTCCTGCCGCTTAAAATATCAACTTCCGACATCATGTGAAAAATAAGTGCTTCCAAAAGTACATTTTTATGAGCCTGCCTACGGAGTTGCACTCTAATCTCAAGCAATACAGGTCCTGCGCTAGAGCCACACTCCCAACATGCAGTAATGATACAAAAGTAAAAGGCTTGTTGAATGTATTCATGATACATGTATTACGTGATCACAACGCATGAATATTCACATAATACATAGTTTTGAATTGAGATATGTGTATTAATACGTACATACATGTAACTCATAAGAGGGAATACAAAACCACATACATAAATGCTCAAAATACAACCGCATGCATGCATACGTGTACCCTAGTTCTTCAATCGAATATGCAATCCATCAAAATTTATGTGCTCATGTGTGGATAAATGTGTATCATACTTTGAGAGAAAGCTTGCTCAAAAACACACAAAAACGCACAGGCAGAACCGCACCCACACATGACATCTAGATTCCACGGGCATTTGTCGATAAAAAAAATGCGAAGCATTAGAAATTTCCATACATAGTGAGAAATACCCTTGTAGCGAATAACATTACTCTTTTTTTTTTGTACACTAAAGATCACAGATAATAAGAAAGCGCGACCAATCTCTCTCTCTCTCTCTCTCTCTCCTTGCACCAAAACCATGCGAACTTGTGCCATTTTTTTTAATGTGGAGATCCAATCAAGAGCATAATTGACTAAACAGATTCGACTCTAAGCATTCTACATTCGTTCTTTTAAGTAGTAGCGCCATGTAATATGGCTGGGGTGAGTTCATTCTGAAGCTGCCTGCTACGATCGCATATACTGCACAAGTCAAAATATTGATTCCGCTGTAATCATACCACATTTCATTGTTGCTGAAAGAGTTGACTGCAATCTGCACAAACCTAGGACATCTATAAAATTTTACGGGCACAATGCATTTGCGCATCTAAGCTTGTGTGATCTCCACATCAGGCAATTTTCATTCTAAATCAACAAGAATTGACGTGACAGTGGTCGCATCAAGCTTCTGGACTCGATTTTCTTAGTGCAGCAAGAAAGCATCTCCCATCTCAACTTCCATGTGCTTTGGAATGAAGCGTGCAAATGCAATATTCAAAAGAAACTCTAAAAGAGAGAATGAGAATGGTAACGAAGGCTTCTACGTTGGTAAAGATAAATATACTACAGAGCTAAAACCTATTTCTCATATGCATGAGCACGAATCCACCGCCTTCTCTACCATGCTCTGAGCTCCGACTAAGACCATGTCCGTCTCCATCTCTCTTTGTGCATTCCCTCTCACTCTCTCTCTGCGAAACAAAGGTTGCAAGCGCTCAAAGAAGATAGAGAGAACAATTGACAAACAACTAGTGTTCCCGAAAGAAACGATGCAAAAGGCGCCTCTCTCTCTCCCTCTTTCTCTCTCTCTCTCTGTAGAATTCGCCGTACCTGCAGCGAACATTAGGTTTCTCATTGAGTAATAGTTCTGTTTTATAGGCTTCAGATTAGTATGCGCACCACTCAACTTGCCATGCGCACAATTAGTTACTTATCATGCATTCCACATATACTCATAGTTTAACAGCCACGTACATGCATAATAACGAGTGCATTTTTTTTGTTTAATATTAAATAAATATAACATGACTTAACTATGTAACTCTATAAACTAATGAATATAACATTATATATATCCTAAAATATATAGTGAAACTAGTATATATAATATAGCATTACTATAAATATCAATTTAATTCATTTATTAATTAAACAATTTTCTATAATTAAAATACGTATATAATTATATAGAAATATTCACATATATTAAAGTTTAATCATTTATACTTTTAAACTTATAATACATATATTCATATTATAACATAACATCTAACATTATAGAAATGTACATATCTAATATTTATATATTGATACTATAAAAGTTAAAACATGCTATACCCATTCATATAGTTATAGAGGCATGGATGATCACATTCTCTTTCTTATTCATAAACTTTAATAGGCATACACTAGGGTTAAAGTCTTATATTACATACATGAAGAGTTCCTACAGTTACATATAAACAAGCACTTAATCTTATTCTTCATATTAGGGTTTTCTTGAGTTTTTTAAATAAGTAAACATATAGGGTTTAAACCACTTATAATGTAGGGTGCTAGACCTTTTCTTAAGGAATACATTCACATAAATGAATTTAACTTTAAAGCTAAGATATATTCTCAACAACATGAAAGTTCATATGTATAAATATAAACATTAGAATTAACAAACATTATCATACATTCTTACCTATTCTCTTGCATCTACATACATACACAAATATGTCTTTAACTAATAGAGATGAGGTCTTCTCTTAATTCAACTCTTCTTGTTTTTGTTATCTGCAGGTACTCAAAAGAAAAACATTAGTCATTTTAAACCAATGCATTATAAAAAATATGAGAGAGATATCATTTAACTAGCTCTAAAGCAAATTATTTTTATTTTTTCCATATGACAATTCGAGTGAGGAAATCCTTCCGACTGCGCATTGGTAGTTGCGAGGAACCCTGTGTTCCATGCTCGCACTAAGCACATTGAGGTGCATTATCACTATGTCAGGGAGAGGTTCTCTGCTGGGGAGATCAGCCTTGCATATGTGCCCATGCAGGAGAACATTGCAGACCTTTTCACGAAGGCTCTGCCTAGGGAGAAGTTTGAAGCTTTTCGCAATGCTTTGTGCTTACTTCCTTTTGTGGACTGATTTCCACATAGCTTGGCACTTCCTTATACATGAGTGCCAACTCCTTGTTCACCGCATCACTCCCAGGGGGGATTTGTTGATATATTTAGGTAGTGATGTGTGTGAACACACTAGGACCACCGGGGCACTTTTTTCCCTCTTTAGGAGGTTTTTTCCCCCGGCTTGTATATACGCCTATTGCCCTAATGGGCCACTTATCTTTGTACATTCTCTAGTAATACATTTAGTATCATGTGTTGTGCTCCAAGCTTCTTCTTCTTCCTTGTGCTGTTCGCATGCTTCCGCAGACATCTAACTCCAACACTTAGGAGTGGAAAATAAAAACAAAGAGGAGGAGAGAATAAGAGAGGAAGTGAGATTAGAAGCTCTAGAAAGAATTAGAAAATGTAAGGAATGGATCAGAGAACGCGATGAGAGATACTTACAAGGAAAAGAGCCCATTCCCTTGGAGAACTATCACACCAATAATATGAAAACCGTAAGATAACCATACCTAAACTTGGGGTTTGATAAGGAAGAATACCGATTACTAGATTCTCTAATTGATACAGGAGAAGCTCTGATTAGTGCACGTGCTTCTTTAATTGAAAAATTAAATATGCCACTCACTCCTACAAAGATTACAATATTGGGATTGGAGGTAATATCATTGAATGCATAGGAGAAGTAACCCTATCATTACACTTAGGGAACAACACAATGCAACAAAGACTTTTGGTATGTAAAGACTCCAATCTACTAGAAGAACTAGTTCTCAAACAAGATTTGATTTGCAAACATAAGATTATAATACATTTGGTTGAAGGATATATTTTATCCAAGGTATGCCATAGAGGTCTTTAGTCTCCTAAATAAGAAACCACTAAAGATAGTGGATAGTGAAAACTCTAATGGACCAAGTTAATGTGTGCATGAGTTAGAATCCAAACCAAACTCCATATCTCACAATTCATGCTTCAAACTACTATGTGTGTCAATGAAGGTTCTTGTTCTACTACGTGTGTTCAACCAAATTCTTAAGAGATCATATCAGAGAGCCTTAATGAGGTCATTCATTCTAGAGGGGAACATGGAAAATTATCAACAAAATATAGAGATCCAAAAGAAATATGATCAATGTGAAGTGGAAAAAGCATGTCTCGTGACTAGACGCAAGATTTTGGAGACACAGATAAAAGGGTACATGGAAGATGCTAACTCATTAAGGAGCCAAAATAAAGAATTAATGACTTTGCTATTATTGAATCAACCAATTGAAGCACCATCAACGCTGAATGACGAGGTTTTAATTCTCAAGTCTCAATTAGATACATATGCAGATCAATTGAAGATAGAATAAATGTTGCGTGCACAAGGAGAGTCAAAATATGCCCAAGATACGATGGAGCTAAGAGGAACATGGAAAGAATCAGTTAACAAATACACAAAAAAATGTCAACAAGATGCTGATCAGCTTAAAGAGTTATGTGATAGCAAAATCAGAGTCAAAGAAGAGCTCGAAGAAGTACAAAGGTAGAGTAAACATAAAGATCAAATCATTGTAGAATTACAAGCTCAACTAATGCAGGCTCATAGTGATAAAGCAACTCAACAGATGAACATGGGGACACCAATAGTGCAAGGAACAACTATGGCTACTGAGGAGATTGAGGTACATCCTCTTTCTCCCCCCATCGCTCAATCTCCAATACAAGATCAACATGAGATAAAAGTAAATGATATACCAATTCTGTACATTGCAGAGCTAGACCATAGAGAATGAGCACTACTGGTGTCTCGTATGACCCAAAACTTTGAAGATGTAGTCATATGTATCATGAAAGAATCCAAAATCAAGAGCAAGAATGTGGAGCAAATAATGAATCCTTTTAATGTACCATATGGCATTATGACCAAGGCATCGATGCCTTAATTTTTTATCTTTCAATCATGCCAAGCAGGCTTACTCTCATGGGATATGATTCTAGCTTTTTTTTCTGAGCCCTTATTTACAAACATTTGAAGAAGCATTTTTTTAGTTTTTTGAAAATGAATCTGAAATCTTTTTGAAAATGGTGGCAAATTTAAGTGCGAGACTTGTGGCTTACGAGCTTAATTTTTTTGCCGAACATCTTCAAGCACTAAATGATGGTGTGAAGTCAGAGAAATGGAGGCAATTCATGATCAGAGAAGCCAACCTTATAAGTGCCACTAAATAAAAGGTCTACCAAGCCTACACGTTTCACTAGCAAAATCCTGTTGAGGACCACAAAGTTTAAGAGGAGGGACATGTGGAGGGAGAAACAAGTAAAAAGAGAAGAAGAAGGAAGTCAAAAAAGAAAATCATTAATTAAACACTACTTTCTACCCAGAGCCCCATTGGGGCACACATCAGGCTAAAACGAGGTACAAAGAAGGAAAAGACACAGGTTGAAGGAATGCATTAGGTCTTGAAGGGTGTAAACAAAGAATTACAAACAGGACCTTTGAAGCACCACCCTAAAGAGTAAAAGTTAGAAAGAGGTGAAGGGTGAAAAATAGCCTTGCCTCACAATAGGAGATGCTATTATTATTGTTGGATGCCTGCATGGAAAAATAGCGATAATATAGCAACCCTCATGTATGAATGTAAGGAATATCAAGGGAAAAATGGAAGCATCGAACTGAGGCTCGAACAAGGTAACAAATAGCCTTTGATTTTTGAAGGCTTCCTCTACTATTGGTAGCATGTGGTTAAAAGAAATATACACATGGAAGTTACAACATTAGTTCAGAGAAGAATGAGTGGGCAAGAGGTGAGATAATTGATCTATCCTCAACCACTCATTGTGCATCAGGGAAACCATCCAGATATGTTGAAGGATACAACATGTATTTCTTGGATCCACTTCATTTTCATCATCGTTTGTACCTTTTCCTACATTTCATTCAGTTAATAAAGCACTCTTGTATAGGTGTGTGTGAGTGCCACACTAGAGAATAAGTGGGATTCATTCTCCTTTCAGTTGAGAAATCCCACATAGCATGCTTTTTTGCCATTTTGTATATAAAGAGGTCTCCACCTCTTCTTTGGCGGAGCTCTTTGAGAAGTAATGAGATTATGCTAGTTTGTAGATAGATTCTTGCTCTCTCTTCGTCATGATGTGCATGCATGCTTGTTCTTTTCTTGTCTAACGCTTGTGACACATCGATGTATGATTATGTCGTTATTATGCTTGTGATTACGATTAGGTGCATCATTCGCGATGCTTATGTTGTATCTTCTTGTTGATAACGTTGTTAATCATACATTGACGAAGCGCCATTACGTCTGCTGAGTGCTTCTACGCAAACATTTGGGTCTCATGAGATGCTTCTTGGTTTGACAAGTATGAATTGTGATGCTATAACGTCAACAATTTTTGGCGCCGTTGCCGGGGAGCGTTCTCTTGTCACTTACGTGATGGTTTATGACGTGAAGATGACGTGTATGCAAGCTTTGCATGACGATTTGTTGAGCTCTTCATTTTGTTATGCTCTTGTGGGCATTTGCGGCTTGCAAGATTCATAATAACTTGTCGAGATGAGCCACTTTTGGTGTGATAAGGATCCCCTTTTTGGGTGATTAATCCATCATGTGTGGTGATTCTTCAAGTCATGAGTAGAATAGGAGTAGTTTTTAGAAATCTTTTAGTTATTATGTTGATTTTTTCTATTTACTTTGTTGATCTTTCTCTAATCATGTGTGAATAAGTTTTTATTTTGGGGTTCTTCAACAAAAATCAAGGGAGTTTGGCATGAAATCCTGATCAACAAACTTGCGGAAGAAGAAATCAGAAGGAATGTGCTACACTTGAAAATGGGAAGGTATGATCTTGTGGTTTTTATGCAAGTACACATACACCATGGGGGTTTCTGTGGTAAGATGCACTCTCAATTTTTTCCATGGGCTATCTCTTTTCTCTCGCTCATGATTACTGTAGAAGATGCGCATAGGGAAGTGCCTATGAAGGACTCGAGGGACTAGCATTGTGCTCGAATCGTAATAGAAAACTCTACTTAGAACATGAATTTTGGGTTCATAAATCGATGTGCACAAGATTATGACGTGCAAGCTGTACTTACTTTACTCATTTGAAACCTGATTCTATGAACTCTAAGTGAAATATCAGAGACACTCCGATCTGTTTGGTAGAAGGACACGCCAACGATTTCCTCAACCTAAACGTATAAGCTTTCTTCCATAAGCGTGGGAAATTAACTCAGCAGCATGTATCAATTCTACAGGGAAAGAGATGTACCAGACTAATCAATTCTCAGTGTTTTTTTTTGTGGATCCCCTATAGTTTATGTAGTCCATGAAAGAATGCATATGAACGGGATGACTGAATCGGAGAAGCGACGAAGCTAACTCCATGAAAAGCTGATGAGAACGGGTGGTTAGGTCAGAAATGGGGAGAATGTGAGGGGTAGCAAGCCCACAGGGATAGAGCAAGTCAATAAACTGTAATGAAAAACCAAAGGCACTATGAGCTTGGGACTTCGGGTAGTATAGAGAAATGTGAAGAATAAACACTTAGCATAGAAAAAGGGACTAGTAAGCAGAAGAAGCGAGCATGAAAGTATCCTTCGAGTAGGTAACTATCAGAGCGGAGACGCAGGAAGTAAATGAGATGGAGATACATTGAAAGAGGGGGGTAGATGTTGAATAGAGTAAATCTACAAGCATTACTACAGAGGACCCTGAATTGTTGTCCCATGCTGGAGTAACACAGCAACTACGAGGTTGTTTGTGAAGTTTGTGATGGAGTCCAAAAACTCAGGATGCTCTAAAGCAGACAATTCAAGAAGTTTCTGAGCATGGAAAACAGGCAAAGGATGAGGCTGGAGTCATGCTAGCCACATATGATGCAGCCAACAAAGTAGCTATCTTAAAATGGTTGCAGTTGTTGCCAAAGGGCTGAAGATTTCAAAGATGCGCTGACGATTGGCCGAACTGTACCCATGTCAAAGTTTGAAGAAGTTCAACTTGTGATAGAAGCTCGCAGCATTGCAGTAGGCCCTCTTCGACTAGTAGCTGATGATGTTGAGCAAAAGGTGGGAGTAAACAAAGATCTGATGCAGGGATGGAGATAAAACAAGTGAAAGCAAGGGAAGAATCATGTGAGCTGAGAACTGAACAGGCGAAATGTCTGGAAGAGGAAAGGGCGGCAAGGGTCTTGGCAAGGGCGGAGCGAAGCGTCACAGGAAGGTCCTGCGAGATAATATTCAAGGAATTACCAAGCCTGCTATTCGAAGGCTCGCCCGCAGAGGGGGTGTCAAACGCATTAGTGGTCTGATCTATGAGGAGACTCGCGGTGTTCTGAAAAGCTTTCTGGAGAATGTGATCCGTGATGCTGTGACTTACACAGAGCATGCCAGGAGGAAAACAGTGAGTGCTATGGATGTTGTGTATGCCCTGAAGCGACAGGGTCGTACTCTCTATGGTTTTGGGGGTTAATGCTCCTGAGGATTGTAATCATGGTGTTTATAAACACCACCTTCTGACTAGAAAGAAGAATCCATGTCTGTGAACTCTAAGAACTCACAAAATAGGAAGGGGAAGACTGTACGCTCAGAAGTTACTTCAGCAGAACTAGAAAAGTCAGGGAGACGAAGATCCGACTTGACTGAGGTACTGGAAGCTTGATGATGAGATAATCTTTAGGACACAAGCACATAAGCTCTGAGTAGGTCAAGTTGCTTGGCAGACACATTGAAAGAATGAGAGAAAGCTATCAGATTTGAGCCCTCCTATGTTAGTACACAATACCAAGCAATATCTCTCCACATAAGGTTTGGCATGATAAAGAATGCAGAGCAGCACCACTTGCAGCCTATGACAAGGAATGTGACAGAGACATGCTCCAGTTGTCTATGATGCATCTGATGCAATAGCAACAGTTCTATCGGATGTGCTGGTTGTGGAGCTTCTGTAGCATGAAGATCATAAAAAAAAACATATAGTCTGCAAGGCAGCATGCATGGATATTCAGATTCTGACAAAGATGCTGGAAGGCTCACGGCTGCTGGGCAGGTTTCCAAAACAAGAAATAACAAGCGAAGATCTGAGGAGGATCACAGGGTGTTGTGTATACCGGGAGAGACTATGGTCATGCTGAAGATTATGAAGGATGAGACAGTTCTCCCCCAAAAAAATTTTCTCATGTCATTAACATAGGGCATAATACACATCGCAATGCCAATTTTGCTACTTATCTGAAGGTATTCATGTTCCATTGTCTCATGTGTACTTGTCATACCTGCCAAGCGTTCGACAGAAAGCTATAAGCTTGCAAATGAATGGGTTTGGATAACCAAGTTCCTATGCATATAAGCACGAATATTCATTGGGGGGACACTTCTGCAAAGGCGCACTCACATCATCCTCATAGGATTCAGAAAGTCAGATCTGCCTAACTGGAAACCTACTTGCAAATCTCCGAAATCAGTGGTCTCCCCATTCTTGGCGTGAGGTCTCACTAATTAAGTGGATTCTGCTGCAGCCTGGCGCTCGCTAGTATTCTGACTCTGTTCATTGAATCATGTCAATACATGGCTATCTGTTGGACATTGCCCCGAGTTCACGTTATGCATTCAGGTAAAAGTTATGGGGAGCCGAGTACGTAATGATTTTTTATTACTTTGTACATTCCACAGGTCGCTCTGCGCATTCAACGGGTGCAAATATAGATCATCTGGAGGTGCGATGACATTAAGATCACTGTTTTGTCGCAAGATCATTTAACTACTTCTGCTGCTTTACCATTCTTAGTTACAGCTTGATACAGAATATGATAGGTATCAATTCGTGATAAGAGAAACTTGCGAGAGGAGGGCCAACAAAGGTAAAAATAAAGAAAGAGGGATTGTTCTTATTTTTCTCCTGTGAACAGGTGGCTTCACGAAGGAGGATGGCCCATGGGGCTTAACACATTGAGGAAGGTACCGCGTAGAGAGAGAAAGAAAGTGCATTAATTTGCGGAACACTTTAGTTTGAATTCACGGAGAAAGAAACTACACGATATAAAGTAAACGCTTAGAGAAAAATCACAGCCCACATACATAGATCAATGGATCAACAGGGTTTATATCTTTTTTCTTTTTTTTTCTTTTCCGGAGTGTTTTGTTTTGGAGTAGTTCAGTTCCCACTGTTGAGCGATGGCACATCATGACCTTCTTAAGACAACACATGATTTTGGTCTATGCAAGTGATTTTGTACTTTTGCCTCCACAATTTTCTAGTTCTACTCTTAATAAACTTCACCACGAAAAGTACTAAGCATTACAGACCAAACAAAGAAACAATCACCTCGCTGAATTACAATAACGGGACATAAAAATCTATATGCACTCCTAACTTGCATGAGTTGCAAATGGACAATTATTTCTCTCATCATTGTGAAATGGTGCATTATAAAAGAAAAGTATAAACCCTGGAAGATTGAAATTATGGTGTTTCTTTTGCATGAACACATTAACCTTCTAGGTGAGTGGGTTTCAACGTGACCAAATGGTGTAAGTGACACTCTTCTCGATTCATGTGATGCTTATGAATTCATAGCTTCATTTTTACTTGTTGGAGTGTCCTCTGCGGAACAAAAAAGGGGCGTCATGTTATTTTCTCAAAGGTGCATGCTCTCTAACTAGATTTGGTTTTTGCATGTGTTGTTGCTTACGAGTGTGAGTTTGTACTATTGGATCTATCTCATTCGATACGTAAATTTGGTACACTCTATAAAACATGATGCCCTTGCACAATTGAGATGAGTGTTGTTTTATTGATCATGACAAACAATTTTAAGTTTTTCTATGACAAGTTGTCATGAAATATGCTAGAGGGTAATTTCAGTAAAATAGTTAAGAACCGATAGCTTGTAATTCATGTTAATCTCAAGTATGTGGACTTTACTTTGAGAGCTAATTTGGTTCAATGATATTCATAAGGTGCAAATTCCTTGTTTCGCAAGTTTCTCTCTCCAAACATGACATGTATTATAATGTAAATACTCTTCTTTTTTCTTGTTGAAAGAACCCCATTTAAACTTATTTACACATCTTAGAAAACATTCAAAAAACACACAAAAACCCAAAACAAATTCTAAAAACTCCTAAAATACCAAACAAATATTAAAAACACTCAAAAACCAAAAATTGTTTCAAGAGAACATGGGAAAGAAGAAGGCAAAAGAAAGAAGGAAGGGGGAAAAGGGTGCACAAAAGAAAGGAGAAAAAGATGAAATGTATGCATTAATCACACATGATCAAGGTGAAACAAATAGAGAAAATTTGCAAGGGGTAGAGGAAATTGGAGGAATGTCTAAAGGGGTGGGGTCCATTGTTGCAAACAAGGAATGTAGTAACACTTTTGTGGATGTATTAATTGGCCATGAACGTAGAAATATGAGTGCTTTTATTAACCCTCATTGTGAGTGGAATTTAATTCATATTGATTTAGTGACAATTATTGTGGATAACATTCAACTAACCACTCATTCCTCTATCCTCATGAATGGTGAAACTTATGATTGCATGGGTCAAGTTATGTTGCCTATTGTGGTGAATGCTATGGAATCTTTGGAAACATTTTTTGTTATGGAAGGAATAGATGAAGACTTGGTCATAGGCACTCAAAGGTTTTTTGAACATCAAGGGTTTGAAGCATCTTGTCCAGCTATTATGTCCATCCCCACTTGTGAGTCTTTCAAAAATCCTGATGATTATCCTCATTGTATGGATTGTGGACATAATCATCTATTCAAAGATTGTGCTTTTAATCCACAAAATAGTCTTTTCACTCATGCTTTTTCATCTAACCTTTCTTTGAGTAAGTCACAGGAAACATTGACGAATGATGATGTGGAGGACTCCAAGTGCTTGGAGGATATGGAAGGGCCCTCCCTTCCTCTAAGTTTGGAATCTTCTCACGAATTTTGTAGGAGTTCTATGGAAGATAAAGTGATATCTAGAGATTCTATGTGTAATACAGATAAATGCATCGTTGAATCTCTAGATCGATCTCAAACCACACAACCTTATGATCCACTACATGAGCATGATATATGTAAAGAAACTCAACCTTTGTTGAACTCCCCATGTAAAGATGAGTTTTTTCTAAAGACTCACATAGAAGGCCCAAAAGACCCATACATCAAGAAGAAGTCACATTTCCCTTGTAATGTAAAGCAAATTTGGGTGGCCAAGAACTTACTTAGAGCCCAACCAAATCGCACTATGATATGGGTACCAAAGAAAGCTCTTATACAAAATCAACCCTCTCACACTAGACTTCATAATCAACGGTCTAGTTTCACATTGCCTTATCATCAAGAACGACCACTTTTGACAAAGGGATCCAAAGCAATAAAATCAACACTCAGAAAAGATCCAAGGAGAAAACTCAAGGCTAAGACCAACAAAGCGAAGACATACTGGCGGCCTAAGACCTCTTTGTGCAGCATCCATGGGTGTCGGACCCAACCTTGCCTAATGCACAACATATGTTTAAGATGCACACCAAGTATGCACACGAATAGGGCCTCATCCAAAGGCCAAGCATTTGGCACACTTAGTTTAACCCATGCACAAAGAGGGCACATGTACATAGATTTCAAAAATTTGCTTTTTATTTTTCTTTTTTCAGGATGGTGGACAAAGGTATCATCCATTTCAAATGGTTGATGGAAAAGAAGCAGCTCTTGGAATTGGACATCTGGAGAAGGCCTCATCATCACCTCACCCTTGAGCACTTTGCTCAAGACCCATCCATTTTTTGCACCATTTTTTTATTTGTATGCATTTTTTAGAGTATGCATAAGATAGGGTCACATTACAAGGCCGTGCATAGACACTTTTTGTTTTCCGCCCATGTACCCTTAGTCCCCACTCATGCATATGGACTAAGAAGAGATGAATTAATTTCATCTATTGGTATATATCATCTACATTTTTTCATATCATTCTCATACATCATCCATCCATTACCAACACATTAAAAAAAAAAAAAAAAAAAAACTAGCATATTCACCTATATGAGGCAAAAGAACCAAGTTAAAGCACTCGACTCCAAACAAAAAGCAAGATGAAGAAAAGCAATAACGCAAAGCACTCCAATGGTGCAAGGATCATGTAAATCAAAAGGGACTCCTACACATTCTTCCACAAAAGCTCCATACTTGCAAAAGCTTTGTCGAGGACGACAAAGTCAAGGAGGGGGGAGTGTTGAAGGATACAACATGTATTTCTTGGATCCACTTCATTTTCATCATCATTTGTACCTTTTTCTACATTTCATTCAGTTAATAAAGCACTCTTGTATAGGTGTGTGTGAGTGCCACACTAGAGAATAAGTGGGATTCATTCTCCTTTCAGTTGAGAAATCCCACATAGCATGCTTTTTTGCCATTTTGTATATAAAGAGGTCTCCACCTCTTCTTTGGCGGAGCTCTTTGAGAAGTAATGAGATTATGCTAGTTTGTAGATAGATTCTTGCTCTCTCTTCGTCATGATGTGCATGCATGCTTGTTCTTTTCTTGTCTAACGCTTGTGACACGTCGATGTATGATTATGTCGTTATTATGCTTGTGATTACGATTAGGTGCATCATTTGCGATGCTTATGTTGTATCTTCTTGTTGATAACGTTGTTAATCATACGTTGATGAAGCGCCATTACGTCTGCTGAGTGCTTCTACGCAAACATTTGGGTCTCATGAGATGCTTCTTGGTTTGACAAGTATGAATTGTGATGCTATAACGTCAACAGGGAAACCATCCAGATATGTGTCAGGAAAACCCACAAGAGCCTGTCAAGGGATGATAGAGACAAAGAAAGGGAGGGTGTTGCAGGGGAATAAAGACAAGGATGCAGAAGACAGAAGTAAAGAAAAGACGCCCCAAATTTTTCAACATATGGCTACATTTTTTTGCCCAAAATCCATTGTAGAACTGTGAGAAGCATTGTAGTTGCTCTAAAGGAGTCCTCTAGATGCATGATCCCTGAAGAATGGAACATTACCTTTGTACAATAGTAGGATATTAGTGATTTATAGAGAAAGTGCCAATCTCTTATGTGAAATGACCAAATTTAGGTGTAGTAAGGTGAATGTGTGGTATAATTGGGATACTTTGTTGACTAGTTTGACCAATGAATGGGTTTTCTTGAGTTTTTTATTGTCCTTGAGGTTTTTGAGAGGTGGTTGCTTGATCCTTGGGTGGGAATATTGACAAACCCAAGTACTATAGTCTAGATCTCTCTAGATCATTGACGTTCTAATACGTTCTCTTATTTTGATCGAGATAACTGACTCTGGAAGAGTCTTCAAGATCATGCAATTCATAAATGGTGGTAGGATTGGTGCCTTCTCCCCTTGAGGTTGAAGTGGCTTGCAACAATTTTTTTAGTTCCAACTATCAAGTAGAAGTCCATCAAGTAATCATCTCGAGGGATTTTATCTCCTCTTCAAATATTTACTACTACCGATCTTCATCTTGGAGTAGATGTTGCTTCTCTATTATCTCTCCTAGTAGGGTTACTAGGGTCCTCCATTTCTCCTCTTTAATTGGTTCTTTTGGGATGTCCAATCACTAAATATATTCATCCCCACTTATCCATGTAAAATCCTCCCTCAAATTTCACAGTTCTTTTGGGTAAATCTTTTGATTCCCTTGAATTTCTAAGTCTTACTACCAACCTATTGAGTCCATCCAAGTATAAAGGGACTCCATGCAAGTCTGTAGAGACATATTGCAAGGAAGTCCTATACTCTCCCTCTATCACACATTTCTTCTTTTGAGTCACTAGGGGTGTTAGCTTAGATGGAGTAAATACTTTTTTGATTTCCTTCCCTATTGAGGATATTATGCTTCCTCAGCTCCCTAGGATACATCAAACTATGAGTTTCATTCACAATCCTCGTCTTAGGTTGGCTTTTATGTCTAGAAATGGTTCGACTACTGTTTGGGTGTTAGAATTCTTCAAAAATTTTTAGTTTCACACTAATTAGGGTTCAATTTCAAATTTTCCAGATACACAATACTTGGAAAACATATGATACATAATATTGGATCTCCCCACTATGATAGCTATGTTTTTAGATGATACACGATACTTCAACACCCATGATACACCATATTAAGATGATACACAATACTCAATATGAGCGATACATACCAAGATACACCATACACAATATGGGGCAATACACGATACTCAAAAAGTATAAAAAATACGTGATACTTGATGGTACATGATATAAGATACTTGAACCATGATACTCAACATTATTGACAACACACAATAATCACAAATGGTGATGCAGGATACTTGGAAAGTATCAATGATACACGATACCTAAGGGTCATGATACTTGACCAAACGATAGACGATACTTGCATATTGTGATACACCTAAGAGTAAGGTATCAGAGATACATGATACCCGCCAAGTGCCATGACACACAAGAATTTGGTATCACGATACTAAACTCAAGTAGCCATGATACTAGACTTCTTGAAGTCCAAATTCAGAAATTTTTTGTGCCTATGTGCTCTTTGTGCTCAACTTGTCACGCCTATGTGTTTGCAGCCAAAAAAGCTTTTCAAAATCTCCCTAAAAAACTCTCATGATACTCAGTGGGTGCTGTGATACCCCATGTGAGTGATCAAACAAAACTTTGATTTGTTCACAATGAAGTGCTCACCTCAAAGAGTAATATTCTCAAATCTTAGCTCTAGACCCTAGCTATACATCGAGTTCCACTTGATACTAGATCTACAATATAGGTTGTCCAGAGCTCCATGATACTGGTGCATACAAGTGAGCTAAATGTCTGGATTTTTGGGTTTTAGTCTCTGGCCAAGAGTAGTGACTCAAGAAAAAGTGAAGAAAGATTTTTGGGTTTTGGGAATTAAGTGATCTACCCTACCTCTTATATCTCTTTCCTACTTCCTAATCCTAATTCCTTGACTTCTAACCTAGTCCTAAAAACTTGTCGCACACACACTAGGTGTATGAAGCAACAAGTATCTGATAGGATATTCAATATATCCATTAGTGAGTTGCAATTTTAGACACATAGGGTACAATGAGCTCTTCTCCACTTTTCCCATACTGATTAAGTTTCTAGTGCTACACTTTATATGTTATCTAAAATATCCTTTTTAATTTGCATATGGAATAAGATAGGTAGGCATGCATTGTGTTCATCTCCTTTCCTATATTGCCCTACCTTGTCCATTGACATTTACTTCAAAGTCAAGCTATCCATAGGTGATTTGATCTTTGAATTCATAACTTGAGTCATGTTTGGTTCCACAAACTTGGCCATTTTCTCCCTTGAATGCGGCTTTGTATGCATAAGTTCTTCTAAAGTTAAGGTGCATTTCACTTGTACTCTATGCAAGGTGTACTACATTGTGTTTTGGCAATTGGAAATCTTATTGAAGTTGCCTTTTGACATATAAATCTTCTTTGATACTCTCATGTCTATTATGGAAACTCATTAAAGTCCTCATCTTCATCTTTTGATACGTCTATCCATATTGTACTTTCTTTCACATGTTAATCCGAAAATAGGCTATATCCATAATGTTGAAATCTTGCATAGGAGGCCCTTGATCATGTTCTCATTCTTTCTTCCATCTAGCCTCTTGTATTTGGCTCCAAAAATATTTAGCCTATTCATCTTCCACTTCAAGAATTAAAAAACTTATCTCTAGTTTTTTTCCAACCACGTCAACTATTTGTTCCTTTTCCCATGGTTGTGCTTCATTAATCAATTTAGCTACCACTTGAATTTTGATGGGCTCTTCATTTGTGCACTCTTATTTCTAGATTTGGATTGGGAAATTTTCATCCATCATAGTAGTGACAATGGGCTCCCAAATCAAAACTTGTGATTGCTTCATACGTAGACTAGGTTCCACTTCTTGCTAATTTTCTCCTTCTTTTGTCATTAAGTCAAGTTCTTCCTTTCCTTTTTCTTTACTCTAGATAGATCTTCATCCAAGGATTTGGGTGATGACGAGTCATCTTCCTCATACAATTGATCAACCTCAATATTTTTAGCTTGAGCATGTGTAACTACTTAAAGAGGCACTTGAATCTTTAGAGCCACTACAAATACTAATAATTTCCACCATTTTGAGTGATGTGTATGAAGAATTCGAAGGATTCTGAGGGCAATTGTTGATTAGATGCTTCTTCCCACAATCCTCACAATGAAGCTCAATCATGTAGGTGAAAATTTCTTGATGGATTAGGGCAATTCTTCAAGAAGCAATTTCGGACAAATTGGTAGCATGAACCCTTACAGACATTCTTCATGCATTGATGTTTGCCATGGTCCCTTTGTTGACATAGTATGCACCTACACTTGACTAATCTGTCCAATTAGGATTATCAATCATGTTTGCAAGATAGTATCCCTCTTCTTGATACCATGTCCCTTCATTATAGCTATCCTCAAGGTATTATTTCCCATCCTCAAGTTATTGATTTGAGTAATTTGTGTTCATTTCTACCATAGATGGTTTCACCAACACTCATGTTCTATCCGTATTTTGTTTTGCAAACTTGAATAGGACTCGATTTTGTGGAGGTGGAGATTGATGGTCTAATATAGATCGTGGTAGTCCTTGATTACCTTGATTATGCCTAGGTGGATTGTATTATGTCTCATAGGGTTGCTACTCTATCTGGGGAGTCATATGCATCTCTAGGTGAGTATGTTGGCCTAGGTTTGCTCTAGGGTCTATGTTGTGGTTTCCTATTATATAGCACTTCTCTATAGAGCGATCGACCATTTCATTCTCTATTTTGCAAAATTGCACGGGCGTCCTCTCCAAAAGTTGATATTTTTGGGAACTCTATTAAAAATGTAAATTGAGTGGTCACCATTGCAATTTTGGCATCTCCTAAGTGGTTGGGGTCTCTAAGCATATGGAGCATTTTGTTTCTTTTTGAAATGTTCCATTTGTAATTTCTTGACCAATAAATCAACTATTTCTTCTACTAAAGATCTTGAAGTGCTACAAGAGGCCGAAGCTTCACTCCTTATGTTTATTGGAGGGATCCTCATATCAACAACTGGATTGTCTTCTAAATCCACACACTCATTGATACATTAATTTAAATTCTTAAACCTTCAAATGAACATAGCTACCTATCAGTCAGACCTTCTAAAAACAAGGAAATCAATTTCTTCTCAGATGGTCTATCCATAGCATGACACCTATCTACATAGTGTTTGAATCTTATAGCTGCAACTCATGTGATTCCTCACTCCTTGTTTGAAGCTATAAATCAATGAATTTGAATCATGATTTGACTTCTTGTTTGGGGAATTCTCCCATGGATTCTTCCATAAGCATCTCCAAGTTCTTGATTGAAGCTATGGCCAAGGATTTAAACCATATGAATGAAGTGGCATTTAGGTTCAAGCCAAACAATTCATATTGCATAAATAAATTAGTGATTTTTTTGGATCTCAAGACCTATTTGAATTTGGCGACATGATCATATGGACGTGTAGATCCATTGTAATAGTTCTTCGTGCAATTCACCACTTGTGATGCCTGATTGAAATTGCATGGGTCCTAAGCCCATTGAGCTATGTTCACTACATAAGCGGCTTTCCCAATAGGCAATGGCATGGGTATCATTCTAATGTGTGGCAAAGTCTTTGGGATCTAGACATTTCCTCATCAACTGGGCTGACTTGGGGGACACCCATTGGATTCATGGGTGGTTTGTAAGTTTTTGTACACTTTCCCAGATTTCCTTGCAAATTTTTGTTTGAACTATCTTAAACACCTCTAATTAACTATTGAACTTTAGGTTCTAGATTTTTTTTTTCATGCTCATTTATCTCTTTATACATATTTCCTACTTTATCCATGTATTCTGGGGATATATTTTGAAAATTAGAATCATGAAATTCGTACACAATAACTTTTTTTGCTAGTGGAGTCTTGGAAATGTTTGTCCATAACTTCCTATGTGTGTGTTTTACTTGTACACGGATTTCTAGGTAGATTCTATTGGAATCAAGTTGTCTAATAATGTTCATAAGTGCATTTCCACCTTTGGGTATAGGAAGAATTTCTCTAAATTTTTCCTCACTATTGCTTGGATTTAACTCTTATACTATCTCTCCTTTTCTCTTCATGTGCTTTGGTTCACATCAAAGCATATAAATAGTGCCCTCTTGATCCTTGTAGTGATTATCATAGTATTTTATCTCTAGGAAGCTAACAAGTATCAAGCAATATAGGTTCAAATCCTAGCCACTTGTTGATTGAGGCCATATAGATAGACAATGATCCCTATGCAATATATAATTATACGGTAATCTCTCCTAGGGGGACAAATTGCTCAAAATTAAATGGCTAGCAATGCATGGATTCAAATGTGACCATGTTTATCTAATTAAAACCCGATTCACTACTTTGTGGTGTCACACATGAGTGAGTAGGGGTGTGCATTATTGCTTTTGATTGACAAGATGTGGCTTCTCATAGAACTCATTTATCCTAGTGTCCTACCCAACCTTAAGTATGTGGAAAAAATTTCATGCACACTTGACATAGTTAGGTCAGGGTCAAGTGGATGCAAGTAGTTCAAACAAGTTACAAATTCTCAAACAATCAGAAAATTACTTACTTCAAGTGGTGTACCAAAAAAATTATTCATTGTGCTCTTTGAATGTGTGAGAAACTGATTTAATCACTATCCATTCCAAAGATGCAAAGTTGCCAGTTAGATTTGCAAGGTTTTGGCCAATTTTCTTGTGTTTTGTGCAAGAAAACACCAATTTGATCACTTGTGTGACTAGTTTTCTAGTTTTATTGCCTATTCTAAAGAGAAATTTAGTGACTAACTTTCTTTTATGCACCTTTAATCTCAAGACAAAGCTTGTGTGTTTCATGATCTCTATTTATTTCAAATTTTGTGTAATAACATGTATTTAAAACATGCTACAAAAATGTGAAGAGGCAAAAATGATTGAATCTTAATAGCTTGTTGGCATTGCCCTTTGAATGTCATCTTTCATCTTGCACAGAAAACTTTTAACTATCATCGATTAATTAAGAGACTCCCAATCTAATGATGAGATGCAAGCAACAAGTATATGTACAAGATTTCCATATGCATTCCTTCTTGATAGAACGTGATATTCTGCACAATAGACAAATAATTGAATGCTATCAAAAAATGTAACACATTTGTCTGCATACATAAGTTATGCATAATCCTCATGAAGAGCTTTGAATGTTCCTATTAAACATTCAACATGTTGCCACTCTTGAACATTGGAAGGAAAAATATCTGCAATACAAAAACAGATATCTTGTAAAATAGAAACAACTAAAAATGATTAAAGAGCATTGTTAAACTTCACTTACATTATGATAGGAAATGCAGATGATTGTTTAGCACTAGATCCTTGGCACTACACATATTTTGAACTCTTGCAAACCAGCCATGTCTTGTTAATTTGAATATAAGAATATGACCTTTCCAATGGTTTTTTGTATCATCTCTTTTAGCTCGCTTCACTTTATGGGTATCTTTGCAACTAGGAAGCATAGTCACCCAATCATTTATTTGCATGAAAAGAGGTTTCCATAAGGAATCCTCTTTTCTATTGTAAACATGACATGAGGCTACACAATTGGAGGGATGACAAGAAGTAGAAGCCATTCAAACACTCAGAAAAATAATAGAGAATGCTCAAAGAGAGAAACCAAGAATCACAAACTTTGTGAGTATTTATAGACAAAAAATTTTGATGTACACGTGGAAAACTAAGACTCACAAACTCTTGATTTGATGTATCAAGTGTGTCCGAAAAATTGTAGAATTTTGTGAACCCAAAAATATTTTGTATCTTCAAAGATCTTTTCTCTCTTGGAAATGTAAATATTTGCATTGTGTGGGGTGCAAAAATATCCATTTTTGTACGAAAACAAAAAATTCTACACTAAATACAAGAAATTCAATCTCTTTAGGGGCGGTTTTGGAGCATATCTACTAAAACAAAACCTTTCTTTCTAGGATTAAAAGAGACAGTAATGTTATATTCTTATACACATGGAAAGCCCTTAGTTGTTGATTTTCTTAATCTCTCATTAGCAAAAGACCCCTTTTTTACCTTTTTTTGCCCTTATTTCATAAACCCATCGATGTCACGTCTAACATAAATCAATCTTTTAAACTAAAGAGCTCAAATTGAAATGCAGTCTACCCTTTTTATTTGTACATTTGATGTTGAAGACCCTTGTGTTATATTTGTTAATTCTAATGCACATCAACCATATTTCCCACATTAATTTTCCTTTGTGTGAGCACTATACGAATTTACTAATTCTCTCTCTGAATCTCGTATAAATTAGTCATATAGAAAAGAAATCCACCTCTCATTTAGTCCTTAATCTGATTTGAAACACATTTAATGTGTTCTCCATATTACCATATTCTCCATATTTAATGTGTTCTCCATATTTATGGAGAATATCTAGAATAAAAGTTAATGTGGAGAATATGGTAATATGGAGAATAAAAGTTAATGTGGGGTTATTTATGGAGAATAATGCGTTCTCCATAAATAAAAAATCCTTCTAAAATGTCCATAATGTGTTCTCCATAAATATTTATAGTTCTCCATAATGTGTTCTCCATAAATGAAATTCGAGCCGTTGCTCAATTCTTCCAATAATACTTCTCAACGTGCACTACATTTTCAAACTATATCCTTGAGGTTTATGGATCCTTTGAGCTTCTCCAAATTTTTAGAATCTAAGAACTTTTTCATCATATTGCAAACTTAACTTATATTTTTGATATCAACCTCCTTCCTCTTTATAGTTTATTTGTTGAAGTGATTCTGTATCTTAATTATTGCGTCATTATCACACTAAACATTTGGTTGTTTCAAAGGTAAATAACTAAATTCTTCTACGAGAAAAGTGGAAGCTTCTTCACATTCAAGTTTAGATCCTTCAAGAACTTATTTCAGGTGATAAAAGAAAGAGATTAATCAAATGGAAGAGGAGCAACAATGTTTCAACCCCATCACACAAACTTCAAAAGTTCATTTGAAGGTATGATTCCCAAAGCCCACCCAAGCTTCCATTGATCATTCACTACAACTTGAAACTTTCACCTTTATGGAAGCTCATCAGCAATCCAAAGACTTCAGTTTTTCACTTCATGGCATAGATATCTCCCCATTCTATTGTGTACATATCTCATGTTTATCTCCTCCCATGGTGTGACATACAACGAGTTTATATATAAAGCTTGGATGAGATGCCAGGCTTCTACATCTTGATTGCACACCATCTTGGAGGGATGAGAGGTTTAGTATGATCCTCCCTCCTTACCTTAGCTTAAGTTGACATCCATTGAATAGAATATTCTTCTCAAATTTGTAACTTCCAAACCATGAAGAGTTTGAAAATTTTTACTACCTCAACGCATGTAGAATACTTCAAAACTGATAAAATCATCCACTTACTTATTCAATTTCAGCACCATCTCAGAAATTCATGAATCATTTAAAGTTCCACTTTTTTACTAATTGGGACTCACATGAAAATCCTTGAAGATATGAGAGAGAGAGAGAAATAGAGAGAGAGAGTGTGTGTGTGTGTATGTGTTTGCACTCAAGGTCAAGCACAAAGCATGGGAACATTTCAAAGAAGTGGACACACAAGAAGAGGGAGCATGTAGGGAGCTCTAAGAAGTATATGTCAAATTTTCAAAAGAAACCATGTAAAAACAATGATTTTGATCACTAAAAACCATCATAAATATCATTTCACATTTTTGCAACTCCATTTTGTTCAAGCAAAGGAGTCCTCAAGCTTGAGGAAAATCAGAAGTATCCACATACCAATTTTCATGATTTTTTAACTCCATTTGAACCCTCCAATAAGCCTTGGAACCTAATTTTTAACTAGACGAGACACTAGGTCTGGACAAGGCCAAATCTAGTGAAAAACTATAAAAAGAGCTAGAAAGCTCATTTTTTAGGTTAACAAGTTAGAGAGAGAGCTTCTTGAAGAGTTTAATTGAGTTATTGAGAATCAAAGCTTCCATTGTTCCTATCTTTGTTATCTTGCCTTTTGTCTGTGTGTGCATGCATGTATGTGCTTGTCACTCACATTTGCTCACCACAATTGCTCATGATCTTCATATCCTCATCATGTCTCTACGGATTGACAAGTAAAGGAGGTGGTGCTTATGCTTAAGCTATGCCAAATTTTGGCACCGTTGTCAGGAAGCGTTGCTCGAGGACAAGTGTTGTGATGATAAGATTGTAGATTTGTGAAAATGGAAGATAAAAAAATAAAGATTCTCTATTCATTTTTTTATTTTTCTTCTATACCTTCATCATCATCATCATCACCATCTTCTCCCATCTTCATCTTCACAGAAATTTTTTTTCGTGACTGTATATTCCCCATTTTCACCTCATTTCTCATTCATGGATTGCAAGAGAGAGAGAGAGAGGGAGAGAAATTGTTTGTGTGTACAAGTTTTTGTGAATTTTGCAATCCTCTGCACGAAACACAAGCCTCGGCACTCGATTTCGAAGCTCCCACCAAAATTCTCAGAAAATTGTGATTTTGTGGAGAAAATTGCAACTTCGAGGAAAATTCTAATTTTTTGAGCATCACAAATTTCTTAGTATTGGAAGTTCCCACCTAAAATCATTCTCAAAATCATGATTCTCAGGTTGTCTCAGCATCGCGATTGTCTCACAACATCCAGATTGTCTCACAACATCACGATTGTCTGACCTTCTCAAAATCTCGATTCTTAGGTTGTCTCAGTATCGTGATTGTCTCACAACATCGTGATTGTCTCACAACATAGCAATTGTCTCACAACATCACAATTGTCTTACCTTCTCAAAATCACGATTGTCAGGCTCTCAAAATTAGGATTCCCTAGTTGTCTCAGCATCGTAGTTGTCTCATAACATCACGATTGTCGGGCTCTCACAAAATCACGATTTTAAAGTGGTCTCAGCATCATGATAGTCTCATGACATTGCGATTGTCTCACAACATCGCAATTGTCAGGCTCTAAAAATCATGATTCTCTAGTTGTCTCAGCATCACGATTCTCATAACACCACAATTGCCGGGCTCTCAAAATCACGATTCTCTGGTTTTCTTAGCATCATGGTTATCAAGTATCACAAAATCACGATTTTCTCATAACATCCTGCTTGTCTGTTTTGACCCCCAGGAGCCTGAATTGACATAAGTTTTTCATCCAAAATTTGTTTTTTGAGCTTTAGAGGATTTTTTAGCAATACAAGGGGGAAACGTGTCTTTAAAAATGCTTGAATCAAACTGTCTATCGAATAAATTAGAGTTAAAGCTTGATCTAAACTTGGGACTTTCACGGGTCCATTGAGAGTCATTCAAGGGTGTTAAAGTAAGGTGGCAAGTGCATTGCAAGATTGAGAATGTGTGTCTTGAGAATTCAAGTGTGATCAAGGGAGAAGCGACTTGAGGTTGTAAGCATTCTTAACCTCTTCAATCAATTCTCACCCTAGGCTAAGCATGACTAGTGGTAGTACGGAGACCATAATCATGACATAAGTACAAGAAACCCTAATCACTCAAGTTCAAGCATAAGTTAGGATTAATGTTGCAAAAAATGCTAAAGAAAAAGGACTTAAGTAGGTAAGTGATAGAGGTGCTCACTTTCTCAATGAAGTGATTTCAGAATTAACAAAAACTCATTTGATTATGCATAAAAAGTCTACAACATATCACCCACAGGAAAATGGTCAAGCAAAAAATACCAACAAAATTTTGATGTGTATTCTTAAAAAGCTAGTGCATGATAATCAAAATAATTGGGATTTGTTACTTGATTCAGCATCATGGTTGTTTCGAATAGCCTTCAAGGTGACAACAGGTATGACACCATTCAGATTGGTGTATGGATTGGAAGTTGTAGTACCCATGGAATGTGTGGTCCCAAGTTTGAAAGTAATAGCTGAAAAGATGTTTCCTGAGGTTTTAGTTAAGCATAGAAGTAAGTGTCTTCTTCAGTTGGAGGAGGATCCTTTAGTTAATGCATACATTACACAAGTAATTCAGAGAAGGAGACAAGCTTGGGTGATTATGAATGTGAAATTCAAGTTATTTCAAGAAGGAGATTGGGTGATGTTGTATAATTCCAAGTTAGGGCCTCATCCAAGAAAACTTACATTGAGATATAAAGGTCCGTATCAGATTTTGCAGGACTTAGGTCAAGGTACTTTTTTACTAGCAGATGTGTTTGGCACAAGAATAGAAAAACTCATCAATGGATTTCGTTTGAAGAAATTCCAAGGAAAACCACCCCATATGGACTAGTTTTGCTCAAATTTAGTGCAGGTGATGTTCAAATCTGAAAATCAGTTTAGCAACATTCGTGATCACAATAATGAGAAGGCCTATTTGTCTACTAGGTCTTCAGTGGTGGCATGTTTTATTGATAATTGTTGGTCCAATATTACAAGTTCTTTCTTGAGAATGCAATGTTTTTCATGTGCTAATCTAAAGCTAATAAATGAAATACTCAATTCTGAAGAATATCAGATGCAGCAAACACGTGTAGGATTTGCAAAAAGAGTTGTAGAGAAAGTCAGAGCAATAGGAAAAAGTTATGTCTAAAGTGTAGAGGCAGCAGACATTGGAAATACTCAAGATGTTATAGAACGAGGAAGTGGAAATGGATGTAGTGCTAATGCCAGAAATGGATATGATGACCATAAAGCAACAAATGCAGAAGTTTATGCAGGACCTATGGATAGGATTGAAAGAGAGATTACAAGCTTTAATCGGTTATCCACATGAACAGAGGAAAGATGGCTTTATATCGATATAGGAGAGTCAGTTGATAAAAATGGCTGAACAACATGAGACTGAGAAGGAAATATTATTACAGCAGATTGTGGAATTGAAAGAGCAGATTATTCACTACACTCTGGATAAAGAGTTGGATGATTTGGTTCAGCAGCAGGAAAAGGTAGTGTGTACCTAAGTCACAAAGTCTTAGGGACTTGTGCCAAAGAGACTAAATCTCATTTGCCACACAAGTGCATATAGTGGTGGATTGACACACGCTTAATTATCAATCCGATGAACCAACCTAACCAAGTGTATGAGGACATGTGCACACATGATGGAAATTGGAGTGGTTTAGTTAAAATGGCTGAGCAAGGACTAATCTACCTCCACAACTCACTTAATCTCTGAAAGTGTCTGTCACGATACCACTTATTGTAGTTTTTACAAAGAATGTTTCTCTCAGCTCCAAACTCTGAATATGGCAAATAGCGGGTTCCTTTCAAAGCTCTCAACAAGACACATCTATTGGTGGTATTTTCACTCGAATCTGACAACTGCTCTTCAAGTTGTGACCAAAATAGTGAATGGTGAGAAACACACACACTCACTCCACAACTCCTACTTGCTCACACACACTATAGTAGCTCAAAAGTGATGGGAAGGGGTAGACAACAGTCCTACACACACATTCCAAGCTTCACACATGCACAAAAGATCATAGAGAAGGTGAAAATCTACAGGAAAGAATCAAATTCGAAATTCAAGAGCTCTCCTTCTTCACAATGGCAAAAAGTCTTTACAAAGAGTCACAAAGTGACTTATATACATGTGCCCTAAAAATGGTCCTTTAACACAAGTGACCGACACTTTATTGACTAATCTCTATTCTCCTACTATTTTACAAGGAATATATTACAATGATTTGGGATTGAATATGATTCTTTTTAGCTTTCTCCCTAATCTGTGAGGGTATGTGTGCAAAAGCAATGCACCCAAAGATCTTACAATGATCTAAAGAAGGTCTCTTGCCATTCCATGCCTCATAAGGTGTCATCCCATCAAGAGACTTGGATGGAAGCCTATTGATTAAGTAAGTGGTTGTGGAAACAACCTCTACCCATAGATAATTAGAGAGTTTTTTCTCATTCAACATTGATCTTGCAACATCTACTATTAATCTATTTCTTCTCTCTATCACTCCGTTCTGTTCAAGAGTGTACCTTCTTGTAATCTCTCTCTTTATGCCTCTACCTTGTAAGAAGGAGTCAAACTCATGTGAGAAATACTCACCACCTCCATTAGATCTGAGCCTCTTCAAACTTCTACCTATTTGATTTTCAACCAATGCCAAATACTTCTTGAAACAAGTGAAAAATTCATCTTTATGCTTCATAATATAAAGTATTGTCAACCTACTATAGTCATCTATGAATGAAACATAATACCTTGACCCTAAAATTGATGGCTGTTTGCTGGGACCCCACACATCTATGTGTACAAGCTCCAAGTAGTCTTCATGTATGTATCCTCTTTTGTTGAATGGTTGCTTATGTGACTTGTCAAATTGGCATGCTCCACATTTGTAAATCATGTGTTGCTTGGACACATTTGGGATGCTAAGCACACTTTGATCCCTGCATATTTGCTTCAATGTCATTTCACATATATGAACTAGTCTCTTATGCCATATCTCTAATTTAGATAGGGTTTGGTCCTTATAATTGAAGAGAGCAATATTTCTTGTATCTTCAACTTCAAAGGTAAAAAGTCTACCAGATTTCTCACCTTTTTCAATCATCCTAAAGCCTTGTTGAGGGTCCTCCACATATGCTCCATGATTTGTGAATCTAGCCTGTGAACCCTTCTCAACAATCTGTCCAACACTGATTAGATTCTTGGTTATTGTTGGCACATACAATACCCTGCTTACAAGATTCATAATACCATCAGATGCTTTAACATTTCCAATCTTCTTTACTGAGTGCCTAGTGTCATCACTTATATGGACTTCATGCTTTCCTTTGGGTTCTTCAAGGTCAGACATTAATGCTACATTGCTTGCTACATGATTGGAGCAACCAAAATCAATATAGAATATGTACTCATCATCTTTACCTTGCTTGGCTGCCATATTCATGAGTAATAGGGAATCCTCTTGATCATCTGTATAGTTGTTGTAGTCTCTCCTTCCTCTGGAGCCTCCTTGATAGTTTGGTTCTTCCTAGCTTTAGTAATTGATTAAAAGAATGCTTCAAGAGCATTCCATGTCTCTTGTGAAGTCTTGAACCTCTTGATGTGTGGAAGTAAAAAAATCAGAGATTGAGTTAAGAATGTATGACCTGGATAGAGCATCCTTTGAGCACCATGTGGTTAACCTCTCTTGTTCTTCTTGAGTTGGTGGTCCTTTGCTTCTGAGGACTTGCATCATCTCGTCTTCAGTAATGTAACCATAGAGGTTTCTCCCTTGAAGATATGCTTACATTCTAAGTGAACAAACTGAGTAGTTACCTCGATCCAATTTGTCTATGGATGAAGGAAATCCATCTCCCATGCTGACTTGTTATTGTTATGATACCACTATGAGGAGATGGTTGTATACAGTCCAAAGATGAGCTCGTGTTGCAATAATCTTGCTCTATACCTACCAATGTGACTTCAAGGAACCTTATTAGACACCTTCAGCTCCCCACATATGCATTGACCCATTGTTTGCTTTGGAGCATCATTGCCAATTGTTTGTATCAAAACAGATAACTTGCACATAGAAGCACTATGAAAACTTGATATTTTTGGACTTGAACCTCTAAAAAAAATGCTTAGTTCTCACTCCCTGATAGAAATTGACCAAAGAACATTTGGACAATTCTAATTTAAGGGCTTAACTAACTATTCCAATTTATTTCATGAATTTAGGGTGAGTGTACACTGAGAAATGAGTTTAAGAACTCAGGGGTTAATCCTAACTTTTTAGGAGCAAGAAAATGTGCAAACATAGGTAGCTTGTTTAGTTCATAACTCAAGATCCAATGAACCAAATGTAATACATAGAGAACATGTTCAAGCGATATCGCTGAAATGAAGAGGTTGTAGTAGAGAGTAGTGAACAGAGATGATCATGGACTAATGAATCAAGTTATATGTAAACATGAATGTATAATACAAAGGAGATTTAGTGGACTTACTCATACATATGTGAGCTCAAAATGTGCTCAACCATGAGGCTCAATGGCTCTCGCTTCTCTATCATATCCTATGACTGAAAACCACCTATATATATATATATTCATACAGAGAATTTGAAATTTGAATTTCCCTCACCTAAAGTGTTCCTACACTTTAGGTGTTGATTGATTTGATTCCAACCACCAAATAAGTGGTGGTTCTTGGTTCATAACATTAGGAGATTCCACATCTCACTCTTTACATTTATCCAATGAAGTAAAGTGCATGGATATTACAAGAGGTGTTCATATGCTAGTCCTTAGTGAGTCTAATGTAGATGTGAGAAGTCCTAACCATTTGGTCAAGAAAATGTAACAACAGAGATGATCTTGTTGGAACATCAAGCTTTCATTATGCTTGAGGAATATATTATCTAGATCAAATCCATTATTTGGATGCTATGAATATGCCTTATGTGCACATATTTTCTTTGTATTAATTGGTTGATCACTTACGATCATTTCTTGTAAACTTCAAGGTATCTAACTTTGTAAAAGGAAAGAGTAAAAGGCTTAAAATCCATGAGTTAGAAGTGGTTGGGATTGATTCTCAATAAATCAGCCAAAAAGTAGATTTGATTTAAACTTTCTCTTTTCCTAGATTGTAGGAAAAGGTTCCAATCAATCTAAACTAACAAGCCTGCCTAATTTCGAATTCAAATTCATAGCAAAAAGGCATGGCCATATCCTCAAGAGTCTATATAAAGACTCTATATCATTTTTACTTTAAGGAGATTGTTAATTTGAAGCAATAGATATACAATTTGATCATTGCTTGGTGCCATTTCTGTTCTCTACTCTTTCCTTAGACTCAATCAACTTGTAGAGATTGATACACTCTCTATAGAGCTTCAAATCCACCTTTTAAGCATTTCTTAGAAAGGTATTACCATCTAATTTATGCGTAAAAATTTTCAAGTCATTTGGTGCATTAATTGTAGAGAAATTCAAGTTTGTCAGGCTCATAGTCATTCTCTACACGTCCCTAAAAAATCATGATGAAAACAGTTCAGTGTTAAGATGATTGCTCCTTCTATAGTTGTTTTAAACTAGGGATTTTATGCATTTTAGCAAGCCAACCCTATGTATGCCACTACCTTAAGAGGAATGTTTCCAATTGTTACTGTACTAGCTGCTCTGAGTGTCTGAAGTCATAAGTTCCATCTATTTTTAGAAGGTTTCTATGAGCTAGTCAAGGTGCAAGTTATCTGTTTTGCATCAATGTGTTCTTATTGATGTTCCAAAGTAGCTATTGGGTTTTATTGCACTAACCACAAGCCTACAAGGTCTACTTTACATATCCAAAGAGCTAGGGCTGATCGTGTGCTGGTTTGCTAGACCAACTTCACCACTTGACAACTCAACTTTCCAAGCCTCTCCAAGCTTCTACAACTTTCTTTCAGTGGTATCAGAGCAACTTCAAGATGGGAGATGGCTTCCTGTCAGTGATTGAGAAGCTTGATAGACACAATTATGCTACTTGGCAAATCAGAATGGAGGTAGATATGTAGATAAGAAGGACAAGAGGTTGAAAGGCAAGAAGAAGGAAGAAGATGAAGAGGAGACTTCCCAAGCCAACTTTGCAAGCAAGAGCAAGTGGAAAGGGAAGAAGAAAAGTCCAAAGCATGACAAGACCAGAGACCATTTTATTCAACCTTGTGCCATTTGTGATAAGACCAACCAAATGACTCAAAATTGCTGGTTCAATCGGAAGACCCAGAAAGGAAGTGGAAGAGGTGGATATGGTAGCAATAGAGGTAGAGGTGGACACAACTTGAACAATAACAATAGAGGTCATAACAAAAGGGACTAAAAAAATTCTTCTAAAGATCAACAACATGAAGACTCATTGCTCTTCATGAATCTAAGCCGCAAGGATGGTAAAGAAGATGATCATTTATTCTACATAGATTCAGGATGTTCAAACCATGTTGCAGGCAACATAACTCTCTTATCTGATTTGGAAAGTCCAAAGCATAGACATGAAGTTCAAATAGGGGATGAAACAAAACATAGAGTGGAGAAGATTGGTAATGTCAAAGCTTCCAATGGCAGGAAAAATATTCTGAGCAAGGTACTCTTTTGTTCCCACTATTACAAAAAACCTAATAAGTGTAGGCCAAACAATTGAGAAAGGCTTGCAAGTTAGGTTCACCCAACATGGAGCTTTTGTGGAAGATCCATGTCAAGGATTCAAGAAGATAACCAAAGGTGAGAAGCATGGTAGGCTCTTTACTTTTGAAGTAGGAGAAACCAAAAACATAGCTCTATTCCACTTTGGGTCTCAAACCCTAAGTGAGCTTGAAGTGTGGCATAAGAGGCTAGCTCATTTGCATGAAAGGACCTTGAAGGATATATACAAGGATCAAAGTGTTCTTGGATTGCCAAACATATCAAAGTAACACATGATCAACAGATGTGATTCATACCAGGTTGGAAAGGCACAAAGATAACCATTCAATCACAAAGGCTACATCCACAAAACGTATTGAGCCCTCATTGGTAGGATCAAGGTATTATGTCTCATTTATTGATGATCATAGTAGATGGACTATTCTATACTTTATCAAGAGTAAGAATGTGCTTCAAAAAGTATCTAGCACATGTGGAGAACCAGCCTAAGCACCACCTCCTTTACTTGTCAATCCGCGGAGACGTAAGGACTAGTATGAAGACCACGAGCAAGTGAAGGCACAAGTGCATGAGTGAAAGCACACAAGCATGCACACACATACACACATACATGCAAGGTAAGATCAAAGAGAGGAACAATAGAAAGCTTTCAATTGCAAAGGAAATCTCTTACAAAAGCTCTATTCTCTCACAAGCTAACCTAAAAAATGAGCTCTCTAGCTCTTTTTATAGCTTTTTGAGCAATTTTGGCCCTGTCCAGACCTAGTGTCCCGCCTAGCTAAAAATTAGGTTCCAGGGCTTATTTGAGGGCTCAAACGGAGTCTAAAAATTATGAAAATTAGTAGGTGACTACTTCTAATACTCCTCAAGCTCAAGGACTCCTTAGCTTGAACAAAATAGAGTTAGAAAAATGGAAAATGGTATTTACAATGGGTTTTAGTGATGAAAATCACTATTTTTGTAAGGGATTCTTCTGAGAATTCGACACGTACTTCTTGGAGCTCCATACTTGCTCCTTCTTCTTGTGTGTCCACTTTTCTGATGTGCTTCCATGGTTGTGCTTGACCTTGAGTTCCAACACTCCCCCCCCCCTCTCGAGTCTATCATCCCTAACAAACACTTGTTGTAGTGGTTGTTCCATGTAGCGCTTTGAGAGGTAGTGTCCATCCTTTGTATGTGCTTCATCCTTGTATTCTAGTGAGAATGTGTCGTTGTGAGTCTCCATTGATGACCTCTAGATCTTCCAAAGATGATGTTCATAGTAGTCATACCAAGTACTCATAACCCATAATGAATGATGGGTATGTGTCTTGTGCACGGCCTTGTAATGTAGCCCTATGTATGCTTACTTGGAAAATGCATTGGAAGAAGTATGAAGCAAAAATTGGGGGTCTTGAGCTAAGTGCTCAAGGGTATGCCGACGAAGAGGTTTCCTAATCTATCATGTTTATGGTGTTGCCAAAGTAAAGATACTTACCATGGTGAAGGGTCGATCGATGTTTATCTCTTCGTGTTGTACACCTGGCATTTGTGATGGAACATTGTCGATGAATGTCCGTGTTGATGGTCCACTGATGAAATTTTTTGAGTGCCTGGTCATGTCTCCTCTTTTCAAAGCAACATTTGCCAAATACTGAGAATTGAATTTCTTTATATTCCTTGACAAACAACATTGGGTAACTACACCAAGGTTACTATCACATATTCTCTTTAGCTCACCATAAGCAGGTGTCTTCTCACCCAATATAGAAACAAGGATTTTCAGGGTACCAAACTACCTCTTGCAGATATCTCCTTGGATGCTCTCATACATACAGCAGTTAAGCATCACTCAAGTTGTGGACTTTCAAGCTCTTCCCTCCTACCAGGGTAAGCAAAAACCATAGTTGTGGATGCCATGTTCATGCCAAGTGCTTGACATCTACCAGATAAGGCAGCAATAATATCATCTGCTAGCTGACACACACTTCTATCCAAACTGATAAATGTCGAGTAATCAACGGTTCAACAGTTGTGGATGCCATGTTCATGCCAAGTGCTTGACATCTACCAGATAAGGCAGCAATAATATCATCTGCTAGCCGAGACACACTTCTATCCAAACTGATAAATGCCAAGTAATCAACGGTTCCACCGTCACATAAGCATGACTCATTCATGTTCCATGAGCCAAATCTGGGAACAAGCTCTCTCTCTCTCTCTATCTCTCTCACTCTCTTTCTCCCCCCCTTTTTTTTTAGGAACAATGTCTCAAAATAAGAAGACAGATGTTAGTATCAGAAAAAATAGTTGACATATGTCAATGTGCTCGTGTGCTTGGGACTCGCAAATGTGTCTATGCACGGCCGTGTAATGTGGCCCTATATTAATGCATACTTTGGAAATGCACGACCTGAATGGTGCAAAAGACAAGGTTGTGCAAGGAGCACATGGTTTTCGCTCATTGAGGTTGTTGATGTTACTTGCGAATGTTGAGGTCATCTTTGTTGGAGGTATCCCTTGGATCTTGAAACGATGTAAGCACTAGATTGTTGAAAGTGTTGATATATTTAGGTAGTGATGTGTGTGAACACACTAGGACCATCGGGGCACTTTTTTCCCTCTTTAGGAGGTTTTTTTCCCCCGGCTTGTATATACACCTATTGCCCTAATGGGCTACTTATCTTTGTACATTCTCTAGTAATACATTCAGTATTATGTGTTTGTGCTCCAAGCGTCTTCTTCTTCCTTGTGCTGTTCGCGTGCTTTCGTAGACATCTAACTCCAACAAATTGGTATCAGAGCACGTCATCGCTTCATCTAGGGCGTCGTCGACACTCCTCCGTTTGCAGTCTCAGATTCGCACAAAATTTGGTGAGCATACTCAAGGTGTTTCAGAGATCAAAACTGCTTCGCTCTATTGTGCTGAAATCGCGATCTGAGCTCGTTTCGGGCTCCGAACGCATTATCACAGTGCTTGTGCAAGCTATTTTGTCTTTTTGTGCCAAAGCTACCTGTTTCTGTTTGCCAGTATAAGTGTCTCGGAGTCTGCTACAGGTTTAGCAGAAATCGTCCAGGCAGTTCCGTTCAACTTTTTGAGATACAGTCAATTTTCTGCATCAAGGTATTTTAGTCACCGGCCATGGCTGAAAGCAGTGATGTATTCCGTATGTTGGCTGTTGAGGATAAGTTGGATGGTACCAACTACCCATTATGGGCTTATATGATGCGACATGTATTGGTTGGAAAAGGATTGTGGAACATTGTGCAGGGTGTTGAAAGACGTCATGTTACACCTATAACAATAGGTACTGTGAATACAGGTGCTAGAGCTGATGAAGATGGTGTCGAAGATGATATTGTGCAGATTCCTATTTGTGCTGCTATTTTTGCTGCACCTACTGCAGAGCAGATTCGTTGGGATGGCAGAGATGCCTATGCACATGCATTGATAGCTTTGTCTATCAAACGTGCCATTATTCCTCATATTCGCTCTTGTAGAACAGCTAAGGATGCTTGGGATACACTTACCACATTGTACCAAGCTAGGAATGAGGCTCGTGTTGCTTACCTCCGAAAACAGTTGGAGAGTGAGCACATGAATGAAGGTGATTCTATGGACAATTTCCTAGCAAAGATCAAAGACTTGAAGGAACAGTTGATTTCTGCTGATGAGGTCATAACAGATAGCTCACTTGTGCAGACCATTCTGAATGGTCTTTCTAATTCATATAAGAGTTTTGCTTCTACTCTTCGGTTGATTATGAAAGGCAATCCAAATGCCTTGTCATTTGAGGAGTTAGTCTCTGTTCTATTGTAGGAAGATCAGTCCAGGCAGAACAGGTCCATTATGCGTGTTGCAGATCAAGCTTTCTTGGCTAGTCAGAAGGGCAAAGGAAAATGGAGTTCTTCTACTAGTAAGCAAAAATCTGCAAATGCTGCACATTCGAAGAACCAAGACAAAGATAAGAAAAAATCAAAAAAGCAGAAATTGTTATGTAAGTACTGCAAAGGGAATGATCATATCATTAAGAACTGTCCAAAACTGGCTACAAAAGAGGCAAAGAAGAAAGAGGCTAGAATGGTTGTTGCAAAAGCCTCTACACCAAAAATGGAGTCTGCTAATCTTGTGCAGGAAGAAGAGTGGGCGTTCACTACTGTTTGTAGTTTTGACCCATCTTCTCATGAGCAGTGCATGTCTGCAGTAGACTCAGATGTTTGGTAAAGTGGGGTGACCAAACATATTACCTCGCAGCGTAGTTTCTTCTCTTCACTCGAGCCTGCCCCTACATGGAATACTGTTACATGCGCCAACAACTCCTCTTATCCTGTTATGGGAGTTGGTAAGATCATTTTGACTACTGTTGATGGTAGTTCTTTCACTTTGTCAGATGCTTTATTTATGCCAGGGATCAAGAAGAATCTGTTATCAGTTTCTGCATTAGCCAAGATTGGCTTGGTTGTGAAATTTTTTGATGACAGATGTACAGTTCATGATCTGTCAAATGGCGATGTTATTATTGCTTCTGGCATTTTATGTCGTGGGCTGTATAAGCTCATAGACTATGAAAGATCTGAAAATGATTTGGCATGTGCAGTAAACGATTCTCAGGCTATGTTAGATGCAAAGATTTGGCATGCACGCTTTGGTCATCTGAATTTTGCTAGTTTGCTACGCCTGTAGAAATCTGAAATGGTGTCCTCTTTGCCCAAACTTGAGGCACCTGGAAAACATGTTTGTGGAGGCTGTATTTTGGGCAAAATGCAGCGTTCCTCCTTTCCAAAAGATGGTTCAGTTCGGGCTACACAGAAATTGCAGCTTGTACATAGTGATGTCTGTGGTCCTATGCAAACACCCTCTTTTGGAAATTACCTTTACTTCGTGACTTTCATTGATGATTTTTCCAGGCATGCATGGGTATATCCACTCAAAGCAAAGTCCGAAGTGTTCATGTGCTTTAAACAGTTTTTGGTTTTGGCTGAAAATCTGTCAGCATGTAAAATGGGCACCCTCCATTCTGATCGAGGGGGGGAATATATGTCTTCTGATTTTAATGCATTTCTGGCTAAACGTGGGATAAAACACCAGTGTACAGTGCCTTGTACACCTCAACAGAATGGAGTTGCTGAACGAAAGAACAGGTCACTCATGGAGATGGCGAGGTGCATGGTCAAAAGTCAGGCTTTACCACATAGTTTCTGGCTTGAGGCTGTCATGTGTGCAGCATATGTACTAAACAGGTGTCCCACTAAAGTGCTGCAGTCTATCACTCCATATGAGGCTTGGCATGACCGCAAGCCATCTGTTGCTCATCTGCGTGTTTTTGGTTGTTTGGCATATGCACTAGTGCATGAACAACATCGCAGAAAATTGGATGATAAGGCAATAAAATGTATTTTTGTTGGGTACAGTTTTGGAAGTAAGGGCTATCGTCTGTATCATCCATAGACGAAACGCATTCTGGTTAGCCGTTGTCGCTGGGTTCATGGAAAGGAGGGAAAAATGAAAGTGGTTTTCTTCATAGACTAGATGCCATCATGTGATCCAACTTTGAAGGGTTCTTTCACCTCGAGTTCTCGTTATCTGTGATTTAATCCTTTTAGCATAGACACTTTTGGAGAAGATTCCCTTGAAAATAATCAAGGCTTTCAACTTTATCTCCATGATTGTTGTAGTTCTCATGTTTATTCATAAACCTGAAGACAAATGTAAGAACCTGCATATATCTTAAGTAGGTGAAAACTCGATTGAGTTGATTTTATAAACCTATTTTGTGAGACACGAGTCCAAGATAAGACTAATATAGAACACACATGAAAGTTGATTTGCAGTAAATAGAACTTTCTTGAATCCTTATATGCCTCCTATTTACTCTATAAGCTTTTCGAATTCAATCCATGGGCTAAATCCATTCACAAAATGGTTCTATGTACGGTCAAATCATGTAGTAGCACCATGATAGATTTTCTTCATTTTTATACAACCACAAGCACACCATGATATTGGCTAGGGAGTGTACAGGTTGTAGCGAGGTTCAGCTAGGGACTCATATCCTCTCAAAAATGGTAAATGATGGGAGAGCATGAAAGGTTTACAAAACTCAGCTTTTGATCTCATTCAATACAGTCAATGATCTATGCAACAGATACATCATTATATAAAGGTAGTGTGTCACATAATAATTTTATTGTGTGCATACACATTGGATCCATCAAGTAAATCGCATGTACATAAATACATTCTCACGTTTATACAAACACAAACAGATCAATCACGCCTATTGTTACTTCCGTTGAAATCCTCATGTACGGTGAAAATCAATACTTAGCTATTGTTTCTTTTGATATGTGAGCTTGTTTAATATTATCAACGACCAAAGATTAGGAAACAAAATTTGTGCTACGATTGCCAATCGTGAACCTCAACATTAAAGAGCTCCAACAGTTGTACAATCTATCCTCTCTAGGCGGCCTACAGCCTCGTAATGTGAACCAGTAATTTCATTTGCATTGACATCTGGAAAAGACTTTGGCAAAGTACTGAAATGGAATGTCGTGTGAAATCACACAGCAACATCTCTACTTGCATCTTCTCCATATATCCTTCAACACAGTCTTATATATGCATATATATTTTCTTATGCGGACAAAGTCGTATATATGCATATATATTTTCTTTATGCATGTCCGCAGATAAATCCTCACGTACACAACAATGTACATTCAGACTAATATATTGTTAATAACACACAATTTTGATGCGATTAGCATATCTTGTTCAAAAAGCTTCACACAACACATGTCTATCCTTCAGGTTCAGTCGTAAGACATGATTGTCTTATTTACTATTGCGTGAGAGTAATATCGTTACAAGGAAAGCAATCCTATAAACATTTCATACGTCATAACTGCAGATATGGGTACAACCATATGCATAAGAGGACATTTTTAGCTATTACACAGAAACTCCAACTGTCTATCAATCATTAACTAGAACACATGGTACATGGCACACATGGCACACATGGTTCGCATTTCAGGATTGATTGCAATATGATACTTGGTTGTAGTACCATTATGATTGGTCTGTGCAGCATGAAACATTCATTCAAAGGTCTGCTGAGTAACCACGAGGATAATGAAATGTCGCTCATGATTTCGTTAGAGAAAGTCAGAGACAAATGCAATTTATGCTAAGTCAATGGTTTGTATCGTAGGTTCTTCAGTCTACGGCTTTCCCAACTCCAAGTAATTCAGTTTCAAATATAGGATAACCCGCAGACTACAGTAAATTCTTTTTCGCAATGAACTGTCCACCAGTACCAGCAAAAATTTCAAGGGATGGATCCCTCACAAGCAAGATAAAATCTTATTTGTTCATTTCATTGTATAGAACATCATTTGAAATACATAGCAGAACTCACAAAGTCATCCCCGACTCTTAGAGTAAGCTACAAAACAGGATACATTATCTAAAATGACTGCAAATCACGGAGTGACTATACAATTTTTGGTAAATGAGGGTGCAAACCCCATGCTTCACTACCAAATATGACTTGCTTCCAGTCCTGACACACTAATTAAAATAAGTGCAATTCACTAAGTGATTATGCAATGTTGATTCAACCAGGGTAGATTCGTGCTCTGCGTTTCAGACACTTATCTTTTCACATAGCATATGCCTCCACTTTCCTGATCAACAGTAGATAAACTATCGAGCGTCCACTTTCCCTCTGTCTCCATAAGAGAAAATTTATTTCTTTTCTGTGCTCAGCATGTCAACTCCACTTTTCTTTTCATGCACGAGTCGAAGAAGCGTTCCAGCCATTCCTTTCTGACTACAGTGGACATTCCTTTTCTTTTTTCGATTAGCAGCGCTCCATCACTCTTTCTATCCTCGGAGGAAGCAATGAGCATCTTACATAGCGACCTCTTCTCTCTCTGCTCCTCAACCAAATCAATCCTTTTTTTTTTAACAACATCGTCCCGAGGCGATATTTCCCTTATCTTCCTGCAAGTGTTACCCACAGAAAAAGAACAGAAACCCCCTTCATGAACAGAAGAGCCTCATATCCTTGTGCTTCCGTTTCTTTCCCCCCAAAATCCGAGAGAGAGAGAGAAAAAGAGAGCCCTCTCTAAAAAACTCCAGTCCATGCGTTATTGCGTTTCTTTTTTCGTCTGTGGCTCCCCACATCTCCTTAGCAAAATTCCCGATCCATCAGAAGACTTGCTAGTTTTGGATTCCCCGTCATAAGCAGCCTTGATTCGGCCCAAGAACACATCTCGAATGATGCAGCCCCCCTTCCAAATACAAGAGATTTCTCCTAAGTTAAGTGAGACACTTCAATTGAATGGTCCGGTGAAGTTTTCGGTTCGCGACCACACCGTGATGTTGTATTTGTGGAAGATGCTATTCAGCCATTGCTTTCATGTACTAAGGAGACATCTGCTAGCTCCAAAGACATGTATGATACTTTGATGCCTATTTTTACAGATGGGCAGTCTAGTGCTGGTCCTAATGAGGCAACTTCTTAGCCTTTGCAGGTTTCATATGATGATGCAGATCATTCCATTTCTGATGCAGATTTACATGATGCACTTGTTGATGAGAGAGCTGATATTGAGTAGACAAAAACTATGCCAAAATGGCTGGTGCAGACTTTGTGTGACAGCAAATTAGATGCACCATTGTCATATCGTACTCGTTCAGGCTGTCAGAGTGCCTCCTTTGCATCAGATTGCTATGCTATGGTTGCATCTAGTCTCTGTGATGAGAATGAGCCTGTTTCTTTTGATGAAGCACAAAATTTAGAAAATTGGATGGCTCCTATGCAATCTGAATATGATGCTATAATGAAGAATGGTACATGGTCTTTATGTGACTTGCCTCCAGGCAAGAAGGCCATTGGCACTAAGTGGGTATACAAGCTGAAGCGTAAACTTGATGGTACAATTGACAGGTATAAGGCTAGGCTTGTTGCAAAGGGTTATGCACAGGAAAGAGGCATTGATTTTGATGAGACCTTTGCACCTACATGCCGTATGACTAATGTTCGGAGCATTTGTGCACTTGCAGCCCATCATGGTTGGAATGTACATCAGTTGGACATTAAAACAACATTTCTGAATGGTGACTTGCATGAAGAAGTGTATGTTTTTCAGCCCCGTGGCTTTGTGCAGAAAATACATGCCTATCTGGTTGCACATGGTTTTGAGAACAGTCAAACTAAAAGCACCTTATATGTTAAGCGTGCTAATGATGTGCTTCTGATCATTGTTGTCTATGTTGACGACATGCTGCTCACTGGTCCTATTGAGAAGCATATTGCTGATTTCAAGGCTGATTTGCATGCCTCATTTGAGACGTCTGATTTGGGGCATTTACATCACTAATTGGGCATTGAGTTTATGCAAGTTGATGGTGGAATGGCTTTGTGTCAAACAAAATATATTGACACATTATTGCAGCATTTTGGCCTTGAAGACTGTAAGCCTATTGCCACTCCTATGGAGACACGTTTACGATTGAGTCTTCATGATGTTGGAGATGCATTTGATGCTGTTCTCTATCAGCAGGCTATTGGATGCTTGATTTACTTATGCATTACTCGGCCAGATATTCAGGTTGCTGTCTCACAGATGAGCAGATTTATGCATTGCCCAGGAGTCAAGCATTGGCAGGCGGTTAAGCGCATCTTTCGCTACTTGAGTGGTACTCGGCTACTTGGGTTGTTTTATCCCAAGGGGGGATCACTACCGCCAGATTTGCATGCTTTTTTTGACTCTGATTAGGCTGGTTGCTATGACACTCGTGTGTCCACTAGTGGCTTTTGCTTCATGCTTGGTAGCTCATGTATATCTTGGTTGAGCAAGAAGTAGCCTACTGTGGCCACTTCCAGTTGTGAGACTGAGTATAGGGCAGCTTTCATAGCTATTGTTTAGTGTGTGTGGCTCAAACGCCTTATGGCTGATTTGGGTGTTGGTCAGTCTTCTGCCACCACCATCTTCACTGACAAGTCAGAGCGCATTGGCAGTTGCGAGGAACCCTTTGTTCCATGCTCGCACTAAGCACATTGAGGTGCATTATCACTATGTCAGGGAGAGGTTCTCTGCTGGGGAGATCAGCTTGGCATATGTGCCCATGCAGGAGAACATTGCAGATCTTTTCACGAAGGCTCTGCCTAGGGAGAAGTTTGAAGCTTTCCGCAAAGCTTTGGGCTTACTTCCTTTTGTGGAGTGATTTCCACATAGCTTGGCACTTCCTTATACATGAGTGCCAGCTCCTTGTTCACCGCATCACTCCCAGGGGGGATTTGTTGATATATTTAGGTAGTGATGCGTGTGAACACACTAGGACCGCCGGGGCACTTTTTTCCCTCTTTAGGAGGTTTTTTTCCCCCAGCTTGTATATACGCCTATTGCCCTAATGGGCTACTTATCTTTGTACATTCCCTAGTAATACATTCAGTATTGTGCGTTTGTGCTCCAAGCTTCTTCTTCTTCCTTGTGCTGTTCGCGTGCTTTCGCAGACGTCTAACTCCAACAAAAAGACCAGTGATCCTTCCTCTTTATGGATATCCATTTGAGAATGGTCTTTGACTGTGTAGTGATCACCCTTGGCCTATTCATCCTTGGCTGGTTTCTTACATTTTGTATCCACGAGGTTTGTTCTTAGTTTTTGTGGGGGCTACTAGTGCTTTTGGCTTCCATACCCATCCCATTGTGGCTGTTCTTCTAACTCTTGTTGAAGAGGCGAGTTGGTGTGGTTTTAGCCTTGGTGTTTGGTTCTGACCCTTGCCCCACCTTGGCTTCTTTGTTGTGACTTTTCTCATGTGGGAGAGCATAGGTTGTTGGGTATGTAAGAGCTTCTTGAGTACCCATATTTGTAATTGTCCTTGTTGAGCTTCAACTAATTTCTTAGGCACCCAAACTTGTTGGATACCTTGTGCTTGAGCTTGGCCGAGTTTCTTCGTTCGTCTTCTTGCCTTGTTGGCTTGCTTGGATGGGAATTGTGGTGGCAAAGCTAGTGGTTGCTCTCCTTTTCGTATCCAGATCTGCTTCATGCCCGACACTACTTTCTTCTTGAAATCCCGTTGTCTATTTGATATAGCAGTTGTCATGTACTGTTTCACTTTCTGTTTTGCTCGAGTTGTTGTGATGACAGTGGTCTTTGCACAAGAGGAGGAGTCCGTTGGCCTTTGAGCCTGTTCTTCCATGATTGAGTTCTTCTGGAACATAAAGCATACAACATCTTTTTTGCTAAGATTAGTCCTAGCAAAACTAAGAGAATGTGTGACATCTAGATTTGTGAGCATGCAATTATCTAATTTTAAAGTAATGCATTGTTCCTGTACCCAAACTTGAAGAAGTTGACTTCTTAGGTTCAAGTTGACTACATGGTCATAAATCCAATCTTGACCCAAGATGAGTGGTTGTGTAAGGTCGTCATCTTGACACACTAGCATTTTGACTTTCATTGGAACATCTTGAAGCTAGATGGGAAGTTCCACCTCACCCAAAAAAGGGGTTTCCACACCTCCCAATCCTATGAGATAGGCTTCTATGGGATTGACGTTCAATTGCAAGTCTTGGAAATATGAAAGTCTAACTGCACTAGTTGTTGCACCTGAGCCAACCAATGCTCTCACATTCCTTACACTCTTTCCTTGTCCTACCTCTACGGTCACAAAGGGGCATTGATCGATTATTCGAGAAGTAATTATGCCCAATTTTTGGCACATGTCCATGTAATATTTTGGGGCTTTCACGTTGACATCTATGCCTAATCGCCTTAACTTATTTCGCTTAATGCGCCCTTTCCTCAAGTTCAAAAGTGAATAGTCTACCTATCTTTTCTCCTTTAGCAATTCTCTTGAACCCATGCTTGGGATCCTCCACAAATGCTCCATATTGGTTGAATCTAACCTGCAAACCTTTTTCCATAATCTGTCCAACACTCATCAAATTCTTGGTAATAGTTGATACATATAGAACCCAACTCAACAGATTCTTGTTTCCATCGGAGGCCTTAACATTTCCAACTTTAATCATTGAGTGTTTGGTGTCATCACCTGTTTGTGCCTGATGCTTACCCTTTGGTTCCTCAAGGTCAAAGAGAAGGGATACATTGCCTGCCACATGGTTTGAGCATCCTGAGTCAACGTAGAAGAGATGGTCATCATTTATACCTGGTTTTGAAGTCATGTTCATAATCAGAAGAGAATCTTCTTGCTCCTCTGTGTAGTTGTTGTAATCCTTCCTGGATTTGTATCCTCCTTAGTAGTTGCTATTGTAGTTGTTGTTGTATCTTTGGTGTCGATTGAATCTTCCTCTTGATTGTGTGTATCCACCTCTTTGATAACCTCTACCTCTCTGATTTTTGAAGTTCCTGAAACACTTATCTGTAGTATGATTTGATAAACCACAAATATTGCATGGTGAGGAGTTATAAGGTCTCCCCCCACCTTGCTTACCTCTTGTGCCCCTTGCTCTTGATGATCTACCTCTCCCTACATAGTTGGCTTGGGAGGTAGTTCCTTCATCTTCTACCTTCTTGTTCTTGCCTTTCTCTTTAGACTTATTCTTATTAGTGTATAGGGCAGAAGAGCTATTACCTCTTGATGAATCTCCATTCTTGTTGAGCTTGGCTTCATGGGTGAATATTTGCCCCATGAGTGTGGTGAGGTCTCGAATCTGCATGTCCATGTACAAATCCATGGCAATTGTGAAGCTCTCCCATTTGTCATCAGCTTTAATACCATTGATTACTTTCCTTACAATCTACTCCTCTTCAATTTCTTCTCCTATGCTTGCCAACTGATC